>OY754987.1:20786417-21126417 GCA_963576475.1 Molanna angustata
GGAAAACAACCAAATACATATGTATATTTATTTTATTCGTTGATTACATATGTTATGAAAGGTTATTTTATTTACATATTATTAATCCAAAAATGGAAGAAGCTCAATGACAGGTGTGCGGGTGTGCATTACCTTAAAAAAGGAAACAATACACGTGCGTGTATACCCACACGTAAGTTAGCCTCACTTAAAAACGGCAATATTCAGAATGGATGGTGAATTATGTAAGATGTTAATTTGCCTGTTGTATTTTCGATTATACGGCTTTGCGGGATTACAATATATTATGGTAATTGAAAAAAAAATCAGCAACAGTTTTTCCATTTAAAGTGCACTTTATACGGACACTATTTTCAACGCGGCCCGGTTTCCAACGCTTAAAACATCATCCAAAATACAGGTAACTCCAAACATTGCTTTACACGCAACGCTTAAAACAGCATTCAACATAATAATAATAATAATAAAAAAATACTTTTATTGTTTTGTACAACGTGGCGGACTTATTGCCCGCAGGCAATCTCTACCAGTCAACCACCATAGAGGTTACTCCGAGCATCGCTTTACAGTATTTTACACAGTTTACATTATTATATGTATATGCAATTGTTTAATTTAATATACATAAATGTATATCGATAAATTATATACTAACAGTCTTACTAATAAAAATCTACTGCACACCCGTTGACCGGTGTTTTAGTTACACACCATGCAAAGCCCGTGCAGCGATTATTTGAAAATCTTACCAATAAATGCTGTGTAACGAGCGTGTTGTTACAACAAGCGTACAACAAAAAATAATCCGAAAACGTTGTAATTTCGCACTCGCGCATGCGCAGAGCTGCCAGCCCCCGTCCGCCATTATTATAATTTTGACGTTTGTCGTAATTAATATTTTCATATGTTTTTCACATTTCAAAATAGGAATATGGAAAAAATAACGAATAATTTCATAATACGAATATCAATGCAAGCACCATTGTAGATATTATAAAAGAGCTGATTTTTGTCATTTTTTCGCTCCTAAAATGCACAATTATCGAGAATATAAAAATTTATAAAGAAGTTTCGTCATATTATTCTAAAATATAACAGTATAAACACGCATATCAAAATCAATTTCGATTTTTGATAGATGAAATTTGTCTTAAAACACCGCTAAACTACCTAGAACAGGCGGGCAAGCGATGTGTAAAATTAGTATGAGAGATACACAGTCGTTGAGCAACTGATATTTTACACAGCGTTTATTGGTAATGTTTTTGCCTAAAATGGACGTTTTACACTAATTATAAATAAAAAATCACTAATAATAAATAATAAACATGTTTAATATAATATAAGTGTATATGGAAAGTTTCCAAATAAACCAAACCAAACCACTTTCCAAGTAAACAAAATACATCGCGAGCGAATGTCACACGTAAAAGTCAACGCAAACGGCAGCCATGTAGACTCGTCGGTAACGACGACAGCGAATACTTTTACAGATTTCTGTTTTACCAAAAAGGATGAAAATCGCGTTGACAATAGAACACGTTCTATTTTTTTGCCCATCGCGTTGAAAACCCCGTCGAAAACCTGAAACCCGTTGAAAACCTTTCTTATTACATACATCAATAGAATTGAAGGAGTACAGAATAAATTCCTTAAACATTTGGATTATCGTGGTAAACTAAATTTTCCCAACTACCGGCAATCTGCTATACATCATACATAATATTTGTTATTTAGAAAATAGACGAACAATCATAGACATGATGTACCTGCATAAAATTATCCACAACCGTGTAGACTCACCTTATCTACTATCTAAATAAAAATTTTATTGCCCATCACGCAATTTCAGATCTCAGTTTTTGTTCTATGTCGACCGTCGTTTCACAAATTATTCACAAAACAATTATATTAGGCGGAGTTGCTCCAATTACAATACACACTTTAGACAATTCGATATAATACATAAATCACAAGCAGATTTCAAATCACATATTTTACAATTATTCAATAAATAGTACCTATACCTTAATTTATTACCTACTTTCATTTATTTATTTATTTATGTTAAAGTTGGACAAAAAACAGCGTTAAGACATAGTACAATACAATAGTAACATCAAGTATTAAGGCCTATTACATTTTGTCGTTATGATTGACATAAAATAAAACAAGTTTACAAAAAATAAAAAAATAAAATATGATCATAGGTTGGTATGTAGGTAAGAGCAACATTTCAAGTTAACAATGATTTAAAACATAATATTGAACTAAAAGGAAAAAAGAAAAAAGAGAATAAATGCCGTCAAGGTTTCCTATAATAAGTGGTTATTGATCTTCTTTTGTATGGAGTATTTGAATGTTGTGGAGCTGAGGTGGAAGATGTCAAACTCTTGAAATCTGTTATTGTATGTATCGCACATTCTATGAATAGTCATGTTTTGTGCGTAATTGGTGCGGTGAATTGGAAGGTGGAATAAATGTGTATGTCTAGTTCTGCGAGTAGGAATATTAAATGAAATGGTATTGAGTATTGAGGGGCAGTCGATATTATTATTTATAATGTTGTACAGAAGCATCATATCATTTACTGTGCGTCTATTCTCGAGACTGTCGATTTTATAATAGGTTCTCGCGCAGTCGTAGCTGAGAGTCGTAGCTGATGAAGCGAGACAAATTATGATTTCATCATAATTTGTCTCGCTTACACAATATACTTACACTTTCACCCTTTGATTTTAATTTATTAATATTTTTTCTGTAACAATTTATTATAATTTTTTTATTATTTTTTTCTGTCTTTTTTTCTGCTTGATTACGGTGATGTGTGTTATCTGGATGCCAATCAAGAATTATTAAATAAACTGGAACGATTACAGAATGTCTGTATACGGTTCATTTACAATCTTAAAAAATATGATCATGTTTCGACTTGTAGAAATATACTTCGTTGGCCAAAGATACGAGATCGTCGTAACATTCACATTCTGTCATTACTTTATAAGACTATTTATGATCCCTATTCACCACAATATTTAAAAAATAACGTCGTTTTCTTGTCAAGTCACGGCCTATCCCTTCGATCTGCTGAACGTACTACACTAGCTATCCCCATTCACAATACAGAAGTTTTCAGCTCCTCTTTTCAAGTACAATCAGCTAGACTATGGAATGGCCTAAGTGATGAAGTAACGTCATCTCAATCCATTCAAATATTTAAAGGTAAATTAAAAAAACTTTATTTGTCAAATAGTTCCTAAATTCCTTCTATATCCTTCCGTAACCTCCTTTTCCTCATTGCTATGATCAGTGTTATTTTTATTATTCTTTTATTTTTAAACTCTCTTTTCATTTTTTTCTCTTTGTAATTTTTTTTTTATATTTCTTACTCTTTTATGTTATTTTTTATCAATTTATTTCTCACTTAATTAGTACTGTACCAATTTAACTAAGAGACTTCACGTTGCTCGGGTTGGTTGGAAGAAATTGCCTTATGGCAATAAACCTGCCTTTGTACACATGTACATAAATTATATAAATAAATAAATTAAATATACATTACTATATGTGAAACCATTTAATTGAGATGCAATGTATCATCCATATTTTTTATAACTGTTTTATATTCTTTTATCATTGTATCTTGTTTGTTTTCTGAAATAAATAAATAAAATAAAATTAAAACAGTAGACTTTAGAGTTCAGTGACATACACTCGTACAGAAAAATTATATAATATTATAAAGATATTAACGAAAATCCTGTTTCACATTTTATTGGGTATCTCAAAAGTTCACTAGCATTTATTAAAAGACGAATATTCCTTTAAACAATATCATTGAATACATACTCATAATATTATAAAAATAAATAATATAATATTAAGTTAGGAAATACAATCGAGTCATATTTTTCATCCACCAAATCTTAAATAATCTTCCAATATCTCCTCCGGTGTTATTCGCTTTTTAAAAATCCCATCTCAATTTTTTTCCTCGCTAAATCCCCTCAAAGATAATTCGGAAAAATATTGAATTTGTGTGTTTGGAATATTAAGAAAACGTACAAACAATTTGAAATTTGTACTAACTGATATGACGTTTCATACGTTGAAATTATATTTGTTCAACATCAATCTCGTTTTATTTAAAAAAAAAAAAAACAATTTTATTTATTCCAATTTATTTATGTATTACTTATAATTTATAATTAAATATACGTTGAGAAAACTTTGTACCCCTATATAAGCTAAATAAAACGAATGGGTTGTGACCAAAGCTAAACTCATCACTAACAAGTCATTCTATAAACTATTCATATTTTGTATGGAAAATATTCAACATTTTCATGAAATCTTCTTCTTCTTTTTGTGCCATATCAGATCCCCCCGACGTTGGCGATCACTCTGGAGAATGCTTCTCTGTCCTGCGCCATTCGGACCAGCTCTCCTACCTGCGTTATTCCAGTCCACTTTCGGATATTGCACAGCCAAGACATCTGCCTTCTCCCTATTCCACGACGACCCTCATTTTTCCATGAAATGAGATTGTTAAATAATTTTTAAATATCCTTTCATTCATTCATACCATCACGGCATATCCCACAATGTGGGGTAACCAGCGAAATGTGTCCGGGTGTGCATTGCCTTATAAAAGGGAGAACAACACATCTATGTATACCCACACACCAGTCTCGTTTCATCAAAAAAGGCACTACATTCAGATTGGGTGGTGAACCTCATTGCTGAACTATGTGAGATGTTATTGTTGCCTGGTGTATTTTCGATTATCCGGCTAAATCGAATATTCTTTTTTAATTGCATATACGCAAACATTGGATTCCTTTCCCTTTCGGGAGTCAAATGATATTTTTATTGACAAACATTTTTTCAACATCTCAATAGAGACGAAGTTGGGATATTGTAGAAGAACCAGGAACTCGAGACACCTACAGGGCTTCCCTTTCGGGAGTAGCCCGAAAGGGAAAAAAATCCAATGTTTGCGCATATGCAATCAAAAAATAAAATATTTAATTATGAAAACTTGATAACTCTTCAATGCCATTTTATTTTATTTTTTATTTTATTTATTTTGGATATCAAACAGTACAGTATAATGATATTAAAAACAATGGAAAAAAAACAAGTAAATGTAGAATATTTTTATTATTGCATATGCGCAAACATTGGATATTTTTCCCTGTCGGGAGTCAAAGATATTTAGTAAATGATAGACTACGGTACATAATAAAAGGACATCATATCAAGTAATTTTTAAAGTTTTACATACAATTTACAATAAATGAGAAAAACAAAATTATAGAATTACATCTGAAACATATAAGGAATAGTATAAAGAGGATTAAATTCTAGAATCATAACATGGGATTCTAACGTACTTAAGGATTAACGAAAAAGGTGTTGCAACCATTATGGTGACACATACATATATGTTGCATTTTAACATATGCAACATAAAATGCAACTATGACTATTGTAATCGATGACGACACTAAAACTGAAAAAATAAAAATTCAAAAAGGTGTGCGACAAGGTGACACAATTTCGCAAAAGCTATTCACGCTAGCCCTAGAAGATGTATTTAAAACCCTCAACTGGGATAACAAAGGGGTGAAGATAGATGGCACATATTTGAGTCACCTAAGATTCGCTGATGACATAGTTGTTGTAGGTGAGAGCATTGATGAATTAAGTCAAATGATTAATGAATTGCATGAGGCTTCTAGCAAGATCGGTCAAAGTATGAACATAGCAAAAACGAAAATTATAAGTCCAGAAAACAAAATCATCACTGTTAACAATAAGAATCTCGAAAAAGTGGATGAATACATATATCTTGGACACAAAATAAAACTGGGCAAAGAAAACCAAACAACGGAACTGCCAAGAAGAATAGGGATGAGTTGGGCAGCTTTTAACAAACTTAGACACATTCTAGAAGATAAAGAGATTCCGATCTGTCTGAAAAGAAAAACATATGAATCATGTATACTGCCAGTGACTACATATGCATTGGAGACCATGGCCCTTACAAAAAGAAATGTAGAAAAACTCAAATGCACACAGCGATCCATGGAAAGATCCATGCTTGGTATAAGCCTAAGAGACAGAATAAGAAATGAGGAAATTAGGAAAAGGACCAGAGTAGCGGACGTCATGGATCACGTAGCTACATTGAAATGGCAATGGGCGGGACATATTGCTAGACAGGAACCCGCAAGATGGACCCCTAAAATATTGAGATGGAGACCTTGGGAAAGTAAGAGAGGCGTCGGAAGACCGCAAAAAAGATGGTCTGACGACATAGCCGCTGTGGGGGGGTAGAAATTGGCTGCAAGCAGCAACCGATAGAAGGAAGTGGAAGAATATGGAAGAGGCCTATATCCAGCAGTGGAAGACAGAGGGCTGATCAAGAAGAAGAAGAAGATACATATATGTATATACTAGAGAGTGGAATTTTGAGTTATGTTTTTACCAATTTGAAAATAAAAATTTCAAATTTTAGTTTCCTGAGCTTAGGGTCACATTCAAATATTTGACTGTTAAAAAAATTGAGGTACCGCGCCATGTCCTGTTTTTGTCGTATGTCCTCGCAGTCGTTGACATTTAATCTAGGCAGATGGGTATTCTTGAATTTCAAATGTTTTAAAACTTTGCTCTGCCAAATTGGATTCAATTTATTATAGATTCGTCGTGGATAAGTTGGATAGTGTTTGAAGGAATATTTCTAGCGTGGATTAGTTCTGACCCCCTATCCCGACCAATCGACATGTTTAGTAACATCCAACACTAATCAAATGTAGGTAACTAACTTTGTTTCTGACGAGAGATAGGGAGAGGTGAAGGTTGGGGGTGTAGCGGAGGATGAGAGAGGCGACGGAATGACAGCGGTTCCACAAATGTGGAAATCGACAAACGATCAATTATCTGCATATAAATAAAGTAGACCTGGTAAGATTGTCGTTCTGGATTTGCACATGTTTGTGCACGGCTAAATTCATGTCAGTCTGTCTGTCTGTCTTTCGTTTGAAACCTTACTATGTCAAAATCGTCAATTTTACAGTAGATCAAAAATCTTATAATATTACATTTTTATAATATAACATTTGAAACAGTATAAAAACACAAAGCCTCGCGAGCTAATGTTTTTTATGTTATTTTCAAAAGAAAGTATGTTTTAAAGTTATATAATAAGACTTATAGAATGCTTTTTTGCATTACTCGCCGAGTCGCCAAAATTGATTTATGAGAATATATCCTTACGGTTATTATAATGCACACTGATGCCAACGTAAAATTTTGTTTGTTCCCGTCATAGCCAGAGCTCAAAAGGCACGAAATAATAAAATCCTACATAGGGAGAGGGAACAATTTACACGTAACAAGTGTTTCCTTTTGCATTGTGGGTCAGATTTGCTTTACTTGCATTGTTTTACCGATTTAGCTGTCAAAATGGTGATTCTTTACAAGTGGCCTACAACGCCAATTATATTGATTTTTTTGTTTAAAGATAGTCAATATTATACATATTTCGGGAAAAATATTCTTTTTTTGTGGTAACGCCTAATTTTTTTTTTAAAAAAATACGAAAAAATATATAAAGAGTATAAATGGTTGGTTTTCGACATCTATCGGTAAATTTTCAAACTTATGGAAACACAATATAAAATCATTTTTACAAAAACAACTTTATTTCTACGAAATTTTGTAAAACAGGTATACAGTTTAAAAATATATAAGTTTACAAAATATTTAAATACCTTCTACTTTCGTGCAGGTCTTGAAATTTAATTATTATTTAACTATGGAGTATTATTTGAATGACATCACAAAAGCGCCGCAATGCGTTTAAAAATATAAGTTTTCTTCCGATGAGAATAATATCGAAATAATAAAAAGATCATCAAAATGAAATAATATTATTATCAACAACTATTGATTATTCATTACAGTTTGAAAATATATAAGATTACAAAATATTTATATACCTTCTACTTTCGTGTCAGGTCTTGATATTTAATTATTATTTAACTATGGAGTATTATTTGAATGAATCACAAAAGCGCCGCAATGCGTTAAAAAATATAAGTTTTCTTCCGATGAGAATAATATCGAAATAATAAAAAGGTCATCAAAATGAAATATTATTATCAACAACTATTGATTATTTATTATAAAATAATGTATGCTGTGCACGTTACAACTTTAAAAAAACATTCGTTCTACATGGGCAACCCAAAGTTTGAATTAATTGGACTAACATAAATAAAAAAAATACTTATTTAAAAATAATCAAAATGAGGTAATTAGGTAACTACATTTTGATGATGGAGAATAGAGTGCTGCTACTCATCATAATATGCCCATGAGACACAAAGCGAAGATGCAGGTCGATAAATTGCAGCATCCAGAGTAATTTATCTTTTCACGGCACTCACGGTTAAGGGCAAGCGTTCGTTCTTCCTCGCGGGTGTTCAGGTTGACGTGGCCAAGTCTTCATGGACTATTGGCATCGTCATGGGCATGTTCATGGGGCGTGTAGCTGGGGCCATGTGTCCATGCGGAGTAGTCGCAAAAACAACACTGGCAATGGACTGGAAGCCCGCACCTTGTGAAGTCCCCTAGACATTGTGACGTCCACCAGGTGTTGGTTAACACTATACCGAATATATTTTTAAGTACCTATCATAAAAGCTTCGTTTCATTTTGTTGCATGAACCGCCGAAGGCGGCCATTTACCGCGCAGCGGTAAAAAGTAGGCTGAAAGCCCTAGCTTAGAAGCTGAGCGAAGCGATGCTTCTCAGCTAGTGAAAAATATATAAATAAATTACAAAGTTTGTCTAAAATTACTGAAACTTGTGTTTTACACAAAGATATTGTATAGTTTAATTTTTGTATACCTATATATTATTCTCCTGTACGTGCGTTTGTCACTGAGCTCCTCCTAAGCGGCTAGACCAATTTTGATGAATAACATATTCAGCGTAGGAAAAAAGGACTGACCTCAACACTAGCTTATCCTGACATACATTTGTATAAAGAAAACTAAATATTCTAATATTCAATAATTGAGATTTAAGGTTTTATAGTTTGGTACGTATTATTTAACTATACCTACTATTACCATTGACAGTTGGATCTCGTGTGTTACATGCTTCTGTTATAGAAAATTAAATGACCATATTGGAGTGTTTCGGTGTCTTATCGAATTTTCTACAACTTCTGAAATTATGAGCTCTGTGCCTCAAACGGGTCAAAAGTTATAAAGGGGGGATGGACAAACACACAGATACACTAAATGTTCTACACCAAATTCTGAATTCATCTATAATATACTGCGAAGCCTCTAATTTGAAGTTTTTTTATAGCTATGCACAAACATGTGCAAATCAGAACGACAATCTTACCAGCCCCCCTAGACAACATGCCATTTACGCTTAGCTTAAATGGCATGTTGTTTACGCTTAGCTTAAATGGCATGTTGTCTAGGGGAGCTGATCTACTTTTTTATATGAAGATAAAACGGCAGCGTTTGACAATGGCTCTATGATATTTAACAATTTATGGTTTGAGATGCAATATTTTTTATACGCTGATATTTCAGTCTTATATTGCTGTACTAAACAAACTGTACTGGGGCTAGGTTGCGGCCATAGGGGCCTAGCCAGTAAAGTTGAGGGTGGCTGCAGCCCCACCCTAGGATTCTGGGTAACAGGTCAGTACCCTCTTCAATTCTTACATATGGAAGAGCAGGGCAGACGCCTTAATGCCTCGCTCGGCGGTGACTCATCAAACGTGGCGATGAGTAAGTCTGCATCATCGGGCGATGGAAATCGAAGCACTGAAAGTACTGTCCGGTGGTGTACCTGAAATTCGCCAACATGAGTACTAAGGGGTGGAGGAGCCCCCCGTGATGATTGGTCGGCACGACGCACTCGGCGGTACCCGAGTTGATGACGAGACAGGTGCAGCTAACGCTGCGCCTGGTGTGGAAATCGAAGAACTGAAAGTACTACGGGCGTGGCGAAGGCTCCCTGTGGCAGTCTGTTGTTCGTGGAGCTGCTGGGAGGGTTACTCCTGCTATGATTCACGGACGTTCACGAGTGTGGTTGGACTCTTAGTGGCAGTGGTATGAAATATGCATGGTGGTAGTTCTTGTTTCGTCCGACGAGCAGCCGCTCCGGGGATGAACAGAACACTTAGTTCTATAACGTTCCCTATGGAGTGGGGTAGGTGACTGCGACTTTCCTAATGTACTAAACAAAGATGATTCGGTCCTTTAGAGAAAATGCTCTTACTTTAAGCACTGCGGACATCTAGAGGCAATCTATTCCACTTTATAGGACCACTCACACTAAAGAGCATCGATCATTGAAATAAATTGAAAATTCACCGTTTGCCAACCGGTGTGAAAAGAGTGTGTTGTAGAGTTGGGTTGGAAGAAGGAGAAGTAAGAAAATAGGTGTGAGTGGGTATTTGATAGATGTGTGAGTGATTTATCTGCGGTGTGAAACTTTGTGAATTAATTTTCCATGACAGAATACCTATCTATAATGCTTTCCAACAAGAGAAACTTACAAAAACTCTCCAACTGAACCCTTAATCTGAAAGTAGCCTACGACACTGTATTACCTATCACCTGAAGCGCCGTACCCTCAAAAACATCATTTAATAAACTATCGGATTAACTGAGAATAGTACGACGCGATTTGTCACGCGTCATACCTGGAAATGAACTATGTTGTGAATATTTTCATCAACTTATTTTAAGTGTTCTTCACACGAACGAGTTTTTCGACGGGGTTCAGGATTTCAACGGGTGTTTCAAAGCGTTGGGGAAAAAATATTTATTACTTTTTTAATTGCATATACGCTAACATTATATATTGTTCCCCTGTCGAGTTTTGGATTTTGTTCCCCTTTCGGGTATTGGATTTTGTTCCCCTGTCGGGTATTGAATTTTGTTCCCCTGTCGGGTATTGGATTTTATTCCCCTGTCGGGTATTGGATTTTTTTCCCCTGTCGGGTATTGAATTTTGTTCCCCTGTCGGGTATTGGATTTTATTCCCCAGTCGGGTATTGGATTTTGTTTCCCTATTGGGTATTGGATTTTGTTCCCCTGTCGGGTATTGGATTTCGTTCCCTTGTCGGGTATTGGATTTTGTTCCCCTGTCGGGTAATATGTAGATTTTGTTTCGCTGTCGGGTATTGGATTTTGTTCCCCTGTCGGGTAATATGTAGATTTTGTTTCGCTGTCGGGTATTGGATTTTGTTCCCCTGTCGGGTAATATGTAGATTTTGTTCCGCTGTCGGGTATTGGATTTTGTTCCCCTGTCGGGTAATATGTAGATTTTGTTCCGCTGTCGGGTATTGGATTTTGTTCCCCTGTCGGGTAATATGTAGATTTTGTTCCGCTGTCGGGTATTGGATTTTGTTCCCTTGTCGGGTATTGGATTTTGTTCCCCTGTCGGGTAATATGTAGATTTTGTTCCGCTGTCGGGTATTGGATTTTGTTCCTGGTTCTTGCATAATATTCCAACTTCGTCTATATTGAAAAGTTTGTCAAAAAAATAATATTTGACTCCCGACAGAAAAAAAAACTAATGTTTGCGTATATGCAATTAAAAACGAGTGGGTTGTGCCCAACGCTAAACTCCTCACAAACAAGTGACTCCATAGAATATTCAAATTTTGAATGAAAAATATTCATTATTTAGAAATGAGTTTGTTCAATTATTTTTTTATTTAAATATTTTATAATGAAAACTAGATAATTTTTTAAAGCCATTTTATGAATGTGAAGAGCCTTTTTACCAATTTGAAAATAAAAATTTCAAATATTAAGTTTCCTGAGCTAGGGGTCACTTTGAAATATTTGATAGTTAAAAAAAATGAGAATCACCATTCAGATATCCTTCAAAATCTAATGGGGTCTAAGTGAATATAAGATACACAAATTCGCAAAATTTGAAAGGAACCGAATGAGTACTTTAGTCTATAATCGATAAAGTAAAATAAACACGCCGTACATAGCACGTAGCACACACACATATACATTGTGATGAAACTTTCAGAATACAATCTCAGCATGATACTAGTTGATAATCTGCAATAAAAGATAGCCTTATAAATTGAAAATCATAACACCCCACTATAAACCCCTGGGTTAGTGAGGACTAAAAATATTCGATCTGCTATAATGTTTATTGAAATAGTGGTTATGAGTGCTGGTTATTATGTTTGTGTGCCTATACAATGTAGAGCGGGAACTATAACCCATTTCATAATTACATTGTCACTATGAAAGTTTATTATTCAGTTAAAACTTAATTTAATTCATAGTTAAATGCTGTAGCCATCTAACGAGGAATTACTATTTGATGACAATGCATGTTGGCATTTACTTGATTTATTTGATATTGGGATCAAATTGAACAATTTTGTCTATCATAAAAACTTTGTGTAATTGTTTAATAAGGCATATAAATCTAATACCCCAAATCGAAATCAAATTTCCACACATATGTTAAACAGTTAGCAACTTAAAAAATTCCATAATGCCGCGTTGACACAGTCAGAGTATGATCGGACCGAGTGGACTCGTATGAGTAAGCTTCATCCGAGTGTACACGGAAAGCGGTTTACACGCAAACTTTTTTACTCGGATTCAAAATCATAACTGCGACAACTCTGTTGCTGTGAGGTGTTCGTTTTCATTTAACAACCAAGGTTATTTACTCGTTTTTAAGGTCATAAATATGGCACAGACAGATCTGTTGCTGCAAGGTGTCGGAGTTTTTGCAGACACATTTTTTTTTTTTTAGTTAGGCAGCCATCAAAGACGTTGGTCAATGTGTATATGCAGTAAATAGTATGATGGTCTTCCGGGTAAGCGGCGCGCGGCGGCCAGAGGGAATTTCATTCGTCGCTATACACGCAAGTCGATCACTGTCATAAGCTCAAGAAAAGATAACTAAATGTATGGAAGTGACAGTTGTCACATGACAGTTGCCAGTCACGTGACAACTGTCACTTCCATACATTGAGTTATCTTTTCTTGTGCTGAATGGACACGTTGTCCAGGGGGGCTGGTTACGTGCTCCCTCCAATGTCTTCTTCTGAATCTTCTCCACCGAACGATGTTCTGTATTCCACATGTTTTCCTCATTTGAACATTGCGAACACAATCTCGGAGAGTTTTCCAGTGATTGACCTAAGGACATTCATTTCCGTTGTCCTTAGGAGCCCCTTGGATCGTACTGTGTCTGCTCGCGTTTCCACAGCATACGTCATGATCTGTTGCACACAATCTTATAATACCGTGTATTGTAGAGAAATAAATCTTTTTGTGCTTATAGAGTGCGTATAATCAAAGCGAATGACTGTTTAAATGCTAAAAAATAACAAATTTTGGGTTTCCGATACTTAATATCACGTATATACGCTTTTTAAGGCACGCGATAGTTACCCTTACAAACACGTAACTTACATACATACATATATACCATCACGCCATGTCCCTCATGAGGTAGGCAGAGAGAACCGAACCCCACTTATTTCAATCTTGAAACGCATTCATCGCCTCGTCGACATTCATACATCGTCTTATACATGTTCGACTGTTGTTCACGCTTCTAAAATTTCTGTCTTTCAAAATATCGTTCACTTGGACGTGCCATCCCTTCCTTAGGCGGCTCCGACCTTTCATTTTATTCCTGTCCGCAATGTAAATTTTCTTCGTCAGGTGTTCCTCATTCATTCTCCCCATGTGGCCAATGTATTCAATTTCATTCTATTAATGTTATCTTTCTTTATCTTAAATTCTTTCTTTATGTCCTCATTTATTACCCTGTCATACATCGTTCAAATGCTTTCTCACAGACGACAGTAAAATGTTTTTTAGTATTCATTTCAACCTGATTTTTTTCTTACTGGGGTGTGCTCATTTTATTATTTATTTTATTTATTTATTTACAAAATACACGGCATAAGCCATTTACTTGTTACAATATAAACTTACAATAATTTATTACACACAAAGATGAAACAAATATAGAAACAAATAAAAATATAGACATTGATGAAATATAAAAACATAAAATATAGATTCAGATAAAATATAAATAAATAGATTTAGATAAAAACCATAGAATAATAATAGTATAGAACACTCTTTAGCCTGCAGTAAACGCGACTGCTTTATGTTGACTAATTTGGTCAACATTTTGATACGAGCATTCAGTAATCATTTGGACGTCTGCGTGATACGTTCTCCAAATAGGAAATTTTTTAACTGCTTGCAAAATTATTTACGCAGTCACAACGAGTAGTACGTACTATACGAACAATGTCTACCAGCAGAGTCATACATATATTGACACGGGCCGGCCAATAAATCGGCTTCATGTTTTCAACTAGGCATTGTATGGGAATGAGTATTCTATAGTTTTATTATTATTCTATGATTAAAACACAGATTAAGTTAAAAATAGACAAAAAAGAATCAGAGAATTAGAAAAAAAATAATAATAATTATAAAAGGGAAAAAAATCGAATGTAACAATAGATCTACTGCAACTATATAAGTTGACAGCTATATCGATATAAAAGATCAATTATTTTTTTTTTGAAGACCGGCAAACTTTCTCCGAAGATTTCTGCAACATCACATAGTTCATTAGCAATCCTAAGTAATATTGGTGAGTTAAAAAATATATCGTGGAGGCTGCTACCTCATGAAATATATTTTTTTTTAATTTTCTCGTTATTTCGTATTCATTCGTCCTTTATTCTTTAAGTATTTAAAGAATGGTCCCTTTATTGATGTTTTTATTGTTGCAATATTTAATCGAGGGTTATCGATGGTATGTAGGTACCTTGTTATAAAAGAAATATAATATTATTATGGGTGGAAACCCTTTCAGAACGATTTCGTGTAACAATAAACAGATCGTTCGAAATCGCATTAAATCCGTATACGAGATTCGCATTTTTTACTTATATTGCCAAAATAAAATATTCATCGAATATCGATATGACGCCGATATAAAAATAAACACAAACAAATCACGAAAAATAATTGTAACGAAAGACGCCAAAAGTCGTATTTCCTTGTTATTATATTAGGTAGGTATGTAAATTAGACGAATTTTTTGGAATTTGGCAATCTTATCAGGTAAAAATCTCATGTTGATATACGTACATAATAAATATACATTATAAATATTACTTTTGTATGCCTTGATGGGTGACATATGTTTTCACAAACAGACAATTTGGTTAATCCAACTGTCGATGCGTTCATGAGAATTCAATTCTCTGAATGAATCGACAGTATTAAGCCAGAATGCGTGTACGAAGGAACATTTTGTATGGCGAAGTGGACTTTTTGCATGCTAATAACACCAATTCGAGGCCTCGCAGCATATATGTTCCCGTACATGGATTTGCTCAGAATTCGGAGTAGAACATTTTATGTGAGTTTTGTGTGTCTTTGTGTGTGTGTCTGTGTGTGTGTCTGTTTGTGTCTGTCCGTCCCCCCCTTATAACTTTTGATCCGCTCAATTTACAGAGCTCAAATTTTCAGAATATATAAAAAGTTATAGGCCTACTAAACTTTAAACTTAGAATTGTGAATAATTGTTTCAGTCAGGGGTTATCAACTTTTGAAATTTTGGTTTATTTTTCCACATATCTCAGAAACCATAAAAGCTAGAACGCTGAAAATTGGTATAAACATAGACAAATACAAAATCTCAAATTAGTTTTTTTTTTTAAGTTCCAAGATTTCTCAAACATTTTTCATTAAGAAAAATATTTTTTTTATGATAAATTTATGAGTTTAACTGCCTATATTTCCAAATGTTTTAAAAATATCGAAAAAAGCCGAAACACCCCAACTTAATTATTTAATTGTCTATAAAAAATATTAATATTGTAGAAGTACATCTCAATTTTATTTTAACAATTTTTATAAAAATTGAATTTAGTGACGACATCGCTTCATACAATTTAAATGGCAGTCACCTATACATTATATCGAAGAAGACTTAATAATAGACGAAGAAGAAGATTTGATACTGATCTCCAAACATACATACATACCGTCATGCTGTTTCGATATTCTGGGTAGTATCAAAGGACTGACCTCCATACTATCCTATCTTGACATACATACCTAGGTACATGTGTTGTATAGAAAACAAAATATCTTAAAATATTAAATAATTTGTATTTATGGGTTTATAGTTTGGTACTTATTCTTCAACTATACACACTATCGCTATGACAGTTGGATCTCATGCAACTAGTACATATATAAATGTTACTTCGTTAAGAGGGTGACTGCTGCCAACGTACCTATTTTTTCAATTTGAATTTGCATCATCACAACAAAACCGATCATTTTGAAAAAAAAAATAACCTAGTTAGTTTGGATATTAATAAAGAAAAATATACCATAACTTTTTGATTACGTTCTATATATATTCTTGTAGGAAAATAATAAGCATACCCCGATTTTTTACATTAATCTTAAATTTCTAAATACTATAAGGTAAAGAGCATTATATTTTTTTATAAATTAAAGAAGAACAAAATATCTGGAAAAATATGATATGATGTTGCAATAATGCATCAGGTTAAGTTAATAAACCAAAAAAAAATCTTATTTGGCAATGGCGCTGAATGGAAAATAAATGTTTTTTAGGTTTATTTACTAAACCTGAAGCATTAATGCAACTTCACATCATATTTTTCTCAATATTTTTGTTTTCTTTAATTTAAAAAAAATGTGTTGAACTACGCCTTATATTTTATTAAAAATATAAGATAAACGTTGAAAATCGGTGTATGCCATTATTTTTTTACAGTAGTTTATACATGACATTATCAAAAAGTAAAGATTTATTTTTCTTTATTTATACCCAAACTATCGAAATTTTAAAAACAATTTGATAAGAAATAATGATGGTATATCAAATTGAAAAACAGGCTTAGAATAGTGCTTCCACTTATTTCAATTGTCATCAATTAAAGACTGGATAACTGGACTGGATGGAATTCTGGAAAGCCAGTTGTGGACAACGACAGGCGAAGGATTTCATCTAAGGGCCCTCAAAAAAAGGACAAGAAAGCTACTAAATCTTAAATTAAAAGCAATGTCTGGTCTATTCACTGGCCATTGTCATCTGAAAAGACACCATTACATAATGGGGATCGCTGATGAACTAAACTGTTGGAGGAGTCAACAAGAGGAATAAACAGCCTCAAATGTGATCTGTGAGTGTCCTAATGGAATCTAGACACAGACACCTGGGAGCCTTTGTACTAAGACCCAAGGACGCGGGAGGCATCTCAATTTGCAAAATATGGGAATTTATCCAAGAAACCGAACTGCTATTGAATTTATTTAATTTATTGGCGTGGGGCGTGGGGCGTGGGGCGTGGGGCGTGGGGCGTGGGGCGTGGGGCGTGGGGCGTGGGGCGTGGGGCGTGGGGCGTGGGGCGTGGGGCGTGGGGCGTGGGGCGTGGGGCGTGGGGCCCCACTCCTAACTAATAATAATAATAATATTTCAATTGCCATCGTTTTCGGGTGTTCCATAAGAGCCGGATAATTTAATTTTATTTGATAGTATAAGGGACACTTACAGACTCAAAAAACGGCATACAAGATAGTAATATCTTACAATTTTACATCTCATAAAGGTAGTTGAACAATGAGGTTCACCACCCATTCTGAATTTAAGTGAGACGAGACTGGTGTTTAGGGATACACGCATGTGTTGTGCTACCTTTTATAAGGCAGTGTACACCCGCATACCTGTCGGTGGTCACCCTACATTTTGGGATATGCCGTGATGGTATGAATGAACTAGGCAAAATATTCTTTTTCTTCAACATCTGTGTAGACTGACATGGTGTGAACCATTTGCTATCGAGGCCATACGACAAATACAAGTCACTACTTTCAACCATAAAAGTAGTGACGTTTAGTAGTGTTACGGCACCCAACCAACACGACAACAGTGCTTGATAATAATAATAATAAATTTGGATTATTTTTATAGCGCCGTTTTTGTGATAACGTCACCGGTTCCAAACCACGGTCTGTGTTTGTCTTATGTTCTCGTTTGATACTCCATCATTTTATGCAGCATATCTGATTGTGTTTTATATTGGATATTGTGCGTCCGATGAGTGTTTCAGTGTATCGCTTGGTTATCTTAATTTATGTGTGTGTGGAGGGAGGGGGATGTGTGTTGTGTGTATCACATCATCTGGTGTGTACATAATATGAAGACAGATGACGGCACTTGAAGTGACTGAAGTGTCGCTCTACATTGCACAGGTAGGTACAGAGGGAAACTCTACCTACAAGATGGACGGTTCCATATTCAATCAACAACAATGAAATATAATAACATACATGATTCAATAGATTGCGTTAGAAAAAGATATCCTCGTCATTCCATAGATGGCGCCATATATTGCGATGGCGATTAACCTAACTTTAAGCGTGTAAATAATTCCACGCAACTTCTTAATATATAAAAATGCCATGTCACGTTGTTCATACACGCTAATATCCGAAACCGCCCAACCGATTTCAATAAATTTTCTAAATTTATATGGTCGATTCCGGATCGATCTCAAATTAATATATTTTGACATTTTTTTACATACTTCTTGTAACTTTTTCTATTGAGAAATTGTTTTTTTATAAACAATGAAAGCAACAGTTTTTTGTGAACGTGAACGGTGCGCAAGCGCATAAATTGATTACGTAAACCAGTCGATGACACGTCATAATCCTTGAGTTCCAGGTTCTCCTATAATATTCCAACGAAACGAAAAAAAGATTTTCAACAAAATTTTTTGAATAAATTTTTTGAAGGTGAAGGTTGCGCAAGCGATTAAATTGATCATTAACAAATCGATAGTAAGCCCTGTGGGTGCCTAATTTCCAAATGCAGCAATAAATATTTATTCCAACTTCGTCTCTATTGAAATATAAAGTTTGTACATAAATATAATAATATAAAAAATATCTAAACATTTTGAATTTTTCGGCCTAGAATATTTTGGGTACCAATCCATCCAAGCAAACAATCTAAATTTATCTTCTGCGCATCCACATGATTTTTCTACATAATATCTAAATAATTATGAGGCAAAAAATATGGATCTTTCTTTTTATATAGTTCCTTTTCTTTTTTTTCTATTTTTATTTTTTCTAATTTTTAGGCCATAGATATGTAGGGTGCAATGGAGACATTTCCTCGGGTAGGCCAAGGCCCGTCCTGGGCTGTGGAGCCACTGATGATGATGATTTTTATTTTACATGATTTTTTCAACCCTTTCAATCATTTCAAATGCTTTTCACAATTTTGGTCCTTTCAGTTGTAATCGCCAAATGGCTATTTCTTTAAAAAAAATCAGTTTTCCATCCCATGTTTTTGGGCAAAATTTTTCTCTATTTATTATGAATTTCCACAAGGTTTATTAAAATAATACTATCAAAAATAATATCTAATTGAAATAAAAAAAAATAAAAAAAACAGCTGTTTGACTCAACACAGAATACCCCGTCCATATAGCTATTTTCCAAGTGTTCAAACATGTTCTTATATATATGTAGTAACAGTATAGGCTAACCTCGAGTATCGGCCCTTGAACACGGCCTCAGTACAGAAACATCATACGTTATAATTTACAATGTACATACTAGTGTAGATGCTTCTGTACAATATGCTTTATTGTACTGCACTCCTCTGGTTTTAAAAACACAGTTCGTATCATATTTTACCAATTTTGTCAACATCGGTTTTTTGTGTGCTTGGCGTTGTTTATTCCGTATGGATGGGCTATCATATATAATCTGTTATTTATCATACCGTGACTCATTGTGACAATCACTGATATCTTAACTACTGTGGAAAAAAGTAAGGTGAAGAGGATGTGAATAATCCGGCTCGAAGGACCAAAGGATGTTGGATACAAAGTGCAGAACCTTGGTGGCAACTTTCCTCTTCCGAACCTTAATTTACGTGAATATACATAACCTAACTAATGTACATGCATTAAAATAATGCTCACGGCCGATATTTCAATGGACAATCAAAAATTAAGTTAATTGTCAATCAACTGATCGTCTATTAGATTCGTAATTGCCAATTCAAAAAAATTGGTTATTTCAATACACAATTAAGAAAAAATCAACTAATCGTCGATCAATGTTTTTAACACGTGTAATACCGTCTTATGCTCTATGCTATTCGTTGTTTACAGCATGGTTTACAGTTTACAGCTGTTTGCATCCATTATTTTGTGTTGTGACAACTGCGGGACGCTAACATAATAGTCGACATATTTATCAGATTTTTTATTATTGTTTTTTTTTTCTGTTTTACAATCACATAAATTTACAAAGATAATAATTAATCTATGTATTGTAATATAGAATTTGTCTTATCTCAATTTTTAAAATGTTTTTTTGTGAAATATTCATTACGTCATGGCCGGCCCGTCAATACACAGATGTTTCTAATGTTTACTTTTATTTTTTTGTAACTCATGTATAAAATAAAATGTATAGAAAACTAAACAGTTAGTTGGACACTGCAATACATAATTCGTATTACATATCTCAATTTTTAAAATGTCCACTATCCCAATTTTTAAATCAATAAATCTCGATGCTTTATAGAATGTTTCTTTTCATTTACCTTTAGGACCCTGAAAACTTTATAGATTTGTGCAGCTTTGGTTTCATTGAAACACGCTGAAAAGGTGTTTTGAAATCTTAACTTTTATAATTAAATAACATATTGTTTTGAAACAACCATTTATTTATTTAATACAATATAGAAAATAAAAAAACAAAACAATATAACACAAAACGTACAAAGGTTATGTTCACAATTGACAGTTCTTTGCTAACAAAAAACACAATCAACTCGCTTGATTGCCGAAAAACGGCCAATCAATTTTTGACAGTTTGTAATTGACGATCAACGTTGATTTTGTAATGAAATAACGCCAAACTCCGATTAATCATAGACATGCCGAAAACCATAGAGAAAATCGACACTCAAGCATTTAATTGTACAATGAAATATTGGCCCTTAGATTCATAAACTGCTATAGAGCTGATTCGTATCGTAGAGAATCAGTTAACACTTTGTATATTTATTCCTCATTTGTCAACCTTTTTTTATAACTTCATGTATAAATTTGAAATCAAATATATATTTTTTCTCTCTTTCTAGGTCTTTTAATTTCTCATTTAATCCTGCGTCAATTTCTCTCTTGAGACTTCGATTGCCAGCTTTCCTTCCATTTCTTAATAGTACGTCCTGGAGATCTGCTTTCCTGAATGGCATTTCCTAGGCTACTTTTACAGTTCCAGAACCTTTTTATCTGTCCACCCCTTCTTGCAATACCTTCGTCTTATTAATATTACTGCGAAAACGAATTATCTCCCTTGCACACAAAGTAGAAAATATCCTTTATAAACGACTATTCTATAAAGTCCTATCTTGATCTGAGGAAAATTCTTTCTACTGTAAGTTAGTTCGAGAATCCCAGGAGGAATTATTATCGACACCATAACATAACGAGAAAAGATATCCCCTGGAAAAAGTTACAAGTTGGTTGTAAAGTTGCAAAAGTTACAACCAAACCAGAGTTTGGACTGTCAATCGCTTAAGCAAATCACTTAATCGACATTCACAGTTCAAGTCCTTGCATTATTCACGTCCAATCTCTTTCACCCTATCTTATTCGATTTCTTAACCCAAATACATTCGGCCCTATCCCAAATCTTTCATTCCCTCACCGTTAAACAACTTCCCTAGAAATACGTCGGATTAATACTTTCAATATTTTCACTAAGAATATATT
The DNA here is from genome assembly GCA_963576475.1 of Molanna angustata. Lineage (NCBI taxonomy): Eukaryota > Metazoa > Arthropoda > Insecta > Trichoptera > Molannidae > Molanna > Molanna angustata. The sequence goes on from OY754987.1 coordinate 20,808,339, forward strand.
ATAATTTTCACTTATTGAGTTCAGTGATATCCTATTTTTTTAAAAGTTACACAATTTAGTATGAATTGTGCCATAATTGTATTCATTGAACACTCAAACATAAAGATAAATATGACATTATGTGTGTACACTATGAACAATAAAAAAATAATGGAAAGTTACATATCATTAAAATATACATAAAATATAAAAAGGCATATTACCGAAGAATATTATTTTAACAATTAATTTGAATATTTGTGATGTACTTTATTTTTTTTTTTTAAAGCAAAGAGATGTGCAACATTGAAAGGTCTAGAAATTAATTTATTTATTTATCATTTTGTACATAAAATAAACAAATATTGAAGAAATTATGTATTATAGATAAGAATGGATAGTGTTGTACGTTCAGCAGATCGGAGTGGAAGCCCATTATTGGGTAAATAAACAAATATTTAAATTTAAAAAAAATAAATAAATTCGTTGTAACAATTACCAGAAGATTGGATTGGGCACGAAGGTATTTTTTCATAATGTATATAAATTTTAATATTCTTAATTATTTTTCAATTAATTAACCCTTTCAGAACTTATTTCCTGTTGATATTTACTTCAAACTTTATTTAAAAAGTAGAGATAAAAATCTGGATATTACCAATACGTTAGTTGACATTAATTATTTTATTTTTTGATTTATCTTACTCCAAATAATAATGATTTTAAATATAGGATTTTACAGACTAAAAAATAAAAAAGTATTTGCAGTTATGCGAAGTTTTATTTAAACACAATATTACAATATCTACTTACAAACAATATAAATATTAATTTACTAATTATAAAAATATTTTAATTACTAATAAGTTAGTGAAGAGACTCTCTGAATAACTATAATAATTTTACTAATAAAAGTACTTAAATACTTGAATACCACGAAAGAAAGCAGAATGCTGGAATCTTTCGACTTCGATATTTAAATTTAAATTCGAGTATTGCCATACTCGCACCGGTATGGCTGTGAGAAACATATGTGACATCATCACAAATAGTACCTACCTAAATCGCTTAGGGAACGAACATGTGTCATATTATAAGGACCTGTGAATTGTGAATTTTCCCAAATGAGAAACCTCAACAATCCACCTTTGAACGGCATTGAGTTCTGACTAACTAAGAACGTACTCGACTTCAATTTACATATTACTTTGAAACTAGATTAGGTACTCTCGGAGCTGAGTGTAATTAGTCCATGATTCACTGTCACTTATTTCCCATTCCGGGAATTACTCGAAACAATCATGCTGTCAGTTCCTAGCGGTTTATTTATTTGCATGTTCTTCTTCCTTGGCCCCATTACTGAGGATGGCGCCTGCACTAAATAATCACTCGACGGATGGTATAACTGCATGTACATAGGACGATCTAGCGCAGTTTGAAGAACTTAGGCAATTGAAGATCACAGCTTTGGTGAGGAGCTTTGAATCTTCTACCCTCCTCGCAATACATATCTACATGCACACATTTACTCCATGTCCCTAACGGGTTAGGCAGAGAAAATCGAACGTTACACTTTATTTATTTTGGCACCCATCATACACACTACAACAGTATATGCGTTGCTGATCCCTCTTCCACCCATTCACAATAGAGTCACTCGTTTTGCTCAATCTCAACATCCGTTCACAGTAAACCTTCAATTAACACGAACAAGTCGCTTCTTGAACTCTTTTATTAACACAGCAGCTCGGCTGTGGAACGATCTTCTGAATTCTGTGTTTCCAACTTCTTACAACCCGGGTCTTTTTAAAACTCGAATTAATATTTTCCCGATCAGATTGTAGGCCTCCTTAACGCTACGTAGTACGCTTCTTCGGAAGAGTATAATGGACCCGAATCCTAATAGCTGGTGCCCTATGTAGACATAATAATAAATAAATAATAAATTAGGATGATTCTCATAGCGCCGTTTTTGTGATAACCTCACCTCAAGGGCGCTTTGAATATATATTACAGGTTTTTGTAAGACTCGCGGAAGAAGTGAGTTTTTAGGTGTTTCCTGAATAGTGCTAAGTTGTCGACATGTTCAGAAGAAAACAATCCATCACCTCATCAACATTTTTCTCATACATGTTCGTCTGTTATTGAAGCTTTTCAGAATGTCATTAACGTGGTCCTGAAATCCTTTTGTCGGTCGGCCCTGGCCTCTTTTTCCATTCCTGTCAATGTATATATATTTTCTATGTTCATTTTTGAAATAAACAGTGGCTCGAAATATTGAAGTAAGCAGATTAACGACAGACGATCCAATGTCTGTAGTTCATTAAATACGGACAGTATGTGCAACATTTCTCACCACCACTACACCTCAAAATGATAATTGTTTTTTTTTTCTCTGACGTTCTTTGGACCATGTTTCTACATCGTATAAGAATATCAAAATGTCTTTATCAGCCTACAGTGGTATTTTTGATTATGTATCTTGATCGAAGATCCTACGCCGTAGGTACATAGCTATAAATATTAAGTATTCTCACCATACGTCAACTTTACAACTACCAATATCGCATATGCTAGAACCAAAATACATACAAAACTCTTGTAGCATTCTTAGATAAGCCTTTCTTTTATCCTTTTGGTGATGTTTCGATCTTTTTTCATTGCACTGAATTGTGCCAAATCTGAAAAAAAACTAACGATTTCTTTTTGTTTTCTTGTTTCAGTTGTCCGAGGACATTGGATATGTAATATACTCTGCGTTGGGCAGTTTCTACATTCCATCCTGTATCATGGTGTTCGTCTACATCAGGATATACTTTGCAGCCAAGGCGAGGGCGAGAAGAGGAATCAGAAAGAATCCTAGACCAAGACCGCAGGTAAGAAAAATCATTTCATAGTTTCATACATTTTTAAATTTTATATTATTTATCAGCGTTCCTTTTATTATTCAACTGATTTCAAAAAATTGAGGTATTATAGTTATCAATCTGTCTTTATTTAAATTTCCATATAAAGCAATAATTCTTTACCACATTGTCCGATATCTATGATTTTAATTTTATTATATATAAATTTAAGATCGATAAGAAAATCATCAAAATTTTAATTGACATTTCAGCGATAATTCTTTGAGGATTTTTCCGATTTCAATGATTCTTATTTTAATAGAAAATATGTATTTTATGGGTGACTATTTAAATTTGGTCAAAATCAGATAACGAGATCTATGAGAAAATCATCAAACATTTATTTGGCACCTCTGCGATTATTCTTTAAGGAGTTTTCTGATTTCAATGATTCTTATTTATTTTTTTCAATGTTTGAAACTGTCACTTCACTCCATAATCAACTATAATTTTTGAAAAAAATTATATATTTAATTTTTTTCATAATTTTAGTAAATTCTTATTTAATTACAAAAAATGTATTTTATGGGAGACTATATAAATTTGGTCGAAATCAGATGACGAGATCCATGAGAAAATCATCAAACTTTTAATTGGCAGTTCTGCGATAATTCTTTAAGGAGTTTTCTTTTTTCGGTGATTCTTATTTTATTAGAAAAAATGTATTTTATGGGAGACTATGTAAATTTGGTCAAAATCAGATGACGAGATCCATGAGAAAATCATCAATTTTTTAATTGGCAGATCTACGATAATTCTTTTTGAAAGGAGTTTTCTGATTCGATTTCAATGATTTTTATTTAATTAGAAAAAAGTATTCTATGGGAGATTCCATATAAGTTTGGTTCCATTTAAGGGCATCTTCACGACATAGGGCGAATACCACGTCAACCGTCTTCGATGATCATTTTCACGTTGGAATGTTGGATTTAGTGCTACTTCAGGATGTTATGTTTAATTTATTTGTTCAAAATGAAACCTTTTTTTCTGTCGGTTTAAGAATTTACTCAAACAATAGAAAAACCTGAAAGAATTGGTACAAATATGGGCTCAAAATATTAATTAGTGAAGCTTTTCGTAAATACAGAGTCTTAGCAGATTACACACTGGAACATCGCCAAAAATATCATTTAGCAATGGGACAAATTGTAGCGAAAATATTGGCACAATTTCAGACAAATACGATACAATATTATTATTTGAGTGCATGGCCTTTTGTTAACGATGTATTTAAGTAAACATTATGAATTGATAGTTGTTTATTGTCGTTCAACATTAAATTCATAGGTTGTTATTTCATACATTTATACTATGGAGCTATTTTCTTATGCAATATGAGGCGTTTACATAATATTACTAGTTGTAAGTGACCTATGAGATCCAAATGTCGATGGCGACAATAAGACTTTTTTACATATTCGGGGTAAAAAAGGACTGATCTCCATACAATCGTATCCTGAAAATCAAGATTTGTATAAAAAACAAAGTATCTTAAAAAATTGAGTAATTTGGATGTAAGGGTTCATAGTTTGGTACGAACCAAATTACTCAATATTTTAAGATACTTTGTTTTCTATACAAATTTTGAATTTCAGGATATGATTTTATGGAGGTCAGTCCTTTTTTTACTCCGAATATGTAAACTACTTGATGGTATGTATGTTTGTATGAATATTCAGTATCAAACTATTGAGATTCTCCGTAGATATTATTGTATATTCTACCAAACAAATTGTATGAAACTATTATCTAATAGGAGTTGTTTCAGCTTTTCTCAATATTTTTAAAAAATATGAAAATATGGGCAGTGAAATACACATAAATTTTTCATAGGAAAAAGAATTTCGTAGTATAAAAGTATGAACTTTTTCATAAAAACAAATTTGAGACATAAAATTTATAACGTTCTAGTTTATATGGTTTTTGAGATATGTGGAAATATAAAATAAAAATTAAAATGTTGGTTACCCTTGACAGGGCCAAAAAAGAATTATGAGAGCAGTTGTTTTGTAGAGCAATAATTTTCTATATATTCTGAAATTTTAGGCTCTTTGTATTAAGCGGATCAAAAGTTATAAGGGACGGACGGACACACACACGCACACATACAGAGACACACACACTAAATATTCTTATCCAAATTCTGAGTTCATCCATATAATTTTATTTTATTTTTGTATTTCTTCTAGGGAAATTTACAGGTACTATGACAAATATTAATTTAACACGCACCCAATAACAAGTTGCCGCATTCTGGAGACTAACGATATTTATCGTTTCACAAAGCCAAACTGAAAACACAATTAAAACTGTGTCTTCACCGGGAATCGAACCCGGGACCTTTCGCTTATAAGTCAGATACTGTGGGATATCTCTCTAATCCAGAGGTATCTTTTCTTGGATGGTGGAGTTTGATTTTTCAACTCTATTTTTCACAATAACCTTTTTATTATAAGATAAATATGTCTATATACAAGTTACAGTCAATGTTATTTTTACTAGTGGAGGAGAATGGCAATCTATTATTCTTTTTGTCTTAAAGACAACTTTTTATTGATCCCTATTTAATTTTTTAATATATATTTCAATTATTCAACCTTGCATAGAAACAGCCAAAACAATATATAAATAATTTAATAAAATCTAATTGGACGACATCTGTCGAAATCAACTTTAATTACTATATTATTCTTGTTCAAAGTAATCATTTAAATGGTTCTGAACCAAACTAAATAAATCACTATCAATATCTTATTGATATGTTTATCCAAATAATCTACAGATGTCACTTTTCATTTAGGTTGTATTTTATTTTGATCAATCAATATTCAATACATTACAATAAAATATACCAAACCAACTGAGCCACGAAGGCCGACAATGGTATTTTTTTTACTCCAAAGTTGGAAAAAACCATTAATAATATAGACCGGATTGAAATAAATTCTCTTGAACAAATCGAGAGTTGGATAAATATTTAATCTGACCGGTTTCAAAGCAATCGCTTCCTCCTTTGTCCTCATGGTTACTTTGAAAACGATGATATAAAATTGTTCATTCACGGTTTAAATAAATTAAAGTATAATAAAATGAATTATCATAATTCATTTTAGATGGCATTTATAAAAATTTAAATTGTTGTTCATTTTTAATATGTCTGAACCATCAAAAGATGTCAGTTTGAAGCTTCAAAAAAGGTACTGCGCCTTCCAAATTAAAAGTTACTTACAGAAACTGTGGATGAATTTTAAAAAGCAATTTTTATTTTCAACTAGAATCAAACATCATCAAAGCTAAAAAAGGAAATAATTTAAGGGACTAATTAAAATTAATTGGTACCAAATGATTTTATCTCGTTTCATTTCGGAGTTTTATGTCAATTACCTACAAGTACTTGTATATTTAATATTCATTTTGAATCCTTGACTGTAAATATGACAAAATTTGTGCGTGCACTTGGCAGAAGAACCATGAATGTAAAATAAATGTATTAGAATTATGTAAAGTAAAGTAAAAAAGATACATGAGTGATGAAACAAAATGAAACAGGATAAAAATTGAGGACCTTTTAGTGTACACTTATGATTTTTACAAATGATCACTTATAAAGAATACGAGTTATGTATAAAGCATTTTTTGCTCTCCTATCTAGACTATCAGATATTGTTTTACTAATTTTTACTCTCCTATCTACACTATCAGATATTGTTTTACTAATTTTTACTCTCCTATCTACACTATCAGATATTGTTTTACTAATTTTTACTCTCCTATCTACACTATCAGATATTGTTGAACAAATTTTTACTCTCCACTATAAAGATTTCACAATTTACAAGAGTGTGTAAACTCGTGTGTAAAGGAGACCATTAAATACAAAAGACACAAAATATTATATATACATAATTATTATCTATACAAAAAGAAGTGAATATAATTTACATATCAGTCAAATTTAATATGATTATTTAATTTTTTATTACTCTTCACACTATGGAATAATGGAGAGTCATGAATTCACAATTTTTAAGCGTATTTTTTTACATCAATTTCTCAACGGGTATCATGTAGAGAGTGCACACTGTGAGTTTCGTCGTGATGTGTTTGTGTGTATGGCGTATGGCGTTCGGCGTACGGATAATCCTTTTTGTATCCTCTCTACAGCCAAAATTATAAGTCCGATCGAATTCATATTTACATCATATATGTAAATTGCATAGACCTAGAGCTGATTATTTTTCCATAGACAACCATTAATTTCTTCTCTATGATATCATCATTTTCATTGTTTTTACTGTGTATTCTCTACAGCCCAAACTATATGTTCGATTGACTTCATATTGATATCACAAACTTAGAGCTGATTAGTTTTCCATAGATACCCGTTAATTTCTTCTCTATGATTTCATCTGTCGAAATTTTCAAAATGCTCTCATGGTCTTGAAAATCAATATTTTTTTAATATTTGATTTTTTAAGTCAATAGAAACACGCTCTTAAAAATGCATTCAGGGATTGTCTACTTTTATAGAAAATAAATCTATGGTATGCCATATCAATGTGAAATAAATTACATATTTGTATGAAAAATAATAGAAGTAAAACAGTTTCTGTATGGAAAAATTGAGTGATCAACTTCATAATGATATTGTATATGTCTTCATAGACAGGTTAATTTCTTTAGTCTACTCTTATATCTTCCTCGAGAGGTAGGCAGTGAGAACGGAACACCGTTTCTTGGTAAATATTCTTCAACATTGATATATTGACTCATTCATGCTCATCTTGCTAGTAATGCAATTTTTTTACATCAATTTCTCAACATTTATCGTGTATAATGTGCATATTTGTGTGTATGGTGTATCTTTGAATCTAATATTTGTTCAAGAATCTAATAGAAATGTACTTTATAAAATACATTAAGAGATTGTCAACCTTTCAAAATGTTGTACAAAAAAATTTACACTTACTTTGTAGTGGAGAGTTTAGTGTTGGCCACAACCCACTTGTTTTAACACGGTTACTTAGGGGACATATAATAAGGATTTGGGTTCATTGTACTCTCCTGAAGAAACGCATTACGTAGCTTTGGGGCAGATTTGCAATGTGCTGAAGAAAATATTTGTACTGATCTCGAAAAAAACTCGGATTGTAAGATGATAGTAAATATGTTTTTTTTATTCGGGAAGGATCTTTCTCGCGAGTCTCTGGAAATAAATGTATTTTTCGGGAACATCTTGCTACAACATATTATCGGTTTTGTTTTGTAAAAAGGCTTTGCAGTAACTATTGTTGTTATTTTTGTTTCAGAATGAGCAGCAAACTAGTTTTACGACAGCGCCAACAAGTGGGTCTGGTACCCGACCAATGCCAGCAACTCCAGGCCAGAGAATCGCAATGTCAGTCACAGTAGATAGAAACTCCAATAATAGCATTGCCAGGTATCTTGTTGATGTTGTATTTAGACAAGTAGATGGACATTCCTTGGACTTTTTTTTTCCAATGTGCCGTGCCCTGAAGTTAGATAACCTCTGCTACCCAGAATAGATTCTCCATTCCAACTCTCTACCTATTCCAATCCTGAATCGAAACTTATTCAAAGCTCCTTTTACTCACACCACCATCACACGAGGCAAGGACTTTCTAAGACAAATTGAACATAATCTAGCAATGTTCCCTAAGAGCTCTTAGTGTCTGAGTGTACCTTTAACAAATTTCCTGAAAAAACAAAAATTCTCAAAAATTACAGCTTTGAGAAAGGTGAAGACATCTGTCGCCAGCAAAGCATTTTATAGGTTTGACGAGTTATTAAACGATAACATGTTTTTTTTAAATATTAAACAGTGTCGTACCTTCCTTAAAGTTAAGCAGTCAAGACTGTCTTCAACCAACTCATCTCTTTCCCTCTATTGTCCTTTCAAGAAACAGATCTTTTTAAGATCCATGACGTTTCCCCTTAACATTCTACAACAATTACCTATTGGTTTTTGGATCTCTGAGGTACGATTGCATAATTGACCATATCGGCCCTTATAAATATTCTACTTCCAATACTTCAAAATTCACACAATAAACCCCCTTTTTTCAAACTTCAAACCCCATTTCAAACCTACTTCCGAAAGAAAATGGAGTCAATTTTTTTATGTATGTTAAGTGATTTCTCTTTACCGCGTTGACCGATTACGATCTTACGATTGGTCGAATTTCAATTTGGTCAAGACATGATCGTGAGATCCATGAGAAATCCACAAAACTTTTCAGTGTGCATTTCGATATTCCTTTACAGCAACTGTATTGCTTATTTTAAAAATTTCCATGGCCAACGTATTGGAACTTAACAAAGCAGTTGGTTATTTATTTGATTCCTAAGACAAAGATCCAAAGTTCAATTATTGCTCTTTTCTTAGTCAGAGTTTGTGATATGACCAATTTCTTATAATCCAGATTGTAGTGACTATTATTATTTTTGGAGATGGCTCTGCGTTAAATCAACATTTGACATGCCCTCATGGTTGTCGCAGAAGCAATGAGTAAAAAAATCAAAAAATATTATAATATCAATCAAATAAAACTCGTACACGCCATCCAGCGACCGGTGTCATATCCCCACACACCAATCTCATCTCATATAAAATGAAAACAATCAGAATGGGTGGTGTACTTGATTGCTGAACTAAGTATACGTAATGTTGTTTTTCTTTTTGTATTCTCGATAACATGGCGCTTATTATTTGTATTTTGACAAGTTTGTACAGTAAATTATATACAACGATCAAGGACAATATTTTCAAGACAAATTTTATTCAGAATCAAAACAATCCGTATATAAATTGTGCGATAATAATACTCTTATTATTTCTCGCTATCTTGAAGAATTCTCAAAGTGATTTTTGTAATTCAATTTGTTATAATTATTTGTTGTCGTGTCTTTTGAAATAATTGCTTTCGACGTCGGGACCAATCATCGTCAATTTGTAACAACAAAGATATACCCGTTTTATATAATATATATTATGCGAAATCTTATTTATCAAAACAGTGGATTTTTGGACAGCGAAAAATTCCGGGAGAGTATTTTAATTTTGCAGATTCCCTCCTGCCTATCGGGCGCCAGTGATTAAAAAGGCATTTAATACAATAATTATTATATTCCGCTTTTGCGAAAAATAAATGGCTTATCTGAAATCACTCTGTTCTTTGCTTAGTAATTGATAAAATAGGTCCATTCTGTTGCATTCATTTAAAGGCAAACAATTTTTTTTGACAACAAACTTAACATACCAATAGAGACGAAATTGGAACATTACATTATAGGAGATCCAAGAAATGAGGCACCTACACGATGAGTCATCGGCTGGCTAACGTGACCACTTTAAGCACCTTTTAAATGAGTTCCCTTCTTTTGTCTTTCTTGAGCCATCTCTCCGCTGCTGTATGTAGGCCTCTTCTAAATACTTCCACTTGGGCTTTTTGCACCCATTCGATTCCAGCGACGAGAGGATGAGGCCAGTCGTTTTCCTTTTTCATATCCCATGGTCTCCATTTCAAATCTCTAGGTGCCTTGACTGATTCTGATGCAAGCTGAAAGCACCATCGCTATCTATGGAAAAACGACGAAACTATTTCTAATGACATCTATTGAGAAATTGTAATTATTTTTTAAATTGAATTCAGTTCATTTATATTTTTTTTCGATACTACGAAATAAGTTTTTGTGGATATTTGGAATATAAGAAGTGATCAACATTACTATGAGGCTTAGAATGATGATTCAATGAGATTCACCACACATTCTGAATGTAGTGCATTTTTAGGTGGGACGAGACTGATGATCAATATTCCTCGAAAAGACCCTTGCGAAACGAAAACGATCTTTCTCAGAAAAATTTTTTTTTTCGTAGAATATGTTTGATTTCTAGATTCTTTCAGTAAAACAACGAAGACGCAAAATTTATGAATAATACTTATGCTTTTTTCTTCCCTTAAAATTTTATTTTTAAATACATTTTGCAATCGGTTTTACGATTTTTTATCTCTAATATTTTTTTCTACAAGTCCAAGGAATTCCAATGCACGTTTTTACTTAGTTCATGACTAGCATGGTATATATTTTATTTCATTAATAATCAATTGTGTAATTATATGTATTTCTGTTTAAATTGTATTTATAACTTATTAATATTTTATAATTAGGAATATACTTAATATGTATGTGTTGTGTATAAGTTTTGATAAAATTGTAATATTTGTATCTTACAATATACCTATTTAGTTATTTTTAATGTTTGCAAGTAAATTTGGTTTCTTAAATTTGGATGGAGTATTTCAAAGACCGTTGGAGCGCTACATTGATTTCATATATTTTTAGTCACTTTGTCGAAAAAACTAATCTTCAACGAAATTACTAGAATTAAAGTAGGTACATACATATTATGTATCTACAATTCTATGAAATCAATGTTAGTATTCATGCAATATTTTAACTTTTATATGTACTTGTTTAAATAATCCACCAATCTCATTAACTATGTATTCTACCTTGATTTAAATTGAGCGGATATTCTTCTCCGTGCTAATTAATACCTTCGGGTGTTCCTCAAGGATCACACTTAGGGCCTATACTATTTATACTTCATATAAATGATTTACATGAACGTTAGATATTTTATCAATTACAACTTCTTTTTTCTGATGATGCCAACATTTTTCTAATAGATTAGTTCGATGAATGATAGGCAATATCCACAAAATATATTGTTGAATTATAACCTAGTAAAATAAACCTATCAAGTTCGATTACAAAACAGTAATATTTGTCGCCAAAAGTTAAAAGACTTGCAACTTTTGATGAATTCTAAACTTTTCCAAAATCTCGTCGAACACATTAAACTAAAACTTTTGAACCCGAGATCTTCTGATCAGCAGTCAGATATTAAACTATCTGAGTCACGAAGCCACGAATGAAATTTATTGCGATTGAGCTAAGATAGAAATATTTTTGTTAGGGGTTTTATTTCTATTTCATGTAGAGCTCTCGACAACAATAATCGACCTTAAAATAATCTCCTTAAACGATTGTACTCCTTCAAAGAGTTTAAGAGTTGAAGAGTACTAGAGTTAATCATGAAACTTAACAACCACTCTCTTTATCTATCTGTCTCTCTCCCTTTCATACAATTATATTATAGAGATGTTCCAAACTTAGTGATCTCGTCGGAGATTATACCTACTTCTGAGAAGTATTAAAACTACAATAGGATCCCATCGTCAAAACAAAATAATTCAATTAACCTATTTATTTTTTTATTTTATTTCAATAACAAATTTATTAATTAAATGAGCCTAACATCAAATTTAAACTAACGGGCGTATGACAACTGAGGAAGAAGCAGTCGCTTAGAAATCGGTAGTATTAAATAGTAGTTTGAACAATTAATTTCATCATTCATACCATCACGACATATACCACAAGATTACATGAAAATTCTTCGAAACACAATTGTTCGAATGCGCAATTGTACGAATAACAATTTTTCGAAAATAAGTGTTCAGAATGACAATTGTCCGAAAACAAATTATTCGAACTAACATTTGTTGGAAAACCAATTGACCGAATTATATTTATTTTTGTGTCATTATGTTGCCTCCTTTGACATATTTGTTCCCAGTACTTAACATATATTCGATGAAGACTATCATTACCTACTTGTTGTATTATTGTTGGGTAGGTACGTATGTTTGCACATTTTTAATAATTGCTGTTTGTCAGCGCGGTGCGTCGCCATGTTGTTTATTCCATAGATTTTTATTATACATACTATGTAGATGTAATACTCCGTGCAAAAAGTGAGTCATGAAACATCGCGCGTTTGACGTTTTGGTTGACAACATATATCAGTTTTCCTCACATTTCAACACATCCTAAATAACTTTTCTCTAAATCTAAATAAACAAAGTTTTTTTTTACGACAAATAAATCCCAAAACAATTCACATTAGTCGTTATTCTCTACGGAAAAACGATGTAGGTACTAAAACGTCAAAAATCCTTCGGAAAAATGCCTCACTTCGATTCATACAAAATTCTCATCTAGTATATTATAGTAAAAATCTATGTTTTATTCGTTTCAAAATACTACCAACATGAAGTCATAAAAATTCGAACAATTGTAATTTCTGATAATTGTATGTTCGGAAAATTGTTTTTCGAAAAAATGTGATTCGAATAATTGCCATTCGTAAAATTGATTTTCGTAAAATTGAGCATTCGAATAATTGTTTTTCGAATAATTTTCCTGTCACCATACCACAATGTGGCGTACCCAGCGACAGGCATGCGGGTGTGCATTTTTCGTGCTTATAAAAGCAAGCGTGACACATACGTGTATCCTCACTCACTTGTCTTGTCTCACCTAAAAAGGCACTAAATTCAGAATGGGTGGTGATTCTCATTGCTGACCTATGTGAGATGTTATTTTGCATGTTGTATTTTCGATTACCTGGCTCTGTCCGGTCCGAAACGAGTGGAACCACTATTCTAAGCCAGTATCTCATAGCTACAAATCAGTCGTAAAAACTCGATATCGTCATTGTTTGAACAAGATCACAAAAAATACTTAAAATTTACCGTACCTACATTTGTGTCAATATGAATAGTATAGTTATAATATATGTAGTTATCGACAAATAATTTGAAATATCACATAGGCTGCGCAGAACGCAAAATTGTTTTTTTCTTGCTTGGTACATGTATATACAAACAGCCCCCCGGCACGACTTAACCTCTCAAGATATATATGCCGGAAACTATCACCATCATCATCATCAATGGTTCCACAGCCCATTGGGAGCCTTGACCTCCTCCAGCATTCCTCACCATCTCCCTTTGTCCTGGCATTGCACCCCTCCAATCTTTTACACCAACGTCCCGCTGCACGCCATTCCGCCATCTGAAATCTGGTTTCATATCGGTTTATTTTTTTTTCATTTTCTCCAGCATATAAGGAATAACATGTCTTGGAGAGTATGTATGTATATACACTAGTTGCATGTAACACATGAGATCCAACTGTCGATAGCGATAGTATGTATAGTTGAAGAATAAGTACCAAACTATAAACTCATAAATCCAAATTATTGAATATTTTAGGATATTTTATTTTCTATACAATACATGTAGGTATGTATGTCATGATAGGACATTATGGATGTCAGTTTTTTTTTCTACCCAGAATATGAAAATAGCATGGTGGTATGTATGTATGTTTGAAGATTTAAGTATCAAACTATATTGTGTATAGGTGACTGCCATACAAATTGTATGAAGCGATGTGGTCACTAAATTCAATTTTTATAAAAATTGTTAAAAAAAATATTAGATTTAGTTCTACAATATTTATATTTTTTATAAAAAATTAAATTATCTAGTTGGGCTGTTTCGGCTTTTTTCGATATTTTTAAAATATTTGGAAATTTAAAAATATAAAAACATAAATTTATAATAAAAAAAAATTCTTAATAAAAAATGTGAAACCCTTGAATTTTTTTGAAAAAAAATGAGATTTTGTATTTTTCTATGTTTATTCCAATTTTCAGCGTTCTAGCTTTCATAGTTTCTGAGATATATGGAAAAATAAACCGAAAATTCAAAAATTGATAACCCCTGACTGAAACAAAAATTAACATTTCTGAGTATAAAAGTTTTGTAGGCCTATAACTGTTTATATATTCTGAAAATTTGGGCTCTGTAAATTGAGCGGATTAAAAGTTCTAAGGGACACACACACACAGACACACAAAACTCACATAAAATGTTCTACTCTGTGGCTATGGCCATCGCACAAATCTAATTGATGGTCATTGCCCAACCCTAATTGGCGGACGTATAAATACGGCCATTTTTAAACAAAATTTTCATTCCGTTCTGATACCCAACTGTGTGTCGTACTTCCCGTAGGCACGTGATTTATAAGTGTAAATTTTATTGATAAGATATAAATTCAGTAGTTGTTAATTGTAATCTTTTTAATTTGTTCTCAACAATAAATACGTAAGTCATCTTCACTCTTTCAATCTTAACCTGTCTTATGTACCAACTTGCATCACTTAATTATCATTAATCAATTTGGATTATCGTTATCCACGATAATCAATTATATGGGACTGTTGGTTGAACACGCTCGTTAATAAAGAAGGCAAATTATGAATTACATATCCCGGTTCGATTCCGGTATATAGGGATAATTTGTGAGCCAGCAGAACTTACACGTATGTGGTTTAGTGTGCATTAGATCTAGTACATGTACTCCTATTGATCTACACGCCACATGCACGTAAGCCCCCATATTGTGAGTAAATCCATGTATAGGAACATATATGCTGCGAGGCCTCTAGTTGGTGTTATGAGCATGCAAAAAGTCCACTACGCCATACAAAATGTTCCTTCGTACACGCATCTTGGATTTTAACTGCCTCTTCCTTCAATAGAATTTCATTCTCTTGAACGAATCGACAGTTGGAATAATATCCAATTAGACCGATCCCGGGATCACGGTGACATTGTCATCAATAAGATAAGGAATAACATCTCTATGAGAGTATGTATGTATCTACGTACATAATATTTAATAATATCAATGTAGACCGATCCCGGGATCACGGTGACAGTTTCATCAATGATATAAGGAATAACATCTCTATGAGAGTATGTATGTATATGCCGATAATAATATCCATGTAGACCGATCCCGGGATCACGGTGACAGTGTCATCAATTGAGTGTCATCAATAATTATGAAATACCTTTGAGAGTATGTATGTATATAGGTATTATAATATCCAATGAGACCGATCCCGGGATCTCGGTGACAGTGTCATCAATGATATAAGGAATAACATCTCTATGAGAGTATGTATGTATATATGTATATACCGATAAAAATATCCATGTAGACCGATCCCGGAATCACGGTGACAGTGTCATCAATTGAGTGTCATCAATAATTAAGAAATACCTTTGAGATTATGTATGTATATAGGTATAATAATATCCAATGAGACCGATCCCGGGATCTCGGTGACAGTGTCATCAATGATATAAGGAATAACATCTCTATGAGAGTATGTATGTATATATGTATATACCGATATTAATATCCATGTAGACCGATCCCGGGATCATGGTGACAGTGCCATCAATTAAGTGTCATCAATAATTAAGAAATACCTTTGAGAGTATGTATGTATATAGGTATAATAATATCCAATGAGACCGATCCCGGGATCTCGGTGACAGTGTCATCAATGATATAAGGAATAGCATGTCTTTGAGAGTATGTATGTATGTATGTATATGTATATATAATAATATCCAATTATACCGATCCCGGGATCACGGTGACAGACGCAGAGGGATTGTAAATAATCCCCACAATACACCGCTGGATAGCGTTTTTTACGAGACAGGGCCAGTCCCAGATCAAAAACACACCTCGTTTTTTATTTATCTTATTGCTAATAACATTGTTCATCTATTTCAGTAAAAATATTGATAACCATGACAAAAAATAATGCGTATTTTACCCGTTATACCTGTAAAAAATTGTGATAAATATTTTAATAAAGATAACATATTTTGCATCCTGTTTGTTGTTACTAATAAAATGATCTAATCTAGCGTTGTTTACCACTCAAAAGGGAGAGATTACAAAAAAATGACCTCGGATGGTAAAGTAAAGGAAATTGGGTTTAAATGTTAAAAGATAATCTTTTAGTCTTTCTTTAATTACTAAAAAGAATCACTAAAGATTTAATAAACTTTCTTCTTCTTCTAATCAAGTACTCGTTCCTCCACTGCTGGACGTAGGCCTCTTCCATACACTTCCACTCGTTTTTGTTCTGTCCCCTCCGCATCCAGGTTTTTCTATATGGCCATATGTGCAATGTCGTCAAACCTTCTTTCAGGGGGTCTTCCAATACCCCTATTATTTGTCCAAGGTCTCCACTGCAGTATAGGGGTTCCACCTAATAACCCCATGTCAGGCCAAGTGACCAGCCCATTGCCACTTTAACTCCAGCAACACGATTCATTATATATGTCGCTTAAATTCACGCTAAGCATCTGCCTTTCCATGGATCGCTGTGCAACTTTTTTGCTACAAGTGTGTCGTTGTTTCCAAGCCATTTTTTATTACAAACTTAAATCTTCAGGAATCTATACAATATTGTACGCATTGATCTGCTAATTCGTCTAAGTGTATAGTAAATTACGCGAACGCAGTGTTAAGCGTAAAAAATAGAAAAGAATATTATTCAGAATATGACAGATAAATACTCTTTCTTCAGTTTTTTTTATTTGAAATTACTGTCATGAGCGACAAAAAATGTCGGTGGTTGTATAATATATTATAGGCGTGACGCGACGCAGCAATATGTCATCAATTATTATTTGTAAGAGACTCACTGAAGTACTTACATGGTACTATATTTTCGTGTAATTTTATTTTAAAGAATTAATATGTCCTTGTAAAAATACATAAATATCCTCATACATCCCCTATATTAAGGAAAAACGCTTTAGATGAACGAAATCGATCGTGGCAGAATTCAAATTTACGACCATTGGGATTACAAACTCAGGGCGCTAACAACTCTGCCACCGCCCATCGAAAAAAATGTATTAATAATTATTAGTATTTATTAGTATGTTGTTAGTAAAAATGACTAGAGAAAGCAAGAATTTGAATTCATCAAGTTACATCTGTATATGTATGTTAAGGATTCTACAATTACAAAATATTAACACACCCAAAGTTGCTGCTTTCTTTACTCCGATTCCTAACTGGGTCCCTGCGTCTACTACACTCTCGCACAGATGGAGTGCCCCAAACCATCGTCTCAAACAAATAATAGAACACGCTCAAAAAATCCACTTTTCATTCCAAAAGAAAAATCTCACACATCAGGATAAGTAATGTTACTGAGGAATCCTGCATATCCTTTTGCTCAGAATTTATTTTATTATCCCATCTACCTCTCACGGCAAAACCCCAACACTTTGCAATTATATAATTGTGTTCACGCACAAAACCGACCAGATTTATTTGCAATGTATGTACATACACACACAACCTTTACATACCGACATTATCATATTAAATACATTGTTGTATACATTTTCAATGGATGGAGAATAATGGAAGAAAATAACACAGGTGAATTATTACAGTCAAGATTATTAAGGAAATATTTTAAACATTGTATGATAATCTGCATCCATAATTCCTTCCTACATAACGCAACATTTTTCCACCTTGACACGCTACCATCGCCCGACCAATATTCATGCATCATCTCATACATGTTTAGTGTTTAGCTGTTGTTCAAGCTTCATATATTTTCCTCTTTCAGCTTTTATTCTTATCGGCTTCTTTATCGGGCATTCTTCATTTACTCTTTCTAAGTGCTCCAACCTTTTCAATGTCTTCACTTTTATTCTATCAATGGCATCATTCTTTGTCTTACATTCTTTCCAAGTCTCCTTTTTTCCAAGTCTCTTTCTTACATTGTCTTATTACAAATTCTTCTAAGCGATCTTATTTCAACTACATTAAATCTGCTTTCATGTGACATCTGCAATCTTCAAGTCTTATTATTGGCAATTCGATTGCATCCTGAATGATAGATTTAACTGGTTATGTTCCGAATTTTTATTTCTATTTTGGGTAATATTAAGAATTCATATAAAGTTCTTTGTAGATATTTACTAAAAAAATATACTTGGATAATAATAGATCTCGTTCGACATCGTTGGGACATTGTCATTTACACAATGGAAAATATATAATCATGAATAAAAACTGTGTTTTTAACAAATAACTTTAATTTTTGACATTTTTAATAAGACTTAAATGAAAAATTCAAAAAGGTATACATATAGTGACGTCTCATTTTGAACGAAATAGTCTTGGAAGTCCTCTACTGCCTTCCAATTGGCAATGTCTTTGATTAATTCGTTTTTCCAATACATGATTTTTGCCGTCATACCGCATGGTTGGTAAAACTTTTGAATTCGAAATCCTAGTTAAATAGGGACATCCTCGACCAATTCCCAAATCTTTGCCCAAGCTCAAGTCCTGTAGATGATTTAATAGCCGGTAAAATTGAAACGTTTTGCTGTCTCCATTAGGTTTTGAACTGTTCTGCTAGTGTAGGGTATTTTTTTCTGAGTGGTTTTGTTCTAAATCGATTCGGTGAACTAGTTTATTATGCGTTTAGTAAACTTTCAACGAAATCTGATAAGTAAGACCGTAATAATTAAAAATAATAATACTATGTCGAAAGTTACATGTCATATTTTCAATGCATTAGCATCTTCTTTAAATAAATATTGCTACAGTTTTAGTAATTGTTATAGTTTAAACAATAAACAACTATTCGCCAGAATAATGTATCAAACTTTAAACAATTAGCTTTAGTTTAGTTGTCGGTTTGTGGAAAGTTTTCCTTAAAGGGTAGGTGCCCACCGGAATAGTTTCCATTGAAATACGTACAGAGCAGTCAAATTTTCCACAAACGGCGTGAAAAATTAGTGCTTATAATTATGTACAATGTTAGCCTCAGTCTGGAAGTCGTTGGGGCTCTCCGTGCTGTGTTGATAAATTTGTTAATACCTAATTAATTTATTTATCCTTCAATGCGGTTGACGCAATTTTATTGAAAATCACGTGTTAGTATTTCAGTTTTGAACTGATCTTCGACGCAAAGTCCATATTTGAAATATCAAAAAGACAGATTCATAGAACATTATTTCTTAACTATAGAATTATAATGTATAATCTACATAAGTTCTTAACTGTAATAAATGACTTTTCACTCCTCGCTAACCCAAGAGGATGTAGTGGGGAGATAATATTTCGCAATTTTGAAGGCTATTTTTTATTGCAGATTATCAACTATGTAGTGTCATGCTGAGATTGTATTCTGAAAGTTTCATCACAATGTATCTGTGTAAAATTTGAAATTTTTATTTTTATCTTGAATCCATTATATTCAGTTACCAGTCTCAAATTTGTTTTAAGTTGAACCACACCACCCCATTGTACGCACTCTGTACATTTTACAATGTATGTTTAGTTTATTAATAATGCATATAAAAAAAGTACATTTTTTTACCAGCGCCTGCCTTTGGATTCCATCCCGTGGGCACTTTACAAAAAAATGAAATAATACATACAAAACCATAACCTAATAATAGCCAATAATACAAATGTACTATAACCACAATATAAAAATAATAATGCAATATAACTTATACAACACTTCTGCATTATACAACAATAATAAAAACAATACTATAATAATAAAAACAATACAACAATAATAAAAACAATACTATAATAATAAAAACAATACAACAATAATAAAAACAATACTATAATAATAAAAACAATACAACAATAATAAAAACAATACTATAATAATAAAAAATAATAATACAATAAATATAACAATACACTTTATATAAAACCACAGCAATAACAACAATAAAAGTGATTAGGTCAAACAAAACCAAACAACAACCACGATCCACAATATACAGCCTAGGTACATGTACCCATTATACAATTACTAAACATCCGCATTGTTATTTTTTAATAATTTATATATATTGATATTCTTAACATCTACAGGTAATCTGTTGCTGTCACTCGTCATTTGCTTTTGAATTAAAATATTCTTTACTGCTTTTCACTCCACACTTACTTTTGTCTTAGCATATTCTTTACTGTCATTCACTCAACATTTACTTTTGAGTTAAAATATATTTTAGTCTCGCTCGGCAGTGACTCGTCAAGTGTGGCGAATGTTGTGTGAGGTTCGGGCGCACCGCCTGCGCAGACGTCGGGTCAGACCATCTGTGTTGACATCGTCATATCTGACAGATGATGATTTCGTCGGATGCCCCCGGTGTTAGCCCGCGGAACCTTCGGACGCCAACACGAGTACCGAGGGGTGCGGGGATAAGCCCTTCCGTTCGATCGGTGTGCCTAGGGGCCTGCCCCTGCTGCCGATCTTGAGCGGTTGCCCCGCCGTTTGAGGTTGGATTCTCGGAGGCAGTGGTTGAACTCGCTGGATAGGGGAAAGTTGTGTTGTCCGACATTGCGTCTGCGTTGAGGGTGAACAGGACCAATGGGTCCTATAGTGTCCTCGGCGTGGAAGTGGTATCGCGATCTCCATCCTGTCACCATATACCCTTTTTTTTATTGAAAATTAATAAAAATTAGGTACTACAAAAAGAAAATAATGATTTTGAGTCACGCCAAGTCTAATTTCTAGACTTGTCGGCGTGTTCTCCAGACAAATTCTATGTATACTTTAAAAAAAATAATAACAACATTACAATAAAAAGAGACATACAAATGTCACACAAAGATGATCTTCCAAATACACACTCCTTCCTATGTTACAAAATTTATCTATTTAAAATACAAATAAAAATAAATGAAATGAGAAAAAATTAAAAATTTTGTGATCTGTTAATTATATATAAACCCACACCTCAATAGCCATTCCTTGACCAGTCATTTAAGATTGTTTTTGCTTTTGCATTTCTTAATAGATGCCGGCATCATATTAAGCAATTTAGGTACATTATATTCTAACGTTCTCTTAACGTATTTATTATTATATTTTGGAACTACATATCCGTCGTTAAATTTAAATCTAGTGTAATGCGTGTGTTGCGGTCTGTCTTCATTCAGTAGGTAATGCTTAAAAGACACTGTAGAGTAAAATTTGAGATTGAAAACGCCACAAAACATTTATTTATTATTTTATTTTAACATTTGTACATTATTCTATTCGAAATTTCATTGTAGGTACCTATGAAGATGGAAAGTATGGTTGTGCAAATACGATGTTTATGCTGTCGGTTATATGTGCTAGCTTACATGCACAATGTTCGCAAGGAATTCGTTGATGGAATAAAGAAAACTTTAATGGGAAAAGTATTTTCTTCTCTTGTGGTATAAATTTCCGTTCCAGAAGTATACAGTAGCACGATCGAGAAAAATTCTGTGACACACAACGAAAATTGGATTTTAAAATTGTATATTACACAAACACAATTCTATTAGCGATATTCGGTTTCATTTCACTGTGAACGTGTTGGCGAGATTCAATGTCTGGTCATTGTGGTATTTTGATACTATCACTTCCATCCGTTCCTCATATAGGGAAAACAATAAAAGTCATCACAACTTCAAGGTGAATATACTTACCATCGACATCTCATAGCTGGCGATTCACCTTGTTTTCAATCGATATGAAAATACCACACAACATATATTATGTCATATGTTTTTTGTTTATTTTTTACATATTACATGATTTTCATTTTTTTACATTTTTTTTACATATTTTTTACATGTTTTTTGTTTATTTTTACATATTTTTAAAATGTTTTTTGTTTATTTTTTTTACATATTTTTGTATGTTTTCATTGTATTTTACATTTTTTTAAAATTGTTTTTTGTTTATTGTTTATTTTTACATATTTTCGACGTTTTTTTAACATTTTTTTTACATTATTTTTACATATTTTTTTACATGTTTTTTATTTATTTTTTACATTGTTATTCATTTTTAATATTCATTTGCTGTCATTTTTTTTATTTTATTCCGTTTTTTTTAATATATAATATATACTTGTATGTGTAAAAGGCTATGAAACCGTAAATTGAAATAAAATAAATAGTAATAAAATAAAAATATATGTAAGTATACAAGTTTCAATAAAATCACAAAAAAACGCTGGGAACTTACAAAGCGTATAATTGCTGAACGTTGTACAAGCGCATAAAGTGATCACGTATCATGACAGTTATAGTAGAGAGCGTGTTTTTATTATATTTACTACGGAAGATTATAAAAACCACGCCTTGCCCCTGTAATCTCCCAGACATGCACCTTTGAAGTTAAATAAATTGATATGCACGTAGTAAATATAAAAAAAATACGGTTTATACTATAACGCTTCATAGTATAGGTAACTGAGTTTTTAAATAGCAATTATCAACAATTTGAATGCTTTTATCTCCGAATGCCACCACTACTCGGGGTTCATATTATCCAATCGTTGTTGCCTGCTGCGACATTCTTTTACGAGTCTTGAATTAATATCTGGGATATTATAAAAATATTTTTGGATTTTGATACGGAATGTCATACGGAAGTCTTTAGGTATATTTTTTTTTTCGAGAATTCACTATTGAATTTACACTCTTATTAATTTTAAAAGAATGAATGTGTTATGATAAATGTGAACTGTAAAATATTATCTCTTAACCCAAATATTTTTTTAGGTCGGATAATTTTACAACTTGTTTTTATTCCATGATCCAGATTTTATTCCGTGGCATTAAGATTCCATCCCTATTTCTATTACGCTTAACTCAACTATAAATCCACCATTTTGCATTTTACGATCTATGCAAATCACTTGCAAATATCTCTTAAGGAATTGGAGGACAACGAACGCTTTATCCGACTCAAACGAATTCATAGTGTGCAAATATTGGCGGACAGTCCGCCGCATCAGACCCTCCGCCAGAAATATTCATCGCCAAATGATTCACCTGCATACATACATACATACTATCACGCCATATTTACTACTCTCTGCCTTTATAACCTGAGAATTTCTACCATAACTTGGTGCTATTCATCATTTCTATTGCAGTTTTATGGGATCAAATAACTGAGAGGTCGCTGTATATTTTTGTTTTATTTATTAAATTATTACTGTTTATTTATTGTAAAATATGTTAATATATTAATTATATATAAAAATTAAACACAATGAAATGTATATCAGTGACATCTATGGAGGTTGGGTTATGGCTTTATAGCTTGGTCAGAACCGTCCCATGGGTTCTTTCCTAAAGTATAAAAACTTAAGAAAGTGATATATAGATGTCAGTAGATCATTGCTGATGCTATGATAATAATTAGATAAATAATTATTATTTAGTGAAAACTTATTATTGTATTGAAAACTTATTTATTGTATGGGAACAATAAAAAGTTTAGGTTATTGATGAAAATTTAACATAGAAGCATTCTAGGAACATACCTCTTCTTGATAGTATCAATTCTGAGTATCAACTTGTAAATTTGTATATAGTAAAGTGTAAATATATTGTGATTTAAGATAAATTACATGAGCAAGTCTTTTGAATTGACAACTCCCAGATTCCACGATATAAAGATAAAGAAATCTCTCTTACAACTATATAGAGATTCCACATTTATTCCATATAGTCTATATTTTTTCCGGTGACAGGAAAATTATTCGAAAAACAATTATTCGAATGCTCAATTTTACGAAAATCAATTTTACGAATGGCAATTATTCGAATCATATTTTTTCGAAAAACAATTTTCCGAATACGCAATTATCAGAATTTACAATTGTTCGAATTTTTATGACGTCATGTTGGTAGTATTGTGAGAGAAATAAACCATAGATTTTTATTATAATATACTAGATGTCGTAGTTAGCAAATTTTGTATGAATCGAAAACAAATGACTCACTTTTTGCACGGAGTAGGTACTACATCTACATAGTATATTATGTATAGTAAAAATCTATGGAATAAACAACATGGCGACGCACCGCGCTGTCAGATATGTATATTTTTTAAACCTAAACCTACAAAACTTTGGTGAAAATAGGTTGGTTAGGTTTGTTTGTAGTTATAATTGCGACTGGCGTGAGCCAGTTGCATTATATATTGAAAAAAGTTACTATAATATTAAAGTAAAATAACTAAATTGGTGTGAATACTACATAGATAAACATAAACTGGTGTACAAACTAGGTTATCCCGCGCTGTCAAATATCAGTTATTAAAAATGTGCAAACATACGTACCCAACAATAATACAACAAGTAATAATAGTCTTCATCGAATATATTTTACTGGCAACAAATATGTCAAAGGAGGCAACATAATGACGCAAAAATATATTAAATTCGGTTAATTGGTTTTCCAACTAATGTTAGTTCGAATAATTTGCTTTCGGACAATTGTCATTCTGATAACTGATTTTCGAAAAATTGTTATTCGTACAATTGCGCATTCGAACAATTGTGTTTCGAAGAATTTTCATGTAATCATTTTTTCCTTGGTTCTCCCATTTTAACTTCTTAAAAAGATCTTCAAGTGCGGCAATGAATAGTTTAATATAATATTGTAAATCTCCAACCTCGACACAGGCGTATACCTAGTGTGGTTGGGATCGTATTTAGAAAAAAATGTAATAAATTATAAAATAAAAAATAAATTGTTTTGCATTAAATAACATGAAACCTTCCACCAAATTGAAAAAAACACTGCCTCAATACAACTTGTCAAGAGATGCAATAAATTTCCAAATAAGAACAAACCGTACATAATATGTTTATCGTTTTTAATCTTTTTTTAATATGATTACTGTTTTGTTGTTGTAATGTGTAAAAATAATGAAAAATTCCTTTACATTAATGCATCGTCTCACAAATACTCGTGGATTGTTTATGTTCCTTATATTTGCTTCATATAAAATATCATTCACATAGTCATTCCATTCCTTTCTGGGGCGACACCTGCTTTTCACTCTATCTCTTACATCCATGTTTATTTTTTTGGTCAGTCGTTCATCGTCTATTCTTTCATTGTGGTGATTTTAATTTATATATTATTCACTGTGGTTATTTCGATATTTATTCAATTCCTATGCGTTTTCAGTATGTATTTATGAGAGGATCAAAATTGGTAGAAATTAATTTAAACAGATACTAAGTCAAATATTAATTAAACGTGCACTCAAAAATAAGTTGCCACATTATGGAGACTCGTGATTTTAATAGTATAAAATGAACTGAAAAATTATGAAAAACTGTGTCTTCTTCGAAAACAGAAGACAAGACCTAACTACCTAGATATCTAACTAACCGAACCACGAAGACCCAACAAGTTAGATTTGAATAAAACTATTGTCCTCAAAGCACTGAATTTGTCATTTCATCATTACTATACTCGTACTTCGCCGATATGTGTTAGTTCTATTAGTTGCCGGCGATGAAATTTCACACACATTAATCTCATAGTATGTATTGTCATATATCTCCAACATCTCCAGTTATATGTATTCTCTTGGTTGTGCCCCGCAATCATTACTCGCATAGAATTTCTAATTCATCGCGTTTAATACTCCATCAACCATCTCCTCCCTACATTCTCTCACGACCTTTTAAATTGAATACCCAATATACTCCAAGACCTACAACATGTGGGAATTTAAGGATTATTATGAATGCGGTCGTAAGACTCGAAAGTTCGAATTTAATTGCACATTTTGGGTCGTCAAAATAAGTATTCCTTTTCTTTTTCTTCTTCTTGGTCACAGTCTCAAGATTGGTTTGCACCAAGCACTCCATCTCTCCACAAATCCCTGTTATCCGCCAGCCTCTTCGTTTCTCGGTACCAGCTACATAAACACATCCTGATTACCTGGTCCATATAACTGTCTTTGGGGCGACCTCTATCGTTTTTGCCTTCCGTCGTTCCTTCGGCGATAGTAACGAGCAGACCCAGATGACTGATGTTGTGGCCTACCCATTTGGATTCGTTGTTGGGAAACCCTCTTTAAGTGTTGCCTTGTTTCACCTGTAGCACCACATTATGAAAGCAGACAAACGTCCAGACTCTCTCTGGCTGAGTATCCACATTTCGCTGAACGATCAGCTGGTATATATTTTGTATTTAGTATTTCTTATTATACCGCTTAAAAGCCTCTGTTTGCGCAGAATTGGCTCCCTCTTGTGATGTAGACTGTCAGCTGTTTTCCACCTATTGGTGGGTTTTCCAGACATCATTCTTCCTTCAGGTTTTCCATGTAGGACAAGGTGTTGTGGTCTTTGTGAGTACATTTTTTCAACACGATCTCTACAATGGCTTCTCTCAATCTCCTCCTTTTGATTACATCTTGGATATCTCACATTTTTTTGATTGCAGTGTTTCTTATTCTCTTTCGTAAAATCATAAATTTTACTTTTTAAATTAATTTTCGCCTTGAGGATGCCGGCTGTGTTCGGTGAAAGCACTTATGCTCATCAAAGTCATTTTCTGTGGATTAAGTCATTATTTTTGGATGAAAACTATGGATTTTATTAATTTTCATGAATAATTTAATTTATATTTGCTATTTTCCTGAGGATTTTCAATTTTGTGATGCTAAAGAGAGATGTAGTGCGAACTGTGTTGGCTATTTTTTCGATGCCATTATAGGTCTCACAAAGGTTTTGTAGATTCAGAAGCTTCGGTTTTCCAGCTTCCGTTATTTCCCCTGGTACTTCATTCGAAATCACTTTTGGGATTTTTCCTTTGTTCATTTGTTTAGTCTATGGGTTTTTTTAATAATTCATCATCAGCAATGGCGCTACAGCCCGGTGCGAACCTTGGCCTCATCAAGAAACTGCCTCCATCCCGCCCTGTTGACAGCAAGTCTCCTCCAATTTGTCAGTCCGATCGCTCTTATATCGCCCTCGATGTCGTCCAGCCATCTCATCCTAGGTCTCCCTCTGCTTCTTCTTCCTTCAGGACAGGTGTCCAATACTTTCTTTGGGACCCGGTTATCCTCCATTCTACAAACGTGTCCGAGCCAACGTAGACGTTGTATTTTGATGTATTGGACAACGTTTGGTTCGCCATACATTATTTCTAGCTCGTGGTTAAACCGGATCCTCCAAGATCCTCCTTCACAGGTAGGACCACATATTTTGCGAAGTATTTTCCTTTCGAACACCAACAATGCATTTTCGTCCTTCTTGGTCAATGTCCAGCTGTCCAGCATTCTGATGCCATGACCGGTCTAAGAAGAGTTTTTGTAAATGAGGTTTTTTGTTTAACGAGAGATGAGTCGTGGCCTGAAGTGCTTTACCCATTATTAATATTTTAATGCTTTTTTAGGCGAGGCGAGACTGTATATTAACGCATATGTCATGCTTCCTTTAATAATGTCATGCTCGCCCACACACCTGTCGCTAGTTACCCAACATCGTAGGTTAAGCCGTGGTCGTATGTATGTAATTACGTACGTTATATTTGTACGTTTACGACGTGGGCAAATATGTATGTTAACGGTATGGGCATATACGCAAAAGGTCACTGTGAGATGGTTGAAACGATGAAAATTCTCCGTGTTGGTTATTCCTTTGAGTAAATTCTGGGTTTGTCTAAACATATTCTGACCTAGAAATTCTCATCATTTTTTCCAACGCCGCTGTTATTCTCAAACGCTCACACTTCTTAAAGTGGGCATATGAGTATATGCAGATATCACTCATATTTTTCTGATGATTTGAAATTCCACTTGATATCAATATATGTCAAAATGATAATTTGATGCAACGTCTTGATGTTGGTGTTGGCTTTTGTAAGAGGGATATGCCGACCGCCGTGGCACAGATGGTCAGCCGTTTGGTTTCTGTCCAGGCGTCTTGGGTTCGATCCCCAGCAGAGGAGTAATTTATATAAATTAATTTCTCACGCTAATAATGGTTCTCTGTGCTGGAAACACTGGTTAGTTGGAAGGAATTGCCATATGGCAATAAACTCGCCACTTGCGCAAGAAAGTATTTTTTCCTATGGCTTTTTTACTACCCATTGGTCACGCGGATTTTGTGATCTCAAAGCCTTTAAGAAGTTGGCGCCTTACTTTTGTTAGATTCCTAGTAGGTTAATATTTTACAGAGATCTTGGTCATACCCCTGATGTTTCTTATTCAAAAAGATCTGAAGTCCACGAGTGTGAATCACCCATTCACACTCGTCGATTGTTCTTTTGCACTATTTTGCCGAGATTGCTAATCCATGAGCTACCAAGACCATTTTGTCCCAAGACTTATCCCCATATCTTCATATAGACCTTTGTGTGCATTTCAGTTTTAGTATGATGGCGACATTCATAGTCATGGTTTCCAAACCATATGTGAATTCAGGGAGGACCCAGGGTTCGAATAATTTTTTTTAGAGCAAGTGGGTATATTACGACTTTTGAGAACGTGGTCGAGCTTTCCAAAAATTGCCCAAACTAGACCGATTCTTCTTGGGATTTGGGATTTCTCCAATTTAGTTTAACATTCCCAGTTTTATTAGACATAATGTGGGTATATGTACTCCTTCACATTTTCAATTTCCATTCAGATTGCGATTCTACGGGCGAATATTCTGTACCACATCAACCGATTTCGATATATTTTTTTTTGCATTGGAAAGAAGTTACATCATCTCCTGTTTGATTGACCTCGTGACTGAGGATGTTGTCTGCACTCAATCAACCGTCGAATGATCCGCCTCCATAAAGGGCATTGTGGAGTAAAAGAAATTTTATCTTTAATGTTTTTAGTGAGTTTATTGAATATTCTAGGAGCAATGACTACAATAGCTCTCTGTCCAAACGAAGTTTTCACTGTGCATTGAACATCCTACAATAATTTTATTTATTTATTATACCATTTTAAATCATTATAATAAATAAAGGGAACACCTGCTGACAACGTACCCATTTTTTTCAATTT
Organism: Molanna angustata; assembly: GCA_963576475.1. Taxonomy (NCBI): domain Eukaryota; kingdom Metazoa; phylum Arthropoda; class Insecta; order Trichoptera; family Molannidae; genus Molanna; species Molanna angustata. Next base: position 20,837,844 of record OY754987.1, read on the forward strand.
GATATTCCACCATTACTACTTATCTAATCATTTTGAAAGAAATATCTTAGATAGTTTGAAAAATATTCATTTACTTTTTAATTATGTTCTGTATATTATATTCTGGAAAAAAATAATAAACATACCCCAATTTTTGACAAAAATATCTGGTAAATATGTCATGATATGTGCATAAATGCTTCAGGTTGATTTCCGGATATTTTCGTTTTCTTAATTTTTTTTTTAAGAATGAATATGTCCTTGTAACAAGTACATATACATAAAGCCATATAGGTGAACGAAATCGGTCGTGGCAGGATTCGAACTCGCAACCACTGGATTACTAATCCAGCGAGCTAACCATTATTAAGTTGCACTGTTTCTGCTGCTGATTTGTGTCCAAAGTCTTTTTTTAATTTTTTTATTGTTTAATTGCTTCACAAATTGACTTTTTGTTAATATGTGAAGCATATTTTCTTTTTTACTAAGTGTATATTTGTATTCATGATTGTTCTCAGTTTGAATATTTTATGTATGTTTGTAAAAGGAAAATTATGCTGTTAATAAGTAAGTAAATGAATAAAAAAATATAATTATAAAGTTAAGGAATAATTTTCTTCATAATTTTCTAAATTATCTATTTAAGTTATTTTTTTCAAAAACGATTCGATTAGAAGTAATGATGGAATATCAAATTGAAAAATAGGTACCTACCCTGGTTGCAAGCGGTCTCTTGTATGATATATCGGTTAAACTATTGAACATTTTTTTTAAACATAAAATTAGGATTTTTATGGATAACTAAAATAAAAAAATATTTATTATGTTTATTAATATATGTAGATATTTGCTTTATTTGTAACATTTTTTTTTAAATCTCAAAAATAACACTTTATACTGCGTAGTAGTAAATTGTATTCCCTTTGTATTAGTACAAACGTGACTTTTTTGTATAGTACCTACCAGTTATTGTTCAATTCTCATTAAGTATATATTTTGATATTATTCATGTTTTTTTTCTGTTTAAAGCATTTCAGTGTTTTGTATTAATCTTATGAACAGTATTATATATCTATGTGTGCTTTGAAAGTTAATTGAATATTTTATTTTTTTTTCTTTTATTTTCATATCCTGTCTACTATTTGATTATTCATTAATAATTCATTTATATTTTTTGACAGATTTTTAATTATCTCAATAGAGACGAAGTTGGAATATTTATTGTAGGAGAACCGGGAAATCAAGGCACCTACAGGGCTTACGACCTGTCATCGGCTGGTTTACGTGATCACTTTATGCGCTTGCAATAATAAAAATATTCGATTACTTACACATTGGTACAAGTAGGTAAATAAGACAAAAATGACCTTATAAGTCTGGCGCAATTCAGGGGTGACTTCTATGCGGAAAATGCATTGTCACCTCAGATATAAGAATTGTAGCTTTCATTATTTACAAAAAAACCAATTCTCTCAATAGATGGCGTTACAACAAAATAAATAAAAAATAATAAGATTGATGTTCATAATTTCACCCATAGATGGCTGTAGTAAAAATTCCTTATTTACAAGCGAAAAGAATTTCACTATTACAATATATAGAACTTTCAAAATTGAATTGATAGGGATCACATTAAAAAGGCATAATTGGTGAACGTTGCGCAAGCGCATAAAGTGATCACGTAAACCAGCCGATGACAGATCGTAAGCCCTGTAGGTGCCTTGATTTCCCGGTTCTCCTACAATAAATATTCCAACTTCGTCTCTATTGAGATAATTAAAAATCTGTCAAAAAATATCTTTGACTCCCGACAGAGGAAAAAAATCCAATGTTTGCGCATATGCAATAATAAAAATATTCGAATTTATTTATAACTATATTTAAATAAAAATAACTAAGTTTCTTTATAATATATGTTAGATTAAATAAACTTTAAATGGAATATTTTAAAAGTTGCATATGCGCAAAAATTGATTTTTCCCTGTCGAGGGTCAATGATGTTTTTGACAATTTTTCAACATCTCAATAGAGACGAAGTTGGAATATTATAGAAGAACCAGGAACTCAAGACACCTACAGGGCTTAGGACCTATCATTGGCTGACTCACGTGATCACTTTATGTGCTTGCGCAACGTTCACCAATTAAGCTTTCTTAATCAGTTCCCTTATCAATCCAATAGCCCTTTATGATACATATTACAACTACAATTTTATTAAAATGTGTCTAAACAAATTGATTTTTTTTTTTCATTTATTAAAGATACATAATGACATTATACATAACACAGCGTTAAGGCCCTTACATACCATGGGCATAATAATGTATGTACACAAATATGCTACTTCTATTGTATAAAACACAAAAAAATGTTGTATATCATCAAATATGTGATAAATAATATGATTTCGTGAAGAAAAGATAAAATTTAGAGATTTTTTTTTCAAATAGCCAGGGGGGCAAGTCTGGTCCAACCGCCGAAATCCGTATAATAATTATATCCATAAACCATATTATACATAAAACTAGACAAACTGTACGAAATCTTGTTGTAGTACCTAGAATGAAAACCACACTTGGACAAAAAAACTATACATACCTAGCACCTAAACTTCATAATATGTTAAAACAAGACATACCAGAAATTTCAACTATCTCATCAACTAATGCAAAAAAAATAATATTCAAATGGTTATTTAACAAAGGCAGAGAAGAGAGCGAAAGACTATTGCATATAGTGAAATGAACAAATAAATACATTGTACTATTAGACTACCTTACAGTAGGTACCAATAGATCAACACTTTACTGAAAAAAAAATATATTTATATGTAATGGCACTCCGAACTAGAGTCTACAATCTGAATCTACCCGTTTGCATTCTGTTTCCGGTTGGCTCTCTGATTGGTTGAGATCTCGTAGTATTAAGACAAATGAGCTGTGAAATTTTATATTAAATGCGAAAAATTAAAAGAATATTACCTATATATTTAATTTATAATAATTTATAATTCAATTTATTAAGCAACTCGCTCACGCGAGTCGCTATTATTATTATACTTAAACCTAACCTAAGAATGCAGAAAAGAAACTCAGGGGCTAGACGCTACTGCACTCCGACACAGGCATTGGCCTAGTGGAGTGTCTTATCCAGAAATCATTTGCAAAACATAAACACTATAATGAGTAAGTGAAGAGAAAAAAACTACTAATTTTAAGTTAATTATAGTACTATACGTTTTATTTACTACCTTATAATAATAATAATAATAATTAGAATTTATAAAGCGCCGTTTAGTGATACAAGATCACTCCAAGGGCGCTGTGGCTTATTTGTTGGCTCTACTAAACAAAGCAGTCTTAAGTAATTTACTGAAGGTGTCAACACTCTGAGCTCCACGTATATCAGGGGGCAATTTATTCCATTTTAAAGGCCCGTTCACACTGAAACTGCGATCATAGTAAGCCGCTTTATTGACTCTGTCCAACTCTTTTAAAGAGTTGGTACTCTGTGATCCCGATGATCTCAATGAGAGTTGTCTTCCATATCAAGTTCCTTATCAAGTTTAACTGTACCTACATAAGATATTATTACATTTGTAAAAAAAAGGATTTATAATAAATAAATAAATATCCATGATATGGATAATCACGAGGGTTTTGATTTCGCCGGTTGGACCAGATTTGCCACCAGGATAGTAGTTAAAACCAGAGACTTGGCTCAGGAGTTAGATATCAACCAACAAAGTCATGAGGGTTCGTTTAACTTCTGAAACTAATAGAGTTGTTGTTGTTGTCTGTTTAGGGATTCAGAGCGGCAGATTGCGACCATCGAGTCCCACCAACCTATGCCGATTCCAATAGTCACCTGCGACTTTGCATCGGACATCTCAACGAGTGAAGCGAACGAGATGCAGTCCATTCCACCACCGGAACAACCAAAAGACTTATTGAAGGTAAAACTATTTTACTACTACCTACTAGTCAGATTAGTCAATAAAATCGAAATTATAAGTTATTTATGATTTTCTGCGCGCTGTTGGCCTGATAAATGGATCTTCTTTACGATGTAACGTTGCATTAATGCATCAGGTTAAGTTAATAAACCAAAAAAACTTTTATTCCGCAATGGCGCTGAATGTGAAATAAATGTTTTTTTTAAGTTTATTTACTAAACCTGAAGCATTAATGCAACGACACACATATTTTTCTAGATATTTTTATCTTCTCTAATTTAAAAAAAAATATGTTGAACTATATACGCCTTATATTTTATTAAAAATATAAGATAAACGTTGAAAATCGGGATATGCCATTATTTTTTTACAAGAATTTATACAGAACATTATCAAAAAGTAAAGAAATATTTTTCTTTATTAATACCCAAACTATCTAAATTATTTTTTGAAAACGATTTGATAAGAAATAATGATGGTATATCAAATTGAAAAATAGGTAGGTACGTTGGGAGTCCCCCCCTTAAATGTCCGTTTACTAAAAGCTTTTATTGTCATTAAGGCAGTGGCTTTCGATGTCTCTTTTTCCTTGTCAGTATTTAAAAATGTCGGAGATTCAAATGTATGTAGGTACTGAACTGAACTCAATTCTGCTTTGTCTAAACTTTTTGCAGTCATTACCGAAGGAGTCCGTACAGGCGATTTTTTATTTACTCATTCAAATATCTATAGTACCTTTACTTTCTAGAAACAAAGCGATCTGACCTTTTAGGCCGTCAAATCCCAACCCGTGGTACGCGCTAAAAAATAAGTCAGGACATAGGTCCAAATGCAGAGTCCGACCAAAATACTAAATTTTAAATACTAACCATGTTTTCATTGCACAATCGCTCACTTAGGGTCGTATTACTTGAGTTATTTGAGAAAATTATAAGATAAAGTTGAGGTCCCGTAAGCAGTATTCTCGCAGTACGGGACCTTACCTTTTTCTTATATTTTTCTCAAATAACTCCCGTAATACGACCTTTAAGTTAGGAAATCACGTGGCTTCCTAAATGGAGGATGATACCAAGTTTTTGAGTGGGAATTGCATTGCAGAGACATATATAAATACTTAGCGCATGCGCGTTGGCGTAAACTAACATTTGCGAGTTTTTTAAAAGTAAGGTTGATAGCGAGGAACTTTACTAGTGGTTTAATACTTAAATACGAGATGTTTTCGATGAATGATGATTTTGGCGACTTTGTTGAATATGTATTTGGTAATTATGTCAAATCAAATTTTACACAGAGTATTCGGAGATCTATACGAGATGCCGAAAATTCGCTAGAATTTCAGAAAAATCGTGACATCGAGCTGTCAGTGTGAGCTTGGCTATATGTGTTTGTGTTATTATGACAAAAAAATATTCTAACGTCAGTATAAATCCATAGAAAGCTATCTATTTCTTTTCTTCGTACACAATAATGTGAAAAACTACGCCATCGACCTTAAGTTTGGCGTAGTATTTAGTATTTAGTGATGTATCTGCAACGCAATTACTAACTTAAGAATACTAAATACTCCAGTGTAATATTGGAATTTTTGAATATACGATTAGTATGTGAATGAGACAAAAAGGAGTGTGAGAGAGATGGACGCAATGTATAACTCGCACGCATTCTAGCTAGGTAACCAGATATATATTGTAAATAGATTGTTATACTGTGATTATTTAAGTCGTTATTATTCATAACTTAAGTAAAAGATACCAATTATGGCATAAATCATACAATATTGTGTAAATTGCCTAACTAATAAAATAAAAGTACAATTTAACCATAAAAAAGACGTATTTGGTGCAACCATAACCTTGATGGTGATGGTGCAACCCTCAACACAATACTCACAACCAGGGGCAAATCTAGAACCTTCGGACTAGGCAAACCAGGCAAGAATATTGAGAAATGTCGATTTTTTAGTAACGTTGTTCATTCCAGTGGCCATGAAAATATATATTTAAAATCACATGCTATAATATTATTTATTTACATTTGTGGCTCTGTATAGCATCGAATACGGTTAAATTTTTAATCTTGTAATATGGTTGCAATAACACAAATAAATTAATATTAGATCTTGAATTTCTTAACATAATATTCATAGGCAAGCCAAGATTTTTGGCTTCTATAAACATTCCGCTACTGCTCGCAACACACATTCAACATACACGAACCAGTCGCTTCTCGAACTCTTTCATCAGGACAACAGTTTTACTGTGGAAAAATCTTCCGAATTCTGTGATTCCCTTTCCTAACAACAAGATTTAAATTTTCTATAGCAGTTTGCAAATAAAATAATGGGCTCAAATCCAAATAACTGGTGTCTCCTAAGTATGTTGTAATTAAAAAAAAACAGTAATGAAATAAAATAATGTTTCTCTTCCGAACAATCGTCAGTCGAAAAGCCAAACACATAGGCATAGCAAAAAGCCATCACGCTTCTCTGCTGACGTCCTGAGTTCTATTTCCAGCATAGGTTCCATTTCCAGCATCTCACATCTCTGAGCAATAGCCCCGCCAGTGCACAGTAGGTTTGTCAATATTATTTACAAAAAGTTATGTAATAACTGTACATGTAATGATAAAACCGCAAGAGAGAAGCGATAATAAAGCCAAAAATTTATGTCTGGCGTTCAGTCCACTCTACCTAACCCAAAGAGAAAAATCGCGTTTTATTATGGTACTACCAAGTGGAACTTGATTCCTCCTAGTCACATTCATTCTACTTCAGATCATTACTCTGAACCTCATCTGGGGGGGGGCAAGTCTGGTCAACCAGCGGAATCAAAACCATTCATGTTTACATATATCATGGATATAATTATCTAATAGAGTTCTACAATACCTCGAGATTTCATAGAACTCCATGTGATAAATATATCCATGTTTACCCATATCATGGATATAATTATCTTATGGAGTTCTACAATATAATCAAATTTTATAGAACTCCATGTGAGATAATTATATCCATGACATGGGTTAACAAGGATGGTTTTGATTCCGCCGGTTCACCAGACTCGCACCCCTGAGCTTTTATAAAATGTTCATTTTTTGATCTGATCGCTACCATATACCAAGCGGTGCTCGACTGGAAAAAGGTTGAGAACCTATGGTCTAAGCAATTTCTTGGGACTTGAGGGAAAAAAAAGCGAAGTAAAAACGAACAGTCCGTATGAAGTTGAAAATGTTTTATACCGTCTATGGGTAGTGTTATGTAGGCAGCCATAGTCCCAAATAAACTATTTTAGAGGCACAAATATATGTACATTTTCCCTTTTTTGATATTTTTTTTCTTCTTCAGACACATTTATGGCATTTCTATAACTGAAAATTTGTAATACAGAACGCATGTACGCAAAATCTGCCTACTTTTTAAATATGAACATAATAAACTCAGTGGGGCCTCTTACCCTTGACGATTTCGAGACTTATTTTTTATTAATATATATTTAATTATTTTTTTTATTTCTTTATTTTTAAAATTATTAAATTTATTTATTCTTATTATTCTAAAGGTATTTATTGATTCATTTATTTATTTATATATTTGTATATACCTATATTTATTTATATATTTATTTGTATATATATTTATTTATATATTTATTTATATAAATATGTATTTATTTGTAAATTTATTTATATATTTATGTACATATTTATTTATCTATTTATTTATTATTTTTTTTTTATTTATTTGTTTATTTATTTATATATTTATTTATTTATTTGTATATTTATTCATTTATTATTTTTTTTATTGATTCATTTATTTACTTATTTATTTATTTATTAATTTTTTTTTTTTTTCATTTATTCACTCGTCGTTCAATCTGAACGCGACATAATGTCCTTTGAGCGTCTGTTTCCGGTCATTCTGAACGCCTTGGAGCGTCTCTAAGTGAAATCGGCCCTTCGGGAAATTTTGAATACAGCCCTTGAAACACCATTTATTAACACTATTTCAACGTGCTTTGTCATCGGTTATCTACAAATTCTTAAATACAGCCCTAGAAACACCATTTATTAACACTATTTCAACGTGCTTTGTCATCGGTTATCTACAAATTCTTAAATAAAGCCCTTGAAACACCATTTATTAACACTATTTCAACGTGCTTTGTCATCGGTTATCTACAAATTCTTAAATAAAGCCCTTGAAACACCATTTATTAACACTATTTCAACGTGCTTTGTCATCGGTTATCTACAAATTCTTAAATACAGCCCTTGAAACACCATTTATTAACACTATTTCAACGTGCTTTGTCATCGGTTATCTACAAATTCTTAAATAAAGCCCTTGAAACACCATTTATTAACACTATTTCAACGTGCTTTGTCATCGGTTATCTACAAATTCTTAAATAAAGCCCTTGAAACACCATTTATTAACACTATTTCAACGTGCTTTGTCATCGGTTATCTACAAATTCTTAAATACAGCCCTTGAAACACCATTTATTAACACTATTTCAACGTGCTTTGTCATCGGTTATCTACAAATTCTTAAATACAGCCCTTGAAACACCATTTATTAACACTATTTCAACGTGCTTTGTCATCGGTTATCTACAAATTCTTAAATAAAGCCCTTGAAACACCATTTATTAACACTATTTCAACGTGCTTTGTCTTCGGTTATCTACAAATTCTTAAATACAGCCCTTGAAACACCATTTATTAATAAACACCAGTTGAAAAGGCCTTCACCAGGCGAAACGGTCGTTCTGGAGAGTAAAAATAAATGTAGAAAGAAAAACAAGTGTTTAATTTATTTTAAAAATGGAATTCTACATAGTAAACGCTGTCAGTGTAAACAAAATTAAAAGTACCATTTATTAACACTATTTCAACGTGCTTTGTCATCGGTTATCTACAAATTCTTAAATAAAGCCCTTGAAACACCATTTATTAACACTATTTCAACGTGCTTTGTCATCGGTTATCTACAAATTCTTAAATACAGCCCTTGAAACACCATTTATTAACACTATTTCAACGTGCTTTGTCATCGGTTATCTACAAATTCTTAAATAAAGCCCTTGAAACACCATTTATTAACACTATTTCAACGTGCTTTGTCATCGGTTATCTACAAATTCTTAAATACAGCCCTTGAAACACCATTTATTAACACTATTTCAACGTGCTTTGTCATCGGTTATCTACAAATTCTTAAATACAGCCCTTGAAACACCATTTATTAACACTATTTCAACGTGCTTTGTCATCGGTTATCTACAAATTCTTAAATACAGCCCTTGAAACACCATTTATTAACACTATTTCAACGTGCTTTGTCATCGGTTATCTACAAATTCTTAAATACAGCCCTTGAAACACCATTTATTAACACTATTTCAACGTGCTTTGTCATCGGTTATCTACAAATTCTTAAATACAGCCCTTGAAACACCATTTATTAACACTATTTCAACGTGCTTTGTCATCGGTTATCTACAAATTCTTAAATACAGCCCTTGAAACACCATTTATTAACACTATTTCAACGTGCTTTGTCATCGGTTATCTACAAATTCTTAAATACAGCCCTTGAAACACCATTTATTAACACTATTTCAACGTGCTTTGTCATCGGTTATCTACAAATTCTTAAATACAGCCCTTGAAACACCATTTATTAACACTATTTCAACGTGCTTTGTCATCGGTTATCTACAAATTCTTAAAAAATTCTGGTCGGGAATTCAGTTAAAAATCAATTTCGAAATTAGTATTGACATAGTATTGACAAAGTTTTTTAAAAACATACATACGCTTAAGGCCGCTTGTTAATAGCCGTTCTTTTCGGTATAAGGTAATTCAATGAACACTGGGCGACTCGCAACGGTCCGTAAAAAAAAAAACGTCCCGACACCCGGTACAAAAACGGCCAATGATAAGCGACCTAACATTTAACACAAATGTGATCGGTATATTCTGTAATTTAGCATCCTTTATTATAAAGATACGAGCAGCTTATTAAGTCGCTTTTCCCATTCTGATTTTAGTATCGCATAAAAGACCATGTGATTGGTGTTATCCTCAGTTAGGATATTAGGAGAGGAAAAAAACAGAAGAGGTATTATTATTATTATTATCATTACTATTATTAGATATATACCTACCTCTTCCTATTTTCTTACTCTCTGACCCAAAGCACTGGTCGTTACACACGACCCATTAACTGTGATGTTCTATCGATCGACCGAGTCTTATAGATTTTTTTTATTACGCATAGAAAAAGTTTGAAACGCAAGCTGAATTTAATTTAGATAGTAAAAATCGGTTTTTATTTTTTACTGCTATGAGGTCAATTTTGACAAAGCGGAAAAGTTTTTGTGGGCCCTAGATTTTATACAACGTTTTCACTATAATGTCTGATAGTAAGTTTTTGTTAAATTTTATTACCTTATGCACACATAAATGAATTAAAGAAGCTATCAGACAATCTATTCCAATATCATGCAAAGAAAGTTAATTCAATACACTATAATTATTGGTGTTTGAGTTTTTATTCCTCACTACCCCAAGGGGATATAGTGGTGAGTAATGAATTCGTAATTTTTAAGGTTATTAATTTATTTTGATATTATCAACTAGTATCATGCTGAGATTGTATTCTGAAAATTTAATCACAAAGTATCTGCGTGTGTTTGCTGTGTACTATGGTGCTATGAACTATACGGCGTGTTTATTCAAGTTTATCGATTATATATTAAAGTATTCATTTGATACTTTTCTAATTCCGAAAATTTGTATGTCTGATACTCGCTTAGATCCCATTACAATTTCAAAGCATATCTGATCAATATTTCTTAATTATTTGAACTGTCAAATATTTTTAAGTTACCCCAAGCTCAGGAAAATTAAAATTTGTCATTTTAATTACAAAATTTTTAAAAATTTGTTATTTTATTTGTATTTATATCCTTCCTTTGCCTTGTAGTGGTTGCAACTAATCACCCCTGCAAAATACAGTCCACTTTAATAAAATAGCATTGAAGAATTATCAAGTTTTCATTTCATTTCATGAAAATGCGGAATATTTTCCATATTAAATTTGAATACTATATGGAGTGATTTGATAGTGTGGAGTTGGCCATAACCCACACGTTTTATGCTTAGATAGAACTTACAAAAGCATGAACTGTCAAACTAGCTAGCTGTTATACGCGCTCACTTTTTGACGTCAATTATAGTTATACTGTGGCCAATCTTTGTCATTAGACTGATGCATGGAAAACGCTGCCAAATTATTAAAATTTTCTTTAAATGGGTTCTGTAGTAGAGTTCATGAGGTTCATTTTTAGCTAAACGGGTTGTTTGATAAGCCAAATCCGCGTATGGAGTGAGGCAAATATCCAAGAGACCCTTCAGACTCTATAGCATCCATAATAATGCACCGTTTGTTGCGGTTTATACGGTGGTGGCATCGTCCGACCTCATTTCTTCATAAATGAGGTCGGAACTCGTCAATGAAGATCGTGGGGTCCGGACCATGGGGTCTACTTAGCAAATTGTGATATCACTTGTCACATAAAAATTGTGATACCCTTTTACTTGTCATTGGATTAAATAGGACTAGTTATATGATATCACAATTTTTGAATCTCTTCATTTTGATGATCTATTTTTTTTTTAAATCTGAATTTTCTTGTCTTCTACTCGATTCCAAATATCAAACTATGCTCTGAGATAAAAAAATTAAATTGAACGTTTTATAGTTTTTTTTTCAATATCGCTAAAAACTTGTGAAGTGTAAGCTCAAGGAGTTTCCTCTATATTTAATATATCTCACACTTGGCCTTGACATTTTAGGAGCTTTTCTCTAACTTTGAAATTGGACCCACGTGATAAATATATATATATTTTTTATTTTTAAACATGGATGATTTTTATTCTGGGCAGAGAACTAAGGAGGTCTCTGGAGGGGGGGCTTTACTGGGTGGGAGAAAACTGATAAGATAATGACATTAATCAGGACGAGATTTGGTTTCAACAGGATAGCGCAAAAACATGATTTCCATTACATTTGTCCAACTGTCGATTTTGTCAAGAGAATTTCTTTCTCTTAACATATCGACATAGTTTCAAGCCGAGATTCGCGATATTTGAATGGCCTATATTTTTCATGTTTTTTTCAACTTTAAAGTCAAAAAACACCAACTAAGAGCTTTTTTTTTTGTTTAAGGCAATTCACCCTGTAAAGAGTGCTATGTGCCCAATTATTTTATGTCAGAGGAGAAAAGTTAATTTTATTATAAATTTATGTCATTCAATGAAAGGAATTTTGAAATAACGGACAGTACACGTGAATTATTAAGAGACAAAAGATGTTGGATATTAAGTGGAGATTTGTGAGTGATTTAAATTAATTGTTTGTATATATTTTTGAAGGCGGAATTATTTTTACAGTTAAAAATACATGATCAATTGTCTCATCCTCATCATAGAGGATGAGGATTGTCTCATTGTTTTTTTTTTTTTTTTCTCATTTTTCTCATCTCATTGTCTCATTGTCTCATTATCAATTGTCTCATCCTCATCATCCTCATCCTCATCTCATCCTCATCTCATCCTCATCTCATCCTCATCATCCTCTCATCTCATCCTCATCATTCTCATTCTCATCCTCAACTTAGAGCTTTGCAGCATATTATATAAATTGACTCAGAATTCGGAGTAGAACATTTAGTGTGTCTGTGTCTCTGTGTGTCCCCTCCTATAACTTTTGATTCGCTCAATTTACAGACACCAAATTTTCAGAATATATAGATAGTTACATATATAGTGTGTCTGTACTTACTTACTTACTTTACGTGTCCGGGTGGTTCAAATCCTGCCAATCTAATATGCAGCGACTACTAGCGCCTTGTCGTTTCCCATTATTATGTCTCATAATTATGGGAAACTATGAAATTATGAATAAGTGTGTCTGTGGGTGTACGTGTGTCCCTTTTTATATTTTTTTTGTAAACAATAAATTAAGTGACGATATCGTTTCATATAATTTGTATGGCTGTAAACAGAATATCTACGGGGACTCTCAATAATTTGATACTTAATCTCCAAACAAACATACACACCATCAATACACATTCAGAGAAAGAAAAAAGGTTTGACCTCCATACTATCAAAACTTGACATACATGTTTTGTATAGAAAACAAAATATCGTAAAATTTTCAATAATTTGGATTTAAGGGTTTATAGTTTGGTATGTATTCTTCAAAAACACATACTATCGCTATCGACAGTTGGATCTCATGTGTATCATGCAACTAGTTTTATGAAAAAAGTCTTCTTTGTTAATACCCACATCGTTATTGACGCGATAGTAAATACATTAATTATTTCGATAGGTATTAGTGAGCAAAAATGTAATGTTTTCATTTCATTAGCTGGGCGAGGAATAATTGGTGTGAAAATTTCGCACCACTTGTAATCTGCCAAGATTAATTCAAATTACCTTTCTTTTATTAAACCCACCCTATAGGGTGGGGCGTAGACGTGGAATGAAGAAGGTAATTGCTAAACTCATTAATCTCCCACCAAAACCATATTCACTGTCTTTGATTAGTTTCTTTTCATACACATTTTCGACGTTCTGAAGATATGATGAAAATACATTATTTTTTTTATTTATTTATTTTCATTGGGAAACAAAACAAGAATATAGAAAGAAAAGTACATGATACATATAAATTGAAGCATACAATAATCTGTACACCCAATAACATTGTTTCACATATACATAATATGTAAGTGTTATAAACTAACTACAAGAATACAAATAAATATATTATTTAAGTACCTATATGAAAAAGGCATATGATAAAGTAGATAGAGAAAATTTGTGGGATATCCTATCAATGTATGGAGTGAAGAGCAAACTAAGACGTACTGTTGCGTCTCTGTATGAAAAAAGTGGAACTTGTGTCCGTGTCAACGATACGCTGACAACATGATTCCCAATTCATAAGGGGGTGAAGCAAGGCTGCGTATTATCCCCATGGCTATTCAATCTTTATATTGATCACTGCGTAAGAGCACTGAAGAATGAAAATATAGGGCTGACACTAAATACTGTAAATGTACGTGTTTTGATGTATGCAGATGATAAAGTGGTGATTGCTGAATCTGCGGATGAGTTACAGTATTTAGTGAATAAAGTATATGAAGGATGCTTGCAGAACGGACTGAGAATGAATGTGAGTAAATCAAAGATAATGGTATTCGAAAAAACTGAAAGTATAACTCCGCGTAGAATAAAAGTAGAGAACGAATGACTAGAACAAGTAGAGGAATATTTATACTTGGGGAGTATGTCTGAATGGAATGGAAGACCTGATAAAGATATTGAATGTAGAGTTATGGCAGGTAATAGAATAAACGGAGCTCTCAGACCAGTAATGTCCGATCCAAGCATCTCAAAGGAAGCCAAAATTGCCGTACATAATGCAATTGTAGTGCCCACTTTGATGTATGCCAGTGAAACATGGACGTGGCAAAATACGCATGAAAGTAGAATAAATGCTGTGGAAATGAGATCACTAAGAATAGTATGTAATAGGACGATATATGATAGAATAAAAAATGAGGACATAAGGAGGGAATGTAAGATGATAAATAGTATTACATATAAGTAAAAAGAAAGTGAATTCCTTGAGGTGGTTTGAGAATGAATGATGAACGACTGAGCAAAAAAATATACATGGTTGTAAGAGATGGAGTGAATATTAGGGGCCGCCCCAGAAAGGGATGGCATGACCATGTGAATGATATTTTGAAAGAAGGAAACATAAGAAGCTTGAATAATCGACGAGCATGTATGAGACGATGCATGGATGTAAAGGAAGCTAGGAATGTGTGCAAAAATAGAGGAGTATGGCGCTCGGTTCTCTCTGCTTACCCCGTAAGGGATATGGCGTAATGGTATGCATGTACATATATAAAAAATAATATTCAATCTTAATTTTCCAAAAATAGCTCAAAACAAAGTAGGATATGGGGGGAAATAAAGAGTGATGATGAAATAAAATAAAATAAAGGAGAGAAAGAGGAGAGGTAGAAAATTAGGGAAAATTCCATCACTGTTGTAGGTCCCGTAAAACTCTTAATACATCATGACGATATTGTATATAGCTGGCATTGAATACTATATCTAATTGCATCGCAAACTTAGAATTGTTTACGTACATTTGTAGCACGCGGTAAAGTAGCGTTGAATGCAGTTTTAGGTTCTCACTGCCTACCCCTTAAGGAAGATAGAGGTGGAGAATAAAAAATACACTTGTCTATAGAGACACATACAATATCAGTATGAAGTTGATCACTCAATTTTCCCTTACAGAAGCTATTTTACTTCTAGTATATACATTTTACATACAAATGTTAAATTTGTTTCACATTGATAATATAATACATAGACCATAGAATTTTTTTCTCTCAATTTTGAAAATCCTTGAATGCATTTTTAAAGAGTGTATTTTTATTGTATCAAAAGTTCAAACAATCTAAAAAATTCTAGATTATTCATACCGTGAAAGCATTTTGAATATTATTTTGACAGATTAATTCATAGAGAATAAATTAACGGATATCAATGGAAAACTAAGTAGCTATAAGTTTACAAACTAAGTTGATATGAATTGATATTGTCGGATTTTCTTTATATCAATATGACTAATGGTTTAGGTTTTAGAGAGGACACAAAAAATCAACGTAAAGGATGAAATCATAGAGATGAAATTTACGGCTGTCTACGGAAAACTAATCAGCTCTTGGTCGCTTTACTTTACACATATGATGTAAATATGAAATCGATCAGAATTATAGTTTGGGCTGTATAGAGGACACAACAAGGATATAGCGTACGGTGTACGCCAAACATACAAACACATCACGACGAAACTCATAGTGTGCCCTCTCTACAAGATACCCGTTGAGAAATTGATGTAAAAAAAACCGCTTAATAATTGTGAAATCGTGACTTTCCACTATTCCATAGCACCAAGCGGAGAGTCAAAATAATTAACCAATTTTTAATTGTCGCCTATCATTAAATTAACGATATTGTAATTTTGAAATTTATTTTGATTTTTTTATAATATGTTATGATGCTAAACTCCTCACTATCAAGTCATTCTATATATATTTTTCTCACTTTAGTTTTGATGTTTGGCATCCACCTTATCAATATCACTGTTTTAAGATGCTTTAGCCCCGACACAGGTTTTTTACCTAGTGGGGCATTGCAGTTACAATACTAATAAACAATGTATATGTCGAAATAAATAAATAGAGATTGCAGAACACACTGAGATGGTTTGGCCACATGGGTAGAATGAATGAGGAACGCCTGACGAAGAAAATATACAATGCGGATAGGAATGGATTGAGAGGTCGGGGCCGCCCAAGAAAGGGATGGCACGACCATGTGAACGATATTCTGAAAGACGGAAATGTTAGAAGCATGTACAATAGACGAACATATATGAGACGATGCATGAATGTTGACGAGGCGATGAATGTGTGCCAGGATAGAAAGATATGGCGTTCGGTTCTCTCTGCCTACCCCGTAAGGGACATGGCGTGATGGTATGTATGTATGAGATTGCAGATTAAAGTATTCAAATTTTGTATAGAAAATATTCAGCATAATCATGAAATGAGTTTGATAAATTATTTTTTTATTTAAATATTTTATTATAAAAACTCGAAAATTCTTCAATGCCATTTTATGAAAGTGATGTGCTTTTTTGCCAATTTGAAAATAAAAATTTCAAATTTTAAGTTTCCTGAGCTTGTGATCACTTTGCAATATTTGATAGTTAAAAAAAATAGAGAAGCACTATTCAGATATCCTTCAAAATAGGGTCTAAGTGAGTATTAGATATACAAATTTGCAAAATTTGAAAATAATGGAATGTGTACATTAGTCAATAATCAATAAAGTGAAATAAACACGTCGTACATAGCATACATCACATAGCACACACACACACACACACACACACACACACACACACACACGCACGCACGCACGCACGCACGCACGCACGCACGCACGCACGCACGCGCACGCACGCACGCACGCACGCGCACGCACGCACGCACGCACGCACGCGCACGCACGCACGCACGCACGCACGCACGCACGCACGCACACACACACACACACATTGTGATGAAACTTTCAGAATACAATCTCAGCATGATACTAATTGATAATCTGCAATAAAAAATTAGCCTTAAAATTGCGAAATCAAAACTCCCCACTATATCCCCTTGGGTTAGTGAGGAGTAAAAAAGATAAAAAAGAACAAATCAGAAAAATATATCAAATACCTACCGTAATAAATTAGGAGTCAGAAATCAGAATCTTGTAATAGGTATATATCTAGGAATTAATCTCTTTGTTCACAATTTATCAACGATAAAGAACACAGCATGTAGGTACAACATATATAATAATTATTAGTATAATGGATTGGAATCCAAACATAGTTTTGCAAGTCATCATAAGAAATTACCTCCTTTATGTAACATATTTTACCTTCTTTCTTTCGGTCAAATTAAATCTTGATAATAAACATTCAATTTCATCCAGCATGACGCAGCAAATATACCACTAAACTAATTTGTAGAAACAAAATACTAACTCAATATTATTTCTTTGTTGTTCATAATAAAATAATTCTGAACAGATAAACTCGGCGGTTTATTAGTATGGTGCAATCAATAGATTGAATTGGAACACATTGAGTTAGTTTGGGTACTTGGGAAGAAAGAACCCCTGACGAAGAAAATAATATAGGGAGATGGTTTTTATTTATTTTTTTATATTATAAGATTGATTGTGATTAATTTAGAGGAATTTTCATCAGAAGATTATTTGCATGTTCAAAAGTATGATGATTTTAAAAATTCAAAAACTTTTTCTGTACTTTTCAATTCATTGATCATAATAACACTGGAGAATGGCTCTGTTATTTGGAATCCCTAGTATCAAGTACATATCAATAATATCGAACGAGTACAAAGAAAATTTATAAAACGCTTGGCTTATCGTAATATTTTTGCACCATCCCTATCTACACTTGTATCTAGACGTAATTGGTATGACATTCAATTTCTGTATAACATTTTAAATAACCATATTTATTGTCCAGATTTATTATTGCTCCAGACACACTACTCTTTTTCGACCTAAAAATTACAGAACTAACGCCGCGACAAATGCAACCATCAACAGAATCATTAACACCTATATAAAACACGAAAACAAGCTTAACTTGGATTTATTTAAGCATAGTAGAAATTCATTTTGTCAAAAGTTAAAAACACTTACCTAATAGGCTTAATCATTACGCACCACACATGTGCATGCAACCTCACATACTCACCACTCACACATATACACCCTCACACACATACTTACTATGTACACATATAACATAGTGATACCATGAGATACGAATATATGTACAATATGTACATGTACCCATAAATATTATGTTACTTATGATAGTATTGTAAGCTTATAATTGATGTATGGAGTGGGTATTAAGGCTAGTTATTTTACATTCTGTATATATTTTTTTACTTCGTACATTGTTAGCTTCAATTTGAATAAAAATAAAGTAAAATAAAACTCATGTATCTATATTTGATATACTACATACAGTAAAATTTGGAGCAACTGATAATTTATATAATGAAAGATAGTACTCACTCTGACAGTTATTCATTTCAATTAAGGTTACATTTTAGTTGTTTAGTAATTATGATATTGAATTAGTACAGAATAAAAATGTCGAGGAGAATGCGCGATACGTCAAGCCACGGCAACTGGAGATAATCCGAATGAATAGCGTAGGTGAGGATAACTGTTTATACATAACTTCAGCTTCCGTTGGTAGCAATGATGTGAAGTTATGGATGTGTGGACATCATCGGGATGTTCCGCCACAATAATATACAACACATATACGATCATGCCATCTCAATGGCATGATATATGTGCGGGCGCGTAAAGTGACCATAATTTATTTCACCAATTTATGAAATTGGATTCACCAATTTAATTTATTTCACCAATTAATGAAATTGGATTTATTTTTTTAGAGTTCTATATGTTTTAATTGAGATGGTTTAGAAAAAACATTGAGATGGTTTGCCCACTTGGGAAGAATGCACGAAGTAGGTACGACAGGCGAAGAAATTAACAAGACAAAATAAACATGTATGAGACCAAGAACGAATGTTGACGAGGCGATGAAGGTGTGTCAGGATTGAAATAAATGTGGCGTTCGGTTCTCTCTGCCTACGCCATGAGTGACATGGCATGATCGTATGTGTGTTGTATATTATTGTGGCGGAATATTCCTTTTATGTACGCACATTCTTAACTTCACATCATTGCTACCAACGCAAACTGAAGTTATGAACAGTTATCCCCACCTACGCTAATCATTCGGATTATCTCCAGTTGCCGTGGCTTGACTTATCGCGAATTCTCCTTAAAGGGGCCGTTTTTAGCACCCAAAAGCAGAACGGATGGTGGGGAAAGAATAGATCCTATAAGTATTCGGATTCTGCTACTGCTTCTCGGACGTCTAACTATCTCTCCATATTTTCGTTTGTCTGCCTGAAGATCTGCTGATAAAAATGAATGTGATATTTTGAATCAATGCCTTTTTAGGATTTTCAATCTAAGCTATACAGTTCTTTCTCTTGTGTGAAGAATAAGGAAAAACTCGTTGGATAGTGAAATTCATCTTTCGCATACAAAATTTTAACAAAAGTGTAAAAAAGGTTTATACCTGTTACCGAGGGAACTTGCCTAACACATTAACTGCAAAGTAGCGGACGTGAATTGCCGCTGAATGAATCACGACGCTTGTAGTTCGCTCCTCATATTTTTTGTGTTTTTGATGTTTTAAGTGGTGCAAAAACTTATATTTTGTGTTAATTTTTGTTTAAATGCTTATGTGAACATATCTTAGTTAAAATATTGTCCCCACGTAACCGGTGAGTTCGTTCCATTTTTATTTATTTTATTTTTTTTTGTAAGTGTGTCAAAACAATTGCTTAGTGGAGGTAGGTAAGCAAACAATTTGCCGGCGCTTCATGCGCTGTGCTAGCGAAATGTTACCTAGTAACGTTGTTGCCAAGTCAACAGATAACAATGTATTAGAATGTACGCCATCAAAACAAACTCGTAAGGCCCAGTCCACACCGATAGATCATGATAATACATTATTGGATAGTTCAGTATCCAAAAAATTCAAACCAAACATAAACCCCTCAGTACACCAAGAGAATTCTTTACTGTATAATGAATCCTCTCTTTCCCCATTTATTGTACATGTACAAAAGAAAGTAGCGGGAGAAAGTCTTCAAATACAGGCTATCTCATTCGGTTCGTTTATCTACAAAAATAAAATTGATAATATAAAAAAAATCAAGCCGTTGGGTAAACGCACAATTGCAATCGAATTCAAAAATTATTTAGCAGCAAATACTTTTCTTAATAACAAAATTTTAGAACAAAACAACTACTTACCATTTATACCTTCCTTTCACGTAACTCGTCTTGGAGTTGTAAAAGATATACCTACATCTCTTTCTGACGAGGAAATATTAAGTAATTTGGAAGTCCCTCCGGGATTCGGAAAAATAATAAAAATTCGAAGGCTTAACTACAGAGACCGTAAAATTGAAATCCCGACATGGAAACCATCTCAAACTGTTGTGGTCACAATCGAAGGGCAAAAACTCCCATCACACCTTTACCTCTTTTACAATCGTCTACCAGTAGAAACTTACATATTCCCTACTATTCAATGTCATCAATGTTTAAGATACGGACACACTAAAACTAACTGCAAATCTGCAGCACCTAGGTGTTTTAAATGCACTTTACATCATCTTGGAAACACATGTAATGTAACTCAAGAAAATACTATTTGTGTTCATTGCTCGGGAAATCACCAGGCTATCGATATAAATTGCCCAGAATTGACAAGACAGAGGAACATTAAGAAAGTAATGGCTGACCAAAGTATATCGTATATCGAAGCAGCTGGAATGTTTCCCTCCGTGAAAATATCATACTCAGAAAAAACGAAAGCTGTCAACAATTCAAACAAAATTGAAACACAAAATAATTTCACACCAAAATGGAGGGTAATCACCCCTTCAAACAAAAATAATCTTAAAAAACATAGTAATACCCCCCCTTACTTGGATAAAAAACAAATCAACTCATTATTAATTGCACCAAATGGAAACCATCCAGTACCTAAAAATGGATGTGCTCTCCCGTTAACAAATGAAACTACCCCAGATACAATAATACCTGAAGACATTAATTATAGTCGTAAAGAAATAATTCTAAATTGCATATACAATATGATCCATGAACTTCTTACCACAGAACACTATATCTCAGTACCGTCCAACGATGCACTTATTAATAACACCTTACAAAATACTGTCAATATACTCAATAACAACCTAAATAAAGAAGATATCGATTCAAACTCTATCACAGAAACAAATTAGACCTTAAACTTGTAACTCGCACAATAATTCCCTGTATAATCTTTCATACAAAATGGCCTTAAATATTGCCCAGTGGAACTGCAGAAGTGCAATACCTAATAAAGACTCTATTTTAAAATTGCTATCCGAGAACCAGGTTCAAATAGCGGCACTATCTGAAACCTGGCTCCGCGATGAAAAAACATTCAAAATTCCCGGCTACCAATGCCTAAAAGATAATAGACATGATGGCAAAGGTGGAGCTGCGTTATTAATAAAAGACACATTTTTATTTAACCAGATAAATTTAAAACCAATAAATTGTCCATCACAAGTTGTTGCTGCGGAAATAGACGGTACAACTTTTGTCTCAATTTATATTTCTCCTAATTTCCAACCCACCAAAAATATTTTAAGAACCATAATTTCTCGAATAAAACATCCCTTTATAATTATGGGAGATTTTAATGCTCACCATAACATGTGGGGTTCATCATCATGCACAAAATTAGGTAGAATTATAGTTGATCTGCTAAATGAGTTGAATCTTTGCATTATTAACGATGGATCACCGACACGTATCCCTGTGCCAAATCAACGAATCAGCGCAGTAGATTTAACAATATGTAGTCCCGATATTGCTCCATACTTGAATTGGAAAATACTTTCTGACCCATTCAATAGTGATCATCTTCCAATAATTTTGCATTATTCACAACAGTCATACAGATACATATATACCTCTCATATTGAAAACTCAAAATCCAAAAGAAACAACAAATTCGATAAAAATGTTTGTAATTTTGGAAAAGCTAATTGGTCAGGATATAATCATTACACCAACAACCCCAATATAACATTTACTCCCCCCTCAATAGAAAACCTACAAGAATGCTACGATGAATTTATTAAAACGATTGAAATATCAGAAAAATTTATACCTAAAAAGAATCCCAAATTCAAAAAGTATCCCTTACCTCCTCCTTGGTGGGACTCAGCGTGCGAAGAACATTCGTCAATTAGGAAGCAAGCATATAAAGACTACAAGCATAACATGACACTTGAAAATTTCTTGTATCTTAAAAATGTTCAAGCTAAAGTCAAACGGTTCCTCAAAAACAAGAAAAGAAAAGGGTGGAAAGACTTCTGCACATCACTTAGTATCCAAGTTCCAATTTCAGAAGTTTGGAATAATATCAGAAAATTTCGTGGCTCATACAAAACCCCATCTTCTAAATCATGCTCTAAACTATGGTCAGAAGATTTCTTAAATAAAATGGCCCCACCGTATGCTGTTAACATCGATGAAATCTCGTTACAATATTCACATACTAGCAGTAACTGGCTAGATGCCCCATTCCAAATAGACGAATTAAAATCAGTCTTACAAGTGGTAAAAAATACTTCACCTGGAATAGACGGGATCCCATATATTATCTTACATAATAGTAGCGACAAAATTCTTGAAAATCTCTTAAAATTAATAAACATAATGTTCGATACAGGGGTTATCCCAGAATCTTGGAAAACTCAACTCATTATCCCAATTTTGAAACCACTAAAGGACCCTAATTCAGGTGTCAACTACAGACCAATAGCATTATCATCAACTCTGCTTAAATTAACAGAACATATTATAAAAAGACGAATTGATTGGTTCGTTGAAAACAAAAATATTTTGCCGTACAATATGTTTGGCTTCAGAAAAAAAAAATCCTCAGTAGAAAGTGTAGCCAATTTAACAACGGATATTCTTTTAGCTTTCTCTAGACAAGAACAGGTCATAGGAGTAAGCTTAGATATCACAAGTGCATATGATAATGTGCTTCTCTCCCTTCTTAAATCTAAACTTCTCCGAATTGGAATCCCCCTAAAATTAGCCATCTTCATAATGAATATTCTCCTGGATAGAAAAATCATTCTCGACATTCGAGGAATTGATACTCAAGAAAGAAAAGTCGACAGAGGCTTGCCACAGGGGTCAGTCCTTAGCCCTATCCTCTTCAATATTTATATTCACGAGATTTTTCATGTACTGTTACCCTCGGCACAGTTACTGATATATGCAGACGATTTTTTTATTTATGTATCAGGGAAAAAAATCCAACAAATGGAGAACATTATGAATAATACTCTCAAAAATATTTCTTCGTGGTTATCTGAAAATGGCCTGAATCCCAGTCCTCCCAAATGTAAAGCCATTATGTTTACAAAAAAACGCTCTATACCACATATAAAAATTCAACTAAATGACATTATCCTCCCTGTCTCTTCGGAATTAAGATTTCTTGGTATCACTTTGGATTCCAGACTATCTTGGAACTCTCAAGTTACACATATCATTAACAAATGTCAGTCTGGACTAAATGCAATGCGAGCTGTAACCCGTACTTGGTGGGGAGGTCACCCTTCTGTTCTACGTTTAATGTATATATCATACGTTCGCAGTCAAATCGACTATGGAGCGTTTTTACTTAGTCCAATTTCCAAGAAAAATTTACAACGCTTAGATAGAATACAATTTGAAGGTCTGAGACTTATATTAGGCGCTATGAAATCGACACCGGTATGTGCACTCCAGGTGGAAGCCGTGGACCCACCACTTGAGCTGAGAAAACAGTATCTGTCAGATAAATTTGTTTTAAAATGCAATATTATTAAATTCCACCCTCTAATTAGAAAAATCGCTATGCTTAAAATATTCACAAATCAATCACCATTTTGGAAACATAAAATCTCCCCTCCTCTTGTAAATAGCCTCACCTTTTTAGACCAATATTCATCGGATTTCATTAAATCTGAGACACTCCCAGTTTACTCATTACCCTATCAAAATTTAATCGAGCCGCCAAACATAATCCACTCATTAGGAATAACTCCAGATGCTTTTGCATCTAAAAAACTTAAACACGTAATTGAATCCAAATGGAATGACTGGAAAATACTTTATACGGATGGATCAAAAATGGACTGCAAAAGCAATACTGGAGCAGCAGTATTTAGTGATTCAGATAAAGTTGAATTACTTTTGACTCTCCATAAAGATTCTACAATATTCTCAGCAGAATGTATAGCTATAATAGAGGCTTTGAACTATGCAAATAAAAAACGATTCTTAAAGACATTAATATTGACCGATTCCTTAAGTACACTCGAAAAACTCTCTAAATCCCCTATTTTGTATAGTGATGACCACTACTGTATAGATATATGGAAAAAAATTAAAGAAATATGCAACCAAAACAGAAAACTTTGTCTGGCATGGATACCAAGTCACTGTGGTATACCAGGAAATGAGAAAGCGGATGAATTGGCTAAGAGAGCAACATATGGAAACACACGGACACATCCCAATATTACACAAAACGATCTCCTACCAATCGCAAATAACCGTCTGATGAATAAATGGCAGTTATATTGGGACACAAGCTCACTGAAAAAGGGTAGACTTTACAAAACGACCCAACAAACAATTGTCAATAAGCCATGGTTCCATGATAAAGCTTTTGACAAACATTCCATCAGCGTTATGTGTCGTATCCGCATGGGACACTGTTGTACCAGAGAGCATTTAAAAAAAATAGGGATCATTGATAGCAGTCTCTGCGAATGTATGACTGGTGATGAGACACTGGATCATTTGTTTCTTGAATGCCCCATAAACGATAGGTATCCATCCTTTTTTACCGACCTCACAGAGATTGGGGTTCCAATGCCAACAAATGTGAGGACATTGTTGAGCTACAATTCCAGGCAGGTAAACATTTTGCTCAAAAAATTCATCAAAATTAATGACATTAAAATTTAACTCTGTTCATAAAATTTAAATTGATCGAAGTGAAATAAATATACAAAAATAATTTAGGTTTCTCTATTTTGACAGTTTAATATTTTAACTTAGATGGCTGAGAACACTCTTAACGGGTGAAGAGCCAACAAAAAAAAAAAAAAAAAAAAAAAAAAAAAAAAAAAAAAAAAAAAAAAAAAAAAAAAAAAAAAAAAAAAAAAAAAAAAAAAAAAAACTGCAAAGTATGAAGAAATATGACCGCTGGTTTATGGCATATTCCCCCGCAGTATCTCCGTCATACAATTCAATCTTCAATACAATTTTATTTTCAAGTGTTGGTCAGACAATGTAATAATGGTTTTATGGCGGGAATAATGGCGTCCTGTCCCTTCCAGATCCGTATAAAGGATGTAAAAATAACATATTCGTTGGCAGGACGACACACCCGAGTTTTGAACATTCAACTTGAGTGAGATATTAATTTTTGAAATAACCTTTTCCGACAGCATCAACATATAGTCTTTCAAAAATTATATCTCAATTAAAAAGCGATCATCTTTCTTCTCTTGTCCTCGGGACTTCTTTCTTCTCTATCATGTTCCCCCGTATAATTTCTCTCAACGACCCCGATGATAATTTGTCTCAACTATCCAGTATTGCTAGTCCTGAAAAACAAGCTTTCTATGAGAAATCAGATGAGTCACAGATGGGTTGATAGCAGAGCGGTTAGCGCATTGGGTTAGTAATCCAGTGGTCGCGAGTTCGAATCCTACCGATTTCTTTCACCTATACCACAAGCATTTATGCTTATTTTAGGGAACGTAGGAAGATGTATATGTAATTGTTTAACAAGGACATATTCATTTTTCATATAAAAAAATTTTTTAAAAAAAATCCAGTCCAGGACGCCAGCACATAAGCCAAATGATTTACCACAATACCTCCTACTTCTTCTTCTTTATCCTCGCCATGTCCCGTTATAAGGGGTCGTCTTTCTTACAATGCAGCGCCAATAGTTTCTCTGCTGCGAGTCCTCCTTTTTTAGACCCAGTTTCTTCATGTCCCTTTAGACATTCGTCAGCCAGGTGGTTTGGGGCCTCCCCCTTCTGTCAGTAACCCCCTCCTGTCAGTAACCATCTCCCTCCTCCTCCTGTCAGTAACCATGGAAAGGCACTTCTTCTTAATACCAATACCACAATACCAATTTATTTATTGCTCATATTTTAAGTTTCCTGAGCTTGGGGTCACTTAAAATATTTAACGTTTAAAAAAATTGAGAAGCACTATTCATATATCCTTCAAAATCTAATAGGGTCTAAGCGAGTATTAGATGTACATAATTGCAAAATTTGAAAAGAATCGAATGAATACTTTAGTCTATAATTGATTTAGTACTAGTTGCATGTAACACATGAGATCCAACTGTCGATAGCGATAGTATGTATAGTTGAAGAATATGTACCAAACTATAAACCCATAGATACAAATTATTGAATATTTTCAGATATTTTGTTTTCTATACAACATATCTAGGTATGTATGTCAAGATAGGATAGTATGGAGGAAGATCCTTTTTCCTACCCAGAATATGCAAATAGCATGATGGTATGTATGTATGTTTGGAGATGAAGTATCAAACTATTAAGTCTTCTTACATATTGTGTATAGGCGACTGCCATACAAAATGTATGAAGCGATGTCGTCACTAAATTCAATTTTTAAAAAATTTGTTAAAAAAAATTGAGATCTTCTACTACAATGTTAATATTTTTTATAGAAAATTAAATTATCTAGTTGGGGTGTTTCGGCTTTTTTCGATAATTGTAAAAGTTTTGGAAATATAGGCAGTTAAACTCATAAATTTATCATAAAAAAATATTTTTCTTAATAAAAAATGTTTGAGAAACCCTGGAATTTTTTTGAAAAAACTTATTTGAGATTTTGTATTTGTCTATGTTTGTACCAATTTTCAGCGTTTTAGCGTTTATGGTTTCTGAGATATATGGAAAAATAAAATAAAAATTCAAAAGTTGATAACCCCTGACTGAAACAAAAATTCAAAATTCCGAGTATAAAATTTTGGTAGGCCTGTAACTGTTTATATATTCTGAAATTTTAGGCTCTGTAAATTGAGCGGATCAAAAGTTATAAGGGGGGGACGGACACACACACACACACACACACACACACACACACACACACACACACACACACACACACACACACACAGACACACGAAATGTTCTACTCCGAATTCTGAGTAAATCCGTGTATGGAATATATATGCTGCGAAGCCTCTAAGTTGGTGTTTTTTGACTTCAAAGTTGGAAAAGCCGTGAAAAAAGTAGACCTCTCCATACAATTCTCGCGTATTCTGGCTTGAAACATTGTCGATATGTTAAGAGAACAAAGTTCTCCTGAACAAATCGACAGTTGGAAAATAAACACGCCGTACATAGCACACAGCACGGATCATACAGCATACACGCACACGTGAATTGTGATAAAACTTTCAGAATAAAATCTCAGCACAATACTATTTGATAATCTGCAATTAAAAAAATAGCCTTAAAAATTGAGAAAACATAAGTCCCCACTATATTATGCCCTTGGGTTAGTGAGGAGTAATAAATGAGAAGACATTAAGTTAAGTATTTGACCATCAAAAGTGTAAAAGATCAAGAGATAAGCTTTTATCTAAGAACATGTTGACGCAACATTAATGTCAGTGTATAAATAAAGAAAATTCCTATAAAATGTTTTCATATTTATTTGAGTATTAAAATTTCTCTCTCGGGAGATTTTCGAATTCTTTCTGGGGAAATTCTGAAAGTTTTTCTTGAGATCACTTCGTCATTCTCCAGTAATATATAATGGTGCACATTATGCATTCTCTACAGCATCTGCTGAGATTTATTGGAATTTATCCAATTTCCCTTATTGCATAGCATTATTATATTATATATAAGATGCATTATGAAAACGAAGAATGTTTATCTCAGAATCTGCTGTCGATCCCAAAGCTTATATCAGAAAAATTTCAGATGGACTTACGTATGAACAAATCATATTAATAATGTGCCTTCAAAGATATCTTATCAAATTACATTCTTAATAAATTGAATCTTGTTTTTCATTAATCATGTAACAAAAAAAATCAGATTTTTAATTATCTCAATAGAGACGAAGTTGAAATCAAGGCACCTACAGGGCTTACGACCTGTCATCGGCTGGTTTACGTGATCAATTTATGCGCTTGCGCAACGTTCACCAATTATGCCTTTTTTTAATGAGATCCCTATCAATTCAATTTTGAAAGTTCTATATATTGTAATACTGAAAATCTTTTCGCTTGAAAATAAGGATGTGTGAAATTATGAACAACATTCTTATTATTTTTATTTATTTTTATTGTAACGCCATCTATTGAGAGAATTGTTTTTTTGTAAATAATGCGAGCAACAATTCTTATACCTGAGGTGACAAATGCATTTTTCGCATAGAAGTCACCCCTGAATTGCGCCTGTGCTAAGTTCTTGAGTTCCTGGTTCTTCATATTCCAACTTCGTCTCTATTGAGATGTTAAAAAGTTTGTCAAAAAAATAACATGTGACTCCTGTCGGAAGTTAATGATATTTTATGCCAAATTAAAATCTCAATAGAGATGAAGTTGTAATATTATAGGAGAACCAGGAACTCAAGGCACCTACAAAACTTACGGCCTTTCATAGGCTGGTTTACCTGATCACTTTATACGCTTGCACAACGAGGTATAGTTTTCTTTATTAATATCCAAACCAACTAGTATATTTTTTCAAAATGATTCGTTATGTAGTAATGACGCAAATTCAAATTGAAAAAAGGTACATTGGCAGCAGTCCCCCCCCTTAAAGGCTGTATTTTTACACCATAAAATTAAATAAAATAAAAATAAAATATTTGATGTTGTTTATAATATGTTTAATAAAATGATTTTATTTACATGCGTATTACAAAAATAGG
Organism: Molanna angustata; assembly: GCA_963576475.1. Classification (NCBI taxonomy): domain Eukaryota; kingdom Metazoa; phylum Arthropoda; class Insecta; order Trichoptera; family Molannidae; genus Molanna; species Molanna angustata. Next base: position 20,867,167 of record OY754987.1, read on the forward strand.
TACTTATTTATAAATTTAAAGTTATGATAAATTATAGACATTTGTATTTTCTTTTTCCTTTGTTAGTTTTCACATCACAATATAAATTGCGATTTATAAGTTTAGCCAACTGGTTAGTCCTTTCTCTGAATTATGCCACGGAGATGCGTTGAAACTTTTCCATTTCAGATTCCAAAAAAAAAAACTTTCTTATTTTTTATTCATCCATTCCCTTTTCAGATCGCTGTCAAAAGTTTATTTGAAAATAATATAGTGTACGCCAATTTGCCATTTCAAAAAAATACTAAACTTTTTTATATTATTATAGTTATGAATCATAAAAAGCGAAATCATAGAGTAGGTATTTCACAAAATGAATGAACCTCAAAAATCAAGTCAATTTTGTTTTTTGAACTGTTTTTAAATTTACAAACCAAAAATAAAGATATTTATTTACGGCCTCAGTGTCTTTATTAGTATGACATCTGGGGGCAAGTCTTATCCGACCGGCGAAATCAAAACCCTAGTGATTACCCATATCATGGATATAATTATTATTATAAGGAGTTCTATAATATCTTTAGATGTCATAGAACTCCATACGATAATTATATCCATGATATGGGTAATCACTAGGGTTTTGATTACGCCGGTCGAACTAAACTTGCCCCCCTGAACTAGCAGGTAGGATCTATATGAAATATTGATTTTACATGAACCCAATTACAAGTTGCCACATTTCGGAGACTTATGAAGTGAATCGTCACACAGATCGATCCACACTGAAAACCTTAGGTATTTAAAACTATCGTTTGTCATTAACAAATATTAATATAAGGTAATTTATAAAAAAAATTAAGGTCCATTAAACTCTAAAATGGAGTTTTACAGTGCCTTGATATAATAAAAAACACCAGAAAAATAAATAAGTCAGGTTACCTTTGAATAAAAATCCAAAATACTTTTTTAGGTAAAAAACCAATTATATAGTTGATATTTGTTACAAGTACAGACACCTTGTTAACAAAGTCATTAGGGTTTTCACAATACATGCTGTAATTAAAAGATCATTTGAACAAAGGTTGAGGAAAACCCATGTTACGTTTAAATTTATTACTTCTAAATTTGTTATATCAATTTAAGAGGGTGACTGCTGCCAACGTACCTATTTTTTCAATTTGATATACCATCATTATTACTAAACAAATCATTTTGAAAAAAATAACCTAGTTAGTTTGGATATTAATAAAGAGAAATATACCTTAACTTTTTGATTGTGTTCTGTATATATTCTTGTAGGAAAATAATAAGCATATCCCGATTTTAGACATTTATCTTAAATTTCTAAAAAAATATAAGGTATAGAGCAATATTTTTTTTTACAAATTAAAGAAGAACAAAATACCTGGAAAAATATGATATGACGTTGCATTAACGCATCAGGTTAAATAAATAAACCAAAGAAAAATTTATAACGCAATGGAGCTGAATGGAAAATAAATGTTTTTAAGGTTTATTTACTAAACCTGAAGCATTAATGCAACGTCACATCATTTTTCTAGATATTTTTGTCTTCTTTAATTAAAAAAAAAATATTACTCTACGCCTTATAGTTTATTAAAAATATATGATAAACGATGAAAATCGGGGTATGCCATTATTTTTCTACAAGAATTTATACAGAACATTATCAAAAAGTTAAGGTATATTTTTGTTTATTACTAGTTGCATGTAACACATGAGATCCAACTGTCGATAGCGATAGTATGTATAGTTGAAAAATAAGAATCAAACTATAAACCCATAAATCCAAATTATTGAAAATTTTAACACATGTTGGTATGAATGTCAAGATAGGACAGAATGGAGGTCAGTCCTGTTTTCCTACCCGGAATATGAAAACAGCATGATGGTTCTGTATGTATGTTTGGAGATTAAGTACCTATTAAACTATTAAGTCTTCTTACATATTGTGTATAGGCGACTGACATACAAATTGTATGAAGCAATGTCGTCACTAAATTCAATTTTTATAAAAATTGTTAAAAAAAATTTGAGATGTGCTAATACAATGTTTATATTTTTTATATAAAATTAAATTATCTAGTTGGGGTGTTTCGGCTTTTTTCGATATTTAAAAAAAATGGAAATATAGGCAGTTAAACTCATAAATTTATCATAAAAAAAATATTTTTCTTAATAAAAAATGTTTGAGAAACCCTGGATTTTTTTTGAAAAAAGTAATTTTAGATTTTGTATTTGTCTATATTTGTACCAATCTTCAGCGTTCTAGCTTTTATGGTTTCTGAGATATATGGAAAAATAAAGTAAAAATTCAAAAGTTGATAACCCCTGACTGAAACAAAAAATCAAAATTCCGAGTATAAAAGTTTTGTAGGCCTATAACTGTTTATATATTCTGAAATTTTGGGCTCTGTAAATTGAGCGGATCAAAATTTATAAGGGGGGGACGGACACACACACAGACACACGAAATGTTCTACTCCGAATTCTGAGTAAATCCGTGTATGGGAACATTATATGCTGCGAGACCTCTAGTTGGTGTTATTAGCATGCAAAAAGTCCATTACACCATACAACATTTTCCTTTCAACTACTACCTACGACCTCTGCATACAATTCTCGCGTATCCTGGCTTGAAACATTGTCGATATGTTAAGAGAACAAAGTTCTTCTGAACAAATCGACAGTTGGATTATTTTGCATTAAACAAAAAAAAATAAAAAATAAATATTTTATATAACTAGTTGCATGTAACACATGAGATCCAACTGTCGATAGCGATAGTATGTATAGTTGAAGAATATGTACCAAACTATAAACCCATAAATACAAATTATTTATTATTTTATGATATTTAGTTTTCTATACAACACATGTACCTAGGTAGTCAAGATAGGATAGTATGGAGGTCGGTCTTTTTTTCCTACCCGGAATATGAAAACAGCATGATGGTATATGTATATTGTATGTTTAGAGATGAAGTATCAAACTATTAAGTCTTCTTTGATATTGTGTATAGGTGACTACCATACAAATTGTATGAAGCGATGTCGTCACTAAATTCAATTTTTATAAAAATTGTTAAAAAAAATTTGAGATGTACTGCTACAATGTTCATATTTTTTATATAAAATTAAATTATCTAGTTGGGGTGTTTCGGCTTTTTTCGATATTTTAAAAAAAAATGGAAATATAGGCAGTTAAACTCATAAATTTATCATAAAAAAAATACTTTTCTTAATAAAAAATGCTTGAGAAACCCTGGAATTTTTTTGAAAAAACTTGTTTGAGATTTTGTATTTGTCTATGTTTGTACCAATTTTCAGCGTTCTACCGTTTATGGTTTCTGAGATATATGGAAAAATAAAATAAAAATTCAAAAGTTGATAACCCCTGACTGAAACAAAAATTCAAAATTCCGAGTATAAAAGTTTTGTAGGCCTGTAACTGTTTATATATTCTGAAATTTTAGGCTCTGTAAATTGAGCGGATCAAAAGTTATAAGGGGGGGACGGACACACAGACACACAGACACACAGACACACACACACACACACACACCCTTGTTCGCGGATGTCCCATTGTGAAGACCTTTACAAAATTACCGATTGTGCGGTCCTACCTTTCCCGTTGATTTAGCAATATTTGAGCTGTGGAACCCGCGAGTGTTTTCTCCCTCCAACGCAGCTATCTATCAGGAATTTTTATACACTCGAGTGGTACGGAGATATCGTCATTCGAAGAACGTGACAAAAATGCGGATTCCGCGGACGTTTGGTAACATAGCGTCTGCATAATATCATAAACAAACTTATTAACACACTGTCCTTACATTACAATAAATTCGTACGAAATCACACACACTGTCCGCATTTTCATGTAAATTCGTACGCAATTACACAGCGTCCGTATAATATGATAAACAAACTTATTAACACACCGTCCCCTCATTACAAGAAATACGTACGAATTCACACACTGTTCGCATGTTCATGCAAATTCGTACTCAATTACACACCGTCCGCATAATATGATAAACAAACTTATTAACACACCGTCCCCACATTACCTTTTTAATGTAAATTCACATACAGTCCCTGATCTAATTATTAGCCCACCCTGGTATATTTGGTACATTATGACTTTTTCCTCTTGTTATTAATACATATCTTAATTTATGCAAAAACAAAATATTGAATATTGTTTTGGATATATTTTATGGTTCATTTTAATTGTTGGCAACACTAATTTATTATTAGGTTGGCAACATTTACACATGAAACTATGTAGGTACGTATGTCAGGATAGTATAATGTGGAGTTCAGTCCTATTTTTCCTACCCCGAATGGGTAAACCAATTGATGGCATAATATTATGAAGATTAATTAGATAATCAAACTAAAGTCGATCAATGAGTCCTCGTGTCGTTTTCCATACAATTTGTATTGAATGTGGTCGTGACTAAATTCTTTTTTTGCAAAAAAATGAAGTAAATACATTTCAATTGAAAACTTAGACACATATAATTATCTCTTACTTATATATAAAAAACCGACATCTACATGAACGTAATCAATCAAATCTTTCAAATTGCTCTCAGGCTATAGAATATTTTTAAGTGTTTAGTAATTTAATAGTAATGTTCATCATAAAAATATATTTAGGGATTGATTGTCAATCTTTCAAGAAGACAAATATGCTCTTACTATTTACATATAGTTGAGAGTTGATGGTTGGCCACAACCCTCTCGTTTATTATTAAAACCTGGGTTTCATATAATAATTCGACGTGATTTTATGTTCAGTGAAAATTATGACAAAAGTTGACCGATTTCGATGATTTTTGTTTCCATTGGAAAGGTGATATCTTCTGATTAGTCGCTTTATAAATTTCTTGAGGTGTGATAAAGGTAACCACTATCTAACGCACGATTTTTCAACTTCGGCTGTACGGTACGCGATCGGCTAATATACACATTTGTGTAATATTTAGGTACCTACCTATGACAGAATAAGAAATGAGATGTATGATTGAAAGAGATATCGTGAGTAAATGCCCTTAGGTGGTTTAGCCACGTAGAAAGAATGAATGATGATCGACTGACGAAAAAAGTATATAAGGGTGATAAAAGAGGAACGAAAGGTAGAGGTCGGCCAAGGAAAAGTTGGCACGATCACATTAATGGAATTTTGAAAGATGGAGGTGTCAGAAGTAAGAATAATAGCAGAGCGTGTATGACACGATGCATGAACGTGAATGAAGCGAGAAATGTATGTCAATATAGAGGAATCTAGTGTTCGGTCCTCTCTGCCTACCCCAAATAGGTAAACGGCGTGATGGTATGGTACCTATGACAATCGCGTGAATTACAATATGACTAAAGATATATATTATAATTGTTGCTTGTTATAAAACGATCTTATATGTTTTGTGTATGTTAAATATTAATACATGAGATCCAACTGCCGATGTCTTGAGTATGTGTAAATGTAGGTATATGAATAGTTAAGCGGTGTTGAGGTGAGACATTCACGAAGACGTTGCTATATAAATCATTCAAAATTATTATTATTATTGCTTTTATGTTTTATACTAAATACCTACTTGGAATTGACTAATTTACAGTAGGTACCTACAGTATTGCAGCTACAAATGTAATGAAATATCAATTTTATATGTAGGTATATTTAAAAATAAATAAATATATAAGTAGATAAAAATAATATTTGAAAAATAAGTACTTACCAAATAATTAAACCTGAATCGAAATTATAAAATATAATATGTTTTGTATTATATAATATATCTAGGTACATATAACTATCATAAACTATGTAGGTACGTATGTCAGGATAGTATAATGTGGAGTTCAGTCCTTTTTTTTCCTACCCCGAATGGGTAAACCACTTGATGGCATAATATTATGAAGATTAATTAGATAATCAAACTAAAGTCGATCAATGAGTCCTTCGTGTCGTTTTCCATACAATTTGTATTGAATGTGGTCGTGACTAAATTCTTTTTTTTGCAAAAAAATGAAGTAAATACATTTCAATTGAAAACTTAGACACATATAATTATCTCTTACTTATATATAAAAAACCGACATCTACATGAACGTAATCAATCAAAACTTTCAAATTGCTCTCAGGCTATAGATTATTTTTATGTGTTTAGTAATTTAATAGCAATGTTCATCATAAAAATATATTTAGGGATTGATTGTCAATCTTTCAAGAAGACAAATATGCTCTTACTATTTACATATAGTTGAGAGTTGATGGTTGGCCACAACCCTCTCGTTTATTATTAAAACCTGGGTTACATATAATAATTCGACGTGATTTTATGTTCAGTGAAAATTCTGACAAAAGTTGACCGATTTCGATGATTTTTGTTTCCATTGGAAAGGTGATATCTTCTGATTAGTCGCTTTATAAATTTCTTGAGGTGTGATAAAGGTAACCACTATCTAACGCACGATTTTTCAACTTCGGCTGTACGTTACGCGATCGGCTAATATACACATTTGTGTAATATTTAGGTACCTACCTATGACAGAATAAGAAATGAGATGTATGATTGAAAGAGATATCGTGAGTAAATGCCCTTAGATGGTTTAGCCACGTAGAAAGATTGAATGATGATCGACTGACGAAAAAAGTATATAAGGGTGATAAAAGAGGAACGAAAGGTAGAGGTCGGCCAAGGAAAAGTTAGCACGATCACATTAATTGAATTTTGAAAGATGGAGGTGTCAGAAGTAAGAATAATAGCAGAGCGTGTATGACACGATGCATGAACGTGAATGAAGCGAGAAATGTATGTCAAGATAGAGGAATCTAGTGTTCGGTCCTCTCTGCCTACCCCAAATAGGTAAACGGCGTGATGGTATGGTACCTATGACAATCGCGTGAATTACAATATGACTATAGATATATATTATAATTGTTGCTTGTTATGAAACGATCTTATATGTTTTGTGTATGTTAAATATTAATACATGAGATCCAACTGCCGATGTCTTGAGTATGTGTAAATGTAGGTATATGAATAGTTAAGCGGTGTTGAGGTGAGACATTCACGAAGACGTTGCTATATAAATCATTCAAAATTATTATTATTATTACTTTTATGTTTTATACTAAATACCTACTTGGAATTGACTAATTTACAGAAGGTACCTACAGTATTGCAGCTACAAATGTAATGAAATATCAATTTTATATGTAGGTATATTTAAAAATAAATAAATATATAAGTAGATAAAAATAATATTTGAAAAATAAGTATTTACCAAATAATTAAACCTGAATCGAAATTATAAAATATAATATGTTTTGTATTATATAATATATCTAGGTACATATAACTATCATAAACTATGTAGGTACGTATGTCAGGATAGTATAATGTGGAGTTCAGTCCTTTTTTTTCCTACCCCGAATGGGTAAACCACTTGATGGCATAATATTATGAAGATTAATTAGATAATCAAACTAAAGTCGATCAATGAGTCCTCGTGTCGTTTTCCATACAATTTGTATTGAATGTGGTCGTGACTAAATTCTTTTTTTGCAAAAAAATGAAGTAAATACATTTCAATTGACAACTTAGACACATATAATAATCTCCTACTTATATATAAAAAACCGACATCTACATGAACGTAATCAATCAAAACTTTCAAATTGCTTTCAGGCTATAGATTATTTTTATGTGTTTAGTAATTTAATAGTAATGTTCATCATAAAAATATATTTAGGGATTGTCAATCTTTCAAGAAGACAAATATGCTCTTACTATTTACATATAGTTGAGAGTTGATGGTTGGCCACAACCCTCTCGTTTATTATTAAAACCTGGGTTACATATAATAATTCGACGTGATTTTATGTTCAGTGAAAATTCTGACAAAAGTTGACCGATTTCGATGATTTTTGTTTCCATTGGAAAGGTGATATCTTCTGATTAGTCGCTTTATAAATTTCTTGAGGTGTGATAAAGGTAACCACTATCTAACGCACGATTTTTCAACTTCGGCTGTACGTTACGCGATCGGCTAATATACACATTTGTGTAATATTTAGGTACCTACCTATGACAGAATAAGAAATGAGATGTATGATTGAAAGAGATATCGTGAGTAAATGCCCTTAGGTGGTTTAGCCACGTAGAAAGATTGAATGATGATCGACTGACGAAAAAAGTATATAAGGGTGATAAAAGAGGAACGAAAGGTAGAGGTCGGCCAAGGAAAAGTTAGCACGATCACATTAATTGAATTTTGAAAGATGGAGGTGTCAGAAGTAAGAATAATAGCAGAGCGTGTATGACACGATGCATGAACGTGAATGAAGCGAGAAATGTATGTCAAGATAGAGGAATCTAGTGTTCGGTCCTCTCTGCCTACCCCAAATAGGTAAACGGCGTGATGGTATGGTACCTATGACAATCGCGTGAATTACAATATGACTATAGATATATATTATAATTGTTGCTTGTTATGAAACGATCTTATATGTTTTGTGTATGTTAAATATTAATACATGAGATCCAACTGCCGATGTCTTGAGTATGTGTAAATGTAGGTATATGAATAGTTAAGCGGTGTTGAGGTGAGACATTCACGAAGACGTTGCTATATAAATCATTCAAAATTATTATTATTATTACTTTTATGTTTTATACTAAATACCTACTTGGAATTGACTAATTTACAGAAGGTACCTACAGTATTGCAGCTACAAATGTAATGAAATATCAATTTTATATGTAGGTATATTTAAAAATAAATAAATATATAAGTAGATAAAAATATTATTTGAAAAATAAGTATTTACCAAATAATTAAACCTGAATCGAAATTATAAAATATAATATGTTTTGTATTATATAATATATCTAGGTACATATAACTATCATAAACTATGTAGGTACGTATGTCAGGATAGTATAATGTGGAGTTCAGTCCTTTTTTTTCCTACCCCGAATGGGTAAACCACTTGATGGCATAATATTATGAAGATTAATTAGATAATCAAACTAAAGTCGATCAATGAGTCCTCGTGTCGTTTTCCATACAATTTGTATTGAATGTGGTCGTGACTAAATTCTTTTTTTGCAAAAAAATTAAGTAAATACATTTCAATTGAAAACTTAGACACATATAATTATCTCTTACTTATATATAAAAAACCGACATCTACATGAACGTAATCAATCAAAACTTTCAAATTGCTCTCAGGCTATAGATTATTTTTATGTGTTTAGTAATTTAATAGTAATGTTCATCATAAAAATATATTTAGGGATTGATTGTCAATCTTTCAAGAAGACAAATATGCACTTACTATTTAAATATAGTTGAGAGTTGATGGTTGGCCACAACCCTCTCGTTTATTATTAAAACCTGGGTTACATATAATAATTCGACGTGATTTTATGTTCAGTGAAAATTCTGACAAAAGTTGACCGATTTCGATGATTTTTGTTTCCATTGGAAAGGTGATATCTTCTGATTAGTCGCTTTATAAATTTCTTGAGGTGTGATAAAGGTAACCACTATCTAACGCACGATTTTTCAACTTCGGCTGTACGTTACGCGATCGGCTAATATACACATTTGTGTAATATTTAGGTACCTACCTATGACAGAATAAGAAATGAGATGTATGATTGAAAGAGATATCGTGAGTAAATGCCCTTAGATGGTTTAGCCACGTAGAAAGATTGAATGATGATCGACTGACGAAAAAAGTATATAAGGGTGATAAAAGAGGAACGAAAGGTAGAGGTCGGCCAAGGAAAAGTTAGCACGATCACATTAATTGAATTTTGAAAGATGGAGGTGTCAGAAGTAAGAATAATAGCAGAGCGTGTATGACACGATGCATGAACGTGAATGAAGCGAGAAATGTATGTCAAGATAGAGGAATCTAGTGTTCGGTCCTCTCTGCCTACCCCAAATAGGTAAACGGCGTGATGGTATGGTACCTATGACAATCGCGTGAATTACAATATGACTATAGATATATATTATAATTGTTGCTTGTTATGAAACGATCTTATATGTTTTGTGTATGTTAAATATTAATACATGAGATCCAACTGCCGATGTCTTGAGTATGTGTAAATGTAGGTATATGAATAGTTAAGCGGTGTTGAGGTGAGACATTCACGAAGACGTTGCTATATAAATCATTCAAAATTATTATTATTATTACTTTTATGTTTTATACTAAATACCTACTTGGAATTGACTAATTTACAGAAGGTACCTACAGTATTGCAGCTACAAATGTAATGAAATATCAATTTTATATGTAGGTATATTTAAAAATAAATAAATATATAAGTAGATAAAAATAATATTTGAAAAATAAGTATTTACCAAATAATTAAACCTGAATCGAAATTATAAAATATAATATGTTTTGTATTATATAATATATCTAGGTACATATAACTATCATAAACTATGTAGGTACGTATGTCAGGATAGTATAATGTGGAGTTCAGTCCTTTTTTTTCCTACCCCGAATGGGTAAACCACTTGATGGCATAATATTATGAAGATTAATTAGATAATCAAACTAAAGTCGATCAATGAGTCCTCGTGTCGTTTTCCATACAATTTGTATTGAATGTGGTCGTGACTAAATTCTTTTTTTGCAAAAAAATGAAGTAAATACATTTCAATTGACAACTTAGACACATATAATAATCTCCTACTTATATATAAAAAACCGACATCTACATGAACGTAATCAATCAAAACTTTCAAATTGCTTTCAGGCTATAGATTATTTTTATGAGTTTAGTAATTTAATAGTAATGTTCATCATAAAAATATATTTAGGGATTGTCAATCTTTCAAGAAGACAAATATGCTCTTACTATTTACATATAGTTGAGAGTTGATGGTTGGCCACAACCCTCTCGTTTATTATTAAAACCTGGGTTACATATAATAATTCGACGTGATTTTATGTTCAGTGAAAATTATGACAAAAGTTGACCGATTTCGATGATTTTTGTTTCCATTGGAAAGGTGATATCTTCTGATTAGTCGCTTTATAAATTTCTTGAGGTGTGATAAAGGTAACCACTATCTAACGCACGATTTTTCAACTTCGGCTGTACGGTACGCGATCGGCTAATATACACATTTGTGTAATATTTAGGTAGGTACCTACCTATGACAGAATAAGAAATGAGATGTATGATGGAAAGAGATATCATGAGTAAATGCCCTTAGGTGGTTTGGCCACGTAGAAAGAATGAATGATGATCGACTGACGAAAAAAGTATATAAGGGTGATAAAAGAGGAACGAAAGGTAGAGGTCGGCCAAGGAAAAGTTGGCACGATCACATTAATGGAATTTTGAAAGATGGAGGTGTCAGAAGTAAGAATAATAGCAGAGCGTGTATGACACGATGCATGAACGTGAATGAAGCGAGAAATGTATGTCAAGATAGAGGAATCTAGTGTTCGGTCCTCTCTGCCTACCCCAAATAGGTAAACGGCGTGATGGTATGGTACCTATGACAATCGCGTGAATTACAATATGACTATAGATATATATTATAATTGTTGCTTGTTATGAAACGATCTTATATGTTTTGTGTATGTTAAATATTAATACATGAGATCCAACTGCCGATGTCTTGAGTATGTGTAAATGTAGGTATATGAATACCTACTTGGATTTGACTAATTTACAGTACCAAATTAAATTGGTCATAATTAAAGAATTTTTTAGCGTAATTTTACATCAATTTCTCAACAGGTACACGTCACGTAGAGAGTGCACACAACTAGTTTCGAATATTGCAATAATTTATCTTTTTAATAAGTATTTCATCATAAAAACAGGTTTTATTTGAAATACTATGAAAATGTAGTTCTGAAGCATTTTTGTATATATATATATACTCTTCGGACTGGTCGCGCCACTTGGCGTTTACACACAAGAAGTATTTTTTTATACGGAAAGAATACACGTGGTCCAGAGATAAGTATGCTGTTATTGTAATATGCGGACTTGACGTAAGGTCCGCATTTTCGCATATATTCATACTCTTCGGACTGGTGGCGCCACGTGGTGTTTACACGCATGAACTAAAAGTTTAGCATGTGTTAACTTTTTATGACAAAAATACCGAATTTGGGGACCCCAATACCAAAATCTCAAGATTTCTCCAATAGACTATTTAGAATGCGAGGATTCTAACGGTACATTTGACGCGTTGCTTAATTATTATGCGGACGTCCTCACTTTGAGGTCTGTCCGCACAATCGTGGTTTTTGTCACGGCAAGGTCCGCACTTTATTGCAGCCGCGAACACACACACACACACACACACACACACACACACACACACACACACACACACACACACACACACACACACACACACAGACACACGAAATGTTCTACTCCGAATTTTGAGTAAATCCGTGTATGGAACATATATGCTGCGAAGCCTCTAAGTTGGTGTTTTTTGACTTCAAAGTTGGAAAAGCCGTGAAAAAAGTAGACCTCTCCATACAATTCTCGCGTATTCTGGCTTGATACATTGTCGATATGTTAAGAGAACAAAGTTCTCCTGAACAAATCGACAGTTGGATTAGTAATCGAATTAATATGCAGCATGAAGTATATATCTGGTCGTTCCTTCACAATTCTAGTGTAATTATTACATATCTTCATCACTAGTTGCATGTAACACATGAGATCCAACTGTCGATAGCGATAGTATGTATAGTTGAAGAATATGTACCAAACTATAAACCCATAGATACAAATTATTGAATATTTTCAGATATTTTGTTTTCTATACAACATATGTAGGTATGTATGTCAAGATAGGATAGTATGGAAGAAGATCCTTTTTCCTACCCAGAATATGCAAATTGCATGATGGTATGTATGTATGTTTGGAGATGAAGTAACAAACTATTAAGTCTTCTTACATATTGTGTATAGGCGACTGCCATACAAAATGTATGAAGCGATGTCGTCACTAAATTCAATTTTTAAAAAAATTGTTAAAAAAAAATTGAGATCTTCTTCTACAATGTCAATATTTTTTATAGAAAATTAAATTATCTAGTTGGGGTGTTTCGGCTTTTTTCGATAATTGTAAAAGTTTTGGAAATATAGGCAGTTAAACTCATAAATTTATCAAAAAAAAAATATTTTTCTTAATAAAAAATGTTTGAGAAACCCTGGAATTTTTTTGAAAAAACTAATGTGAGATTTTGTATTTGTCTATGTTTGTACCAATTTTCAGCGTTCTACCGTTTATGGTTTCTGAGATATATGGAAAAATAAAATAAAAATTCAAAAGTTGATAACCCCTGACTGAAACAAAAATTCAAAATTCCGAGTATAAAAGTTTTGTAGGCCTGTAACTGTTTATATATTCTGAAATTTTAGGCTCTGTAAATTGAGCGGATCAAAAGTTATAAGGGGGGGACGGACACACAGACACACACACACACAGACACACAGACACACACACAGACACACACACACACAGACACATGAAATGTTCTACTCCGAATTCTGAGTAAATCCGTGTATGGAACATATATGCTGCGAAGCCTCTAAGTTGGTGTTTTTTGACTTCAAAGTTGGAAAATCCATGAAAAAAGTAGACCTCTCCATACAATTCTCGCGTATTCTGGCTTGATACATTGTCGATATGTTAAGAGAACAAAGTTCTCCTGAACAAATCGACAGTTGGAATATCCAAACTATCTAAACTAGTTGCATGTAACACATGAGATCCAACTGTCGATAGCGATAGTATGTATAGTTGAAGAATATGTACCAAACTATAAACCCATAGATACAAATTATTGAATATTTTCAGATATTTTGTTTTCTATACAACATATGTAGGTATGTATGTCAAGATAGGATAGTATGGAAGAAGATCCTTTTTCCTACCCAGAATATGCAAATTGCATGATGGTATGTATGTATGTTTGGAGATGAAGTAACAAACTATTAAGTCTTCTTACATATTGTGTATAGGCGACTGCCATACAAAATGTATGAAGCGATGTCGTCACTAAATTCAATTTTTAAAAAAATTGTTAAAAAAAAATTGAGATCTTCTACTACAATGTTAATATTTTTTATAGAAAATTAAATTATCTAGTTGGGGTGTTTCGGCTTTTTTCGATAATTGTAAAAGTTTTGGAAATATAGGCAGTTAAACTCATAAATTTATCATAAAAAAAATATTTTTCTTAATAAAAAATGTTTGAGAAACCCTGGAATTTTTTTGAAAAAATTAATTTGAGATTTTGTATTTGTCTATGTTTGTTCCAATTTTCAGCGTTCTAGCGTGTATGGTTTCTGAGATATATGGAAAAATAAAATAAAAATTCAAAAGTTGATAACCCCTGACTGAAACAAAAATTCAAAATTCCGAGTATAAAAGTTTTGTAGGCCTGTAACTGTTTATATATTCTGAAATTTTAGGCTCTGTAAATTGAGCGGATCAAAAGTTATAAGGGGGGGACGGACACACAGACACACACACACACAGACACACAGACACACAGACACACACACAGACACACAGACACACGAAATGTTCTACTCCGAATTCTGAGTAAATCCGTGTATGGAACATATATGCTGCGAAGCCTCTAAGTTGGTGTTTTTTGACTTCAAAGATGGAAAAGCCGTGAAAAAAGTAGACCTCTCCATACAATTCTCGCGTATTCTGGCTTGATACATTGTCGATATGTTAAGAGAACAAAGTTCTCCTGAACAAATCGACAGTTGGAATATCCAAACTATCTAAACTAGTTGCATGTAACACATGAGATCCAACTGTCGATAGCGATAGTATGTATAGTTGAAGAATATGTACCAAACTATAAACCCATAGATACAAATTATTGAATATTTTCAGATATTTTGTTTTCTATACAACATATGTAGGTATGTATGTCAAGATAGGATAGTATGGAAGAAGATCCTTTTTCCTACCCAGAATATGCAAATTGCATGATGGTATGTATGTATGTTTGGAGATGAAGTAACAAACTATTAAGTCTTCTTACATATTGTGTATAGGCGACTGCCATACAAAATGTATGAAGCGATGTCGTCACTAAATTCAATTTTTAAAAAAATTGTTAAAAAAAAATTGAGATCTTCTACTACAATGTTAATATTTTTTATAGAAAATTAAATTATCTAGTTGGGGTGTTTCGGCTTTTTTCGATAATTGTAAAAGTTTTGGAAATATAGGCAGTTAAACTCATAAATTTATCATAAAAAAAATATTTTTCTTAATAAAAAATGTTTGAGAAACCCTGGAATTTTTTTGAAAAAATTAATTTGAGATTTTGTATTTGTCTATGTTTGTTCCAATTTTCAGCGTTCTAGCGTGTATGGTTTCTGAGATATATGGAAAAATAAAATAAAAATTCAAAAGTTGATAACCCCTGACTGAAACAAAAATTCAAAATTCCGAGTATAAAAGTTTTGTAGGCCTGTAACTGTTTATATATTCTGAAATTTTAGGCTCTGTAAATTGAGCGGATCAAAAGTTATAAGGGGGGGACGGACACACAGACACACACACAGACACACACACAGACACACACACAGACACACACACAGACACACACACACACAGACACACGAAATGTTCTACTCCGAATTCTGAGTAAATCCGTGTATGGAACATATATGCTGCGAAGCCTCTAAGTTGGTGTTTTTTGACTTCAAAGTTGGAAAATCCATGAAAAAAGTAGACCTCTCCATACAATTCTCGCGTATTCTGGCTTGATACATTGTCGATATGTTAAGAGAACAAAGTTCTCCTGAACAAATCGACAGTTGGACAACACAAAATAATGTATACGAAATAAGGTCTAGTAACAGAGGTCTACTATATATAAAAAAAACCTACAAGACTTTTGGACAAAACCATTATACTTTCCTGGGTCCAAGAATATATAACTCCCTACCTAGTGATTGTAAAAGTATGAGTATACCTCTCCTAAAAAAATATATAAAAAACTGGCTTATAAACATTGGAAGAAAACAATCAGAACTAAACTTAACGTATATATATGTTTAAATGTTTCATACACTTTACTTTGTATATCTAGATATATTTTTTTTGTGTAAATAAGTGTTTTTCCAGTTGATGTGATTTGTAGTTTGTTTCATGAAAAAATAAAAATCATTTAATATTTTTTTTATTTTTATTATTATTACTATTATTATGTTTCAAATCTATACTATCTGACTTAATCTACTAGATACTTATGGTCAATCTGTTTCTTAAGTAAAATATTTTTTTGTTTTTTATTAAAGGGTGCAGCATTTAGATATATTGTTTAATAATGTTTTCATCATTCAGAACATATATTTGTTTCGGAAGAAAACTATAAAATAAACAAAAAATAAATTGGCTGCCTTAAAACGGGAATTATTCCTAGTTAGGCAGACAAAGGTAAAAAGTGGAACATACCCTATATACCTACCACAAAAATGGTTTAATTCATGTATTATATACTTATTCATATATATATTGTATATATTATTATTTTTTCTTTGTATACATTCAATATTGTTCCAATGTAATTTGTTTTTAAAAAGTAAATAAACAATTATTATTATTATTATTATTTAACTCAAACGAAAAAAGAATGAAAAAAGAAAAAAAATTCTGATGCTAAAAATAGTTTCCGCACGGTGAATTGTCCATACGGTCAATTGGCCATACGATAAATTATTGTCCTCACGGTCAATTGTCCGTACGGTCAACTATCCTCACGGCCAATTGTCCTCACGGCCAACTGTCCCCACGGCCAACTGTCCCCACGGTAAATTGTCCTCACGATAAATTGCCCATACGGTAAAAAGGGCGTATGGTCAATTGTCCACGGCCAATCGGCTACGGCCAATTGTTCGGGAATCAGTAACCATATAGTGTATGAGGCCACGATTCTCAACTTTTTTTTACAGTAGGCTCTTAAAAAATTATGCTTAAATAAATTTCATACATAGTATTATAGGGAGATGGGTTTTTTAATTATAATTTAAAGGATTTTTCATTACAAGATTATTTGCGTATTCAAAAATTTATCAACACTCATCTCTCTATGTTAGATATTCTACAGACAGTAAATATTGGAGCATCTGATAATTTATATAATGATAGATAGTACCTACTCACTCTGATAAGTATTTATTTAAATAAATTAATGTTTTACATTTAAGTTATTTAATAAAAAATTATAATATTTAATTAATACAGAATAAGAATGTCGAGGAGAATTCGCGATACGTTAGCCACGGCAACTGGAGATAATCCGAATGATTAGCGTAGGTGGGGACAACTATAATGTGAAGTTAGGGAAGTGCGGACATCATAGGGATGTTCCGCCGCAATATAAAGACTGATTTTTTTCTGTAAAAGGAAACCATAGCTTCTCAGTATAAGGATATCAAGGATACCAACTATTGGACAATATGAACGCTGAGTAGTGGTGGCTTTCGGTGATAACAGTCTTTAAAGTGTTGAAAATTACTATTTTAATACGTCAGTGCAGTATGAGGCGTTACAGTTTAAGCATGATTTTTTTTATATCACGTCTTTTATTGACCGACAATTCGTTTGGTGGAAATCCCTGACAGACACCTTTAAAAAGACCTAACATTTTATTTAAATTTAAAGATGTCTGTCGAAGCGTTTTTCCAACCAAGTTGTTTTTCAATGGAAGGCATGATTTCTAAAAATTTTCGCAGTAAAAATAAAATAATAATGATTTTTGCTATTGTATTACTATATCAATTTTGAACACTTTGAAGGCTGTTTTACCGAAAGTCACCACTAATCAGAGTTCTGATTATCCATGATATTCTTTTTGTAGAAAAAAATCTGCATCTATGCTATGTAAATTTGGCTGTCGCTGGATATTGGTCTACAAATATTAAAATATATAAAGTTGTTTACAACACTACCATTTTTATTTCTAGTTGCATGTAACACATGAGATCCAACTGTCGATAGCTAAAGTTTGTACATAGAGAATTTACAATATACTTTAAAAGATTTTGGTACAGACCTAGAAAACTTTGTGAAATTCAGATTTTATTTCCACAATCGGGATGCTGTGTTAATTAAAGATTTTGAGAAAGAAGTCTTGTATGAAAAAAAAATCATTACAGAGATGATATTATATTGGTTCGTAACAACTCACGTTATATTCAATTTTAACCATTTTTTCTTTCTTTGTTCCAGGTCTCAGTCAACGTGACAACTGTCCGAAGCCAGCTGGGCGGAAACCTTAGGGGTTCCACCCTGTCTGTCAACGGAGAGCTGCAGGCGACTGCGAGAGCGAGAGCTCCCTCAGTCGGCATCGACACCGACATGGTATCAGAGTTCGATCCGTCCAGTTCCGACTCTGGCGTCGTCAGTAGATGCGCCGTCGTCAAACCGCTCAAGCTGAGGCTGTGCCAGCCGATATTCGGCAGGAAGCAGCAGACCAAGACGAGGAGGCCGGACCCGGTGAACCCGTCTCCGGCCGAACTGGAACCGGCACTGCCCCGGATCCAAAAACCGAGGGACCCAGAGCGCGAGAAGCGGCGGATAGCGAGGAAAAAGGAGAAGCGCGCGACCCTGATCCTAGGCCTCATCATGGGCAGCTTCATCGCCTGTTGGCTGCCGTTCTTCTTCCTTTACATACTCACACCCGCCTGCCCAATCTGCAACATCCCCCAGAGCGCGTTTGCTATCGCGTTCTGGCTCGGCTACATGAACTCCGTTCTCAACCCGGTCATATACACGATCTTCAACAAGGACTTCCGAAGGGCGTTTCGGAGGATACTGTTCAAGTGATGTTTGGCCTACGTGTGCTGCTACAGATGCGTGGCGAACAGGATTCGCATGGCGCAGGAAAGGGCTGCACCCACAGGCCTCTACAACTATCGCTAATACTACTTCTGTATCTGTCAGACTTTTCTCGTTTCAAAACAGACTGTTTAATCCATTGCTGCTATGTGACTCTAAAAACTCTCAATTTTTCACTTCCAACAACCTCATTTCCAGCCTCAAAGTTTCAAACTTTGAATGCCGGGTGAGTTACAAACGTCATCAGTGACTTAACAAAAAATTGTTTCAACGTATTTTTCTACTGTTTCAAAAAATAATATTTAAACGTTTATCCTGTATTATAAATATATGATTATTTGTTTATTTTTATGACATAATTATATAAAAAAAAATCTCTGTGTAAATGCGCAATAAATACAAAAGAAAAAATGTATAGTTAAAAATATTATTACATATTATTATTAAACATTTTTATACATAATAAATTTAAAAAATCTTCATATTCCACAACTAATTAATACGTTAATATGAAATCAATTTTGAAATTAAAATCCATCATTTTATAATTATTAAAACCTACAATATACATTTTTATGTATTTTATTTATTTATAATAATTATAAATATTTCATAAAAGTAAAATAATATAACAATTAATATTAAAAGGTATACTTCTATGTGTAAAATACTGCCAAATTTTAGTACATACTTTTTATTATTTTATTTAAGTATTTCTCGATCGTTTTTTACTATAGTAAATAAATAAATATATTATATAACTACTGTCAATATTTTGAACAGTAATAAAGAATTGTATTTTTTGTCTGTAAAATTAATAAAGTTAATACATCTGCTGACAATCTCGAAATTGAAATAAATAATAAATTTCTTTATTTAATTACAATAATATCTACATATAAAAATGAGTAATAATTAGCTATACATAATATATTCGTAATATTATAGTAACAATAAAATGGAATTTCATAATGAAAGAATTGAATCTTTTTAATTATATATAATTCGTATAAAAAATACCTTGACTATTAATATTCAGATAATTTTTTACGCCTGTTTACTTTTTTATATAAATATTGTAATATTTACGTAAAACTTTTATTGTTTTTAAAATATTTATAATGTTGACTTTTAAGTATATTAAATGTTGTCTCTCTCTCTCTCTGTATATGTAATCCAATTAGGGCTGTCAACATCGTTAATACCGAAACCGAACGATTCCAATATCGAAATTGAATTTCGATTCAAATGTTTTTTTTTGTTTAAGTCAGTACACGTACTATAACTAAAATATATTTTTTTTGCTTAATTTATAGTGACACATTCTTGTACATTCTGTATTTTGAATTATTGTTTAACTTACTTAAAAAGATTTTAAACTGTTTAAAACAATGTGAAATGAGACGTGTCTTAACTTTAAAATCGTATAAAATAGTTCTCGATCATAACCCAATCTTAATACATTGAATAACCAAAAATCATTTTTGATCAATGTTTAGTATGAAATTATTGTTATTTTTTGAGTAAATTAACTGACTTATATTAATCTAAAAAAAATATTTATTCTAAAACTGATTTCAATCAACTATATGAGAATCCCTGCAGAATGGTTTAGTATTTATTAAAAAAAGAGCAAATGATTGAATTGAAAATGATGAAATGAAATTTTGAGGTCACTCAATAGAAAACAGACACGATCACGTAAAATGGACTAATATATTATATTACAATTTTCTTTACCTACACTGAATAAGTAACTCCTAGTGTCTTTTTATGTTATTTGCAATGATTTAACAAGAAATATATCTTTAAAATATACAAAAAATACTGAAAATTATAATACAATGATAACTCGTTTAATACGAAATTAAAATAATTCAAAAAACATGAAAATTATTTCTATTGATACGGTCGATTTCTGTGTTCGGCGATATACCGCAATCCCGTATGAACACATTTCGATTTTGACAGCCCTGAATCTCTTTACTCGCCTACCTATCAAAGAGAGCTATCTCTTAATATTTTACATTGATTAATCAATAAATACATAGATCAATATGCATCATGACGTTGATGCCAACCTTCCTGCATTATTCTAAAATAAATAAATATACAAAGTGTAAAAATATTTATTTAAAAAATTAAGTACCGTGCCTATGAAAGCACCAATTAATGTTTAGTAAATATTCCATTTTAATCATTGTTCTAACTACTTATAAATGATATTGAAGTTATGTAGAAATTTGTAAAAAAAAAAATTAAATTTTAAAATATTTCATTCTACATAGAAGTAAGATTTTTTTTTTGTTATTTAAACTAATTTTTGCATTAACACTCGACGATTTTGCAGCACTGAAGTAAGTTAGTCGAAATATGCATTAACAAAATTTTCTGGCGACATAGTCGTAGTGTCCAAGTGGCGCTACAGAATCGCAAGTGTGAATGTGATTTAAAATGTATAAATCAGTTTTTTCTTTAAAATTTATCGTATAGTTAGAGTGGATTCTAGTCGCAGATTTTTTTTTTCGTATTTATTTTTTACCTTTCTATATCATCTTCTATGTGATTCTCTTGGCTCCATTAAAATTTTTTTTTATTGATTTCAAAATATGAAAAATATGAATTTTCCATTAAATTATAATTGCAATTTTAATAACGGTTTTTAATCGAGTAAAAGGAGATGCAAGGTGTTACAAATGTATAATATTTCAAGTAAATATTAGAAAAATAGGAGGATTCACTTTCACTATACATAAATGATAATTGTTTTTTTTTTTCATATGGACAAATTCTTGTAATCGTATCAAAAAATAAAAAGTACCTAATTGAAAACAGATGAAAATAAAAAAAAGTTATAAAAACGGATATAATAATTTTCTACGGTGTATTTGAAAAAAATACTTTGGATTTCATTAGACAAGAGATTAAACGCAATGTCGCTCGTGCGCTTCAAGGTCGCAAAACGCAGCGACAACCGTGCGACTGCAACATCTAACAGACACAAGCGAGATTAACCCTGGTTGCCATGGCGTGAAAAAATCAATTATTTACAGTTGTCGATATTTTATAAATATGAAATTACTGATTTTTTTAAAATATGTATTACTTCAAATGCCGCTGCGTCCTGCGATTCGTCCGTACATTACTATGAGATTTTATTTGGACTTAAGACACATTATTTTATTATGAAACGATTATTTTTGATCACCTTCCATTACTAGCAAATTAATTGTAAGTATCAAAACGTTCGAATATTTTTTTAATTGCATGTACGCCTAAGGACTGTTACTAATTTCTTAATTTCTCAATAGATGGCGTTACAAAAAAGGCTTTTCCGTTACTCCATAGATGGCAATAGTATAGTTCTTATTTTCAGATGAAATGTTACACACTATTTAAATATACAGAACTTTCAAAAATTACATTGATAAGGGAACTCAATAAGAAGGCACAATTGGTGAACGTTGCGCAAGCGCATAAAGTGATCACGTAAACCAGCCGACGACAGGTCGTAAGCCCTGTAGGTGCCTTAAGATCCTGGTTCTCCTATTCTTATTATTACGTCTACGTCTCTATTTAGATGTAAAAAAGTCATAAAATTCTACTGATGTCAAAGTTAATAACAATTTTATTTTACTAGAATGCAAATCATAATGACCCGTTTTCTGTTAGCTTGTTCACTTCTACTATTTTTTTTAAATTTCATTCTTTTGCTGATGTACATTCACACTTTTGTCGTATTTTGTTATCTGGTTGGTTGAAAGAAATTGTAAGCCATGTAGGTGCCTCGAGTTCCTGGTTCTTCTACAATATCCCAACTTCGTCTCTATTAAGTCGTCAATAAAAATACCAAATCGCTCTCTGACTTCATTGAGAGTCAGATGGTGACAAGGTCAGACCATCTGGCTCTCAGCATTCGTTGCATTTCAATAGGTTAGTCATAGAGAATCATGGGTCTTATATTCACGCGAATAGAAGTCTGATTTTTTTACTTTTAACATCTATCATTACTTGCACCAAATTGATTGAAAAAATTTGAGGGCACACTTATCGAAGTTTTCTTCAATATGAAATGAATATTAAAAAAATACACGTAAATTCGTAGATTATTTACATTCATACTGCCAATGTTTTACACATAATGTCAAACGCAGTTGTTGTATAAAGCAAACAATTTCAAATTTCGATATAAATGGTAGGTACTTAAACAATTATAATAATATTCAACACTTCCTTGCACCCTGCGCAAGTGGCGATTTTATTGCCAAATGGCATTTTCATCCAACTAACAAGTGTTTCCAGCAATATTTGCGAGAGAAATGAATCTAAATAAATTTCTCCTCTGCTGGGAATCGAATCCAGGACGCCCGCACAGAAGGCTAACGGCTTACCAACTGTGCCACGGCGGTCGGCGGTCGAATTATACTAAGTTTGTATGATTTTTTTTTATTATTTATTTCATTTATGATATACAAATTTGTCCAGTCTGAATCAAGCTGAAAAATCGTTTTAACATGCATTGTCATCGGCAATACACAAATTCTGAAAGTTTCATAGCTCTAACTGGTTGGAAAGTTAGTTAAAAATCAATTACGAAATTCCAGTATGGACAGATAAGTGAAGTAAAATAAAAGTGTTTTAAAATTACCTCAAAATCATGAAATTAATTCATAATCACGAATAATCTGAAAACTGTAACATTTTTTTCTTGGGTGAGTCATCTCCTTCCGAGTAACAAAAATAAATAAGTAAAAATCTTAGGAAAAACCCTAAATAAAAACAGTATTGTATTTATTTAATCTAGGTATTTCGAAAAATATAGAGAATAACCCTTATTGAAATCATATTTCTCAAATATTTACACAGTGTGTTTCTTAAAAAATCCTATAAGTATTTTCCAAAGACCTTATATACTATATAAGGTCTTAGGTATTTTCCTATAAAATTTTAAAATTCAGCATACTCGAATTCTCCTTAAAATATCGATTTTACAGCAATGTTTAAATTACATAGTAATTGTTTAAATAATTATTATATTCACACTTAATAAGGACGTAGAGGAGAGTCCGCGATACGTCAGGCCACGGCGACTGGAGAAATTCCAAATGAATTGTAAAAGTGGGGATGACTATTTATTACATAGTAGGGATGGTCCGCCACAATGTCGTACAGAAATATTTTTTACGTGCTTAAAAAGTACAAAGAATCAATATGAATGATCGACAATTTTTTCCAAATCTGTTTTGTTTCTAAAATGCAAAAAAACTAAAAACAAAATGGGTTTCCGATTATTTAAATCGGGTATAAACCCTTTTTTTAACGCACGCGATAATTACCCTTACTAACACATAAAGTATCTGTCTGTAACTAGATATTACTAGTCACTAGTGAGTCGTTTTTTCTTAATTTATTTAAGGACATTTCAACCAACATGGTTCAGTCGTTATACCTATGCCCTCTTAAACGGTGATAGGAAAATTATTCGAAAAACAATTATTCAAATGCTCAATTTTACCAAAAAAAAATTTACGAATGGCAATTATGCGAATCACATTTTTTCGAAAAACAATTTTCCGAACACACAATTATCAGAAATTACAATTGTTCGAATTTTTATGACGTCATGTTGGTAGTATTGTGAGAGGAATAAACCATAGATTTTTATTATAATATACTAGATGTCGTAGTTAGCAAATTTTATATGAATCGAAATGAGGCATTTTTCCGGGGGATTTTCGACGTTTTAGTAAATCGTTTTTCCATAGAGAATAATGACTAATGTGAATTGTTTTCGGATTTGTTTGTCGTAAAAAACACTTTGTTTATTTAGATTTAGAGAAAATTTATTTAGGATGTTATATCTATAATTAAAAGTAAAGACTTTTTGATTCTACATTAATTTTATTCTGCGCGATAGGCCTATCACGCAGAATAAAATAAATGTAGAATCAAAAAGTCTTTACTTTTAATTATAGATATAACTTATGATGGAATTCTACCAAATAAAAACTTCATCGATAATAATTTAGGATGTGTTGAAATGTAAGGAAAACTGGAATATGTTGCCAACCAAAACGTAAAAAGCGGGATAGTCCATAACTCACTTTTTGCACGGAGTACTACACCTACATAGTATATTATGTATAATAAAAATCTATGGAATAAACAACATGGCGACGCACCGTGCTATCGGATATCCTAGGATGTACATACACCGATTTTTTTAAACTAACCTACATAACTTTGGTAAAAATAGGATGGTTAAGTTTGTTTGCAGTTATAATTGCGACTGGCGTGAGCCAGTTGCATTATATATTAAAAAAAGTAACTATAATATTAAAATAAAATAACTAAATTGGTGTGAATACTAGACAAACTGTGCGTACATGATGTGTCAAAATCAAAAACTGGTGTACAAACTAGGCTATCCCGCACTGGCAAACATCAGTTATTAAAAATGTGCACACATACGTACCCAACAATTAATAACAAGAATTAATACAAAAAGTAATAATAGTCTTCATCGAATATATTTTACTGGCAACAAATATGTCAAAGGAGGCAACATAATGACACAAAAATATATTAAATTCGGTCAATTGGTTTTCCAGCAAATGTTAGTTCGAATAATTTGCTTTCGGACAATTGTCATTCTGATAACTGATTTTCAAAAAATTGTTATTCGTACAATTGCGCATTCGAACAATTGTGTTTCGAAGAATTTTCATGTAATCCTCTTAAACACCCTATTTGTACCAACATGATGTAGGTACCTACTTACCGTTTCCGAAACGTAATTTTCCGAACACAGATCGATGATATTGCAAAAAATGAACAGGGGGTCGCTTTTTGCAAT
This sequence comes from Molanna angustata, assembly GCA_963576475.1. NCBI lineage: Eukaryota > Metazoa > Arthropoda > Insecta > Trichoptera > Molannidae > Molanna > Molanna angustata. The sequence goes on from OY754987.1 coordinate 20,892,928, forward strand.
AGGTACATGGTACATATATTCAACCCCGATTCGCTTTTGGGGTAGTTTTGGTCACGGCCCTATCCAATATGGCTCCCCAGGGCTAACTTCAGAGTACATAATGTAATTAATCAAAAGAAAACCTCGGGGATTTGACACTTCCGCTTTAGCCTGAATCGATTCACAGAACATAAATAAACCATATTTCTTATTACTTGCTTATTTGTTGTTGGGCACCGACTTAGAATAGTGCTTCCACTCTTATATATTCATTTATTTTCACCATAAATCGTCTTTTTTATAAAAAAAAATGAATATGTCCTTGTTAAACAAGTACGTACCTACCATTGTCTTTTTGCTTCGTTGGTTTACGTGCAAATCGCCCCCCTTCTCGGCTAAATGTTCAATATGTTTGAATACAACTCAACCTTTATGATATTAGTGTTCGTGTGTGTCCATCGTGTAAATTAAGGTTTAATGATTTATTGATTAATAATTTTACTTAATTTTTTTAATAAATTAAAATTAAAAACGTGTTTAATATCAATTCCACTATTGATTGATGTTTTGTCTATAACTTTTATACATTTTCATTTCCGTTTTTAAATTAACTTATGTTTTATTTAAATATACCGTTACTTCTAATTAAAATCTTGTTATTTTTGGATGGAAGGTGATTGTTAAATTTCCATTATTACTATAACTCACTAAAACTCTAATTACGTTTGTTTACAGAAAACGCGTAAGAAAACAAGTCCAAATATAAAAAAAATGCTTTATTAGAAGTCCAAATGAAAACAAAAGTGTTTGATAACAAGTCCAACTAAAAATTCTTCTTTTTGATAAAGATTTCTTTTTAAGTTAACACGAATCAAATATCTGAGTTTTTCACTATGAAATATATCACAAGACGATCGTTTCGGCATATCAAAAAAAAATAGTATCATAAAATATACTACAAAGGTTAGAATGGCCGGAAAAATCTTGAATAGTGGCGTCGCTGCGCAGAGCACAAATATAGAAGTTTTTGTTAAGTTGGAATATGCGTATACCTTACCACACTACGCCGAAAAATGTCAAGATTTTTATCGACACCTATACCGAGTTTGTCTACAATACTCATTGAAAATAAATTTAAAAAAATGTTAAATAAGATACCATAGTAAAAAGTCGGATATTTGGTAAGTGAAAATACAGAAATTGTTATCATAGTAGACAGATAAAAAATGTTACTTTAAATTTATTATTTTATGATTGTTTTTTTTTTTCCTTTTTATGTAGAATAAACTATTCGTCCAACTATGATAAAAAATTAATTGTTTTATTATTTTTTAAATAAATTAAATAACTTTGTATATTCAATCATAATACCTTATATTTGTAATTGAATGAAAATTTGAAAATCCGTTCAACATTAATATTATTAAGTTCTTTCTATGTATTCATGAATAATTTTACGTAGAGAGATATAATATTAACGTTAAAATTAAAATGTAAAAATAATTATATCATCTTAAAACGGAATAAGATTCCTTGAATATTACTGTAAATAGATACATTTTTAGTCTTCCAAGTTAGGTTTTTAGAGGATTTAAACGTTACTGTAAATTAAAGATTTATCAATATTCCAGTTTCTGTCATATTAAAATGTGTAAGAAAAAAATAATGTTTTGCATTGAAAATGTTATAAAATTGAGTTGCATACGTATAGTCGAGAATTATACATATATCATCATCATCGTTTGGACAGATCAAATCGCAGATTTGACGCGATGCCTTGTCATTGCAAAAGCATAACCTAGTCTTCACACCATTTTTGTAAACCTAACCTACAAAAGTTTGGTAAAAATAAGTTGGTTAGGTTTGTTTGTTGTTATAATTGCGACTGGCGTGAGCCAGTTGCATTATATATTAAAAAAAAGTAACTAAAATATTAAAATAAATGACTAAATTGGTATTTTTACCAAACTTTTGTAGGTTATGTTTAAAAAAAATGGTGTGAAGACTAGGCAATCCCATTGCAAAATGTATTTTTTCAATAATATGAAGTCAAACACAACATTTTTCAAAACGCCACGGATAGCCTAGTCTTCACACCATTTTTTTTAAACATAACCTACAAAAGTTTGGTAAAAATAACAATTGAGTTATTTTTTAATATATTTGTTACTTTTTTAAATATATAATGTAACTGGCTCACGCCAGTCGCAATTATGATTCAACCAAGCCTAACCAACTTATTTTTACCAAACTTTTGTAGGTTAGGTTTAAAAAAATGGTGTGAAGACTAGGCTATCCAAACGCCACACGTCAGTTACACGAAATCAAAATAAAACTCATGGTACTCGGTCAGTACATAAATATGCATCACCTAAGCTGAAAAAAACATAACTATTAACAGTACTCTCATAACATTGTTACCAATATTTCAATTTAAAAATTGATATATTAGCAATTAGCACTGTTTTTTTATCCAGATTGATTAAAAAATATTTTTAATAAGCTTGTTCATTGAAAAAATTTCTCTCTTACATAAACGGAATAATAATTAAATAAATAAATAATTCAATTTTTTTACTACTTAGGTACACTCTATACAAAAACAAAAGTGTATTTGATACATGAAATTGATTTAGATATTTGATGTATCATGTATATTATTAATTCATGTAATCAAACTAATGTTGTTTGTGTTGATTAAAAAATAAAATAAAATAAAAAATGAGTTCTACATAAAAAATAATTATTTTTATATGAGAAAAAGGATCAATTCTGCATTGTTTTAAATATCAATAGTTTATTTTATTTCATTTTTAGAGAACAGACAGTCATATCTATGTATAATGTATAAACACAAATGAGTTACCAGCATATGGACCAGTGAAGATATTATTGAACATTTTTTTTTTCACTTTCTCAAAAAGCGTATGCTTTTGCTGAGAAATGGAATACACATTGTAGTAATTCAATAAATTAAATTAAATCAAAACTCAAATATAAAAACTCATTTTTTGACATTTTCAATGCTTAGTATTATAATATTTATATTATGTAAATTACCTTAATAATTGTAAATATTTTTTAAACGTACTAAGTTACCCAAGTCGGAAATAAAGCAGGTATTTACAAGAGTAGATGCATTTAACTAAATAATATGTAATTGTAATTAACATAATTATATATTTATCCGTTATTTTATGTGCGTCTTAAATTATCCCAGACTGCGTGAAAATCTGCTGCTTTTGTTCAAGACTTAGGCCTACTGTCCACGTAAACCGCACGTCATGCGCATAGATAATATAGAAGTTAACTTGTTATGCGCACGCTTTCGTCAATTGACGAATGCTTGCATCTTGCATAGAAACAATCAAAACTGTATCCACGGAGCGGCAACGTCGCGTCAGCCGCACGTCATGCATTGTCGTGCGGTGCATGCAGCAGCGCAGTGTGTCACTTCTCGACCGACTCGCAAGACGCACACTTATTGTTTATATTATAAAATGGCGGGCTCGGCGGTGTATTTTGTTAATCAGAACAAAATCCATGTTTATATAACAATAAACTGCCGGAATACTCGAGAAAAGATAATATAACGGATAGAGCTTGGAGTGAATTGGCACAAAAAACAAACACCAAAAAAAAAACAGATGAATCCAGTACTGTCTTCGCCTGTTTCGTCGTCTTCTAATAACGTTGTATGCTATAATCACTTCATCATCATCACTTGACATTTTCACAACAAAAATACGTGCTTTTTCGATGCAAGTTGAAAGAAAACTGAGACGTTTTGTAGCGTGGTTGACGATTGCATGAAGCAGTGTGGACATAACAAATTTGCAAATTACGCATCCGTGGACAGTAGGCCTTAATTCTAAAATTAAAAACTTTTTTTTAAATTTTATTTTTTTGCAATGCTTACTTTGATAGACGTTTGAAATTGTCAAACATATTTCAGATATTTTTAAAATGTTGAGCATTCATTAATCCAACGGTCCTCAGAGCTGTTGAGAATCAAAGAAGAAGAAGAATTGTAAAGCCAATTTCACCAACCAATGCATCAAATTTTTAATGCAATGCGCTTAATGTTTAATTTCACCAAACAATTAAACTCTGCTCAGTGACAGCGCATCAATTTTTAAGTGGCTGTTTATAGTATCTATATAATATGTTGATTAAACCAATCCGTAACTTAATAACCAGTCAACTGTCATCAAAAACAACAAGTGGTAGTTTTTGACGATGTAATGCGCATGCTCCACTTAAGGATCTCTTCTACTAATGGCTATTTACCTAGTTGATATTTGATAATTGATTTGATGAATCTAGGTGGAATCGACCATAAACCATCAATTAAAATAGTATGAATATTATTCACAGAATACAAATATTATATAGTTTGAATATACATTCATTTTATGAAAATAACTATAACTCAAACAAAGTCTTCAAATCTTCATCTTTTTTTCGTTTTGATTTCTCAACATTTTCACATTAGAACAAAGCAGTCTTTTTCAGCAGTCTTTTTGAACAAAGCAGCAAATACGTCATTATATTTTGATCATTTATGTGTAAAAAATAAATACAACTTTTAATATAACCCTTGCAACGAAATTTAATAAGGTGCTAAAATTCATCAATTTCCATGCTTCACTGACATATTATTCTTTGTATTAAACATTTTTAAGATTGAACAAAATAAATATTTAATAAAAAATTGATTTCAACGTGAAATATTAAAGGTATTTTTTTTATTTATACGTACGATTATTAAAAATATATTTTGTAGATAAAAAAACCTTTAATAACATTCAGTTAAAGACAGGTAGTTGATTATTTTATTTTTTTTTTAATTTTATTTAATATATTTAATAATTTAAAACATTTATGGATATTACAAGAGCCCGTAATATCCATGAAAGAGAATTCACTTTTAAATTTTATAAAATTCAATATTTATGCGACATTTTTTAGTAGGTCATTGAAAAAAATATGATTACAGTTTTTTTTAATAAACTGATTTAATACATATTTTATTTTAAATTGATATCTCATTTTGTGCAATATTTTAATAAATCAACATGTACCTACGCATACATGATTTTATTTTATAACTGTAGTGATTTATTATAAATAAAAATTGTAGGTACCTATGTTGTTTGTTCTGAGTTGCTAGTAATGAAAATATTGAGGTTTACCTAAAAATAATCTATATATGTATAAACAAATAATAATTATCAGATTTTTTTTTTGTAAATACATTATTTTCAAATTTTCTGCATGAATTTAATTCAATTTTCAATATTAAGATAATTGGTCATATTTTTTAATGGTTTACACTTTTTATTTTATTAGAATAGATAAATTACCTATACCTGTGTTTATATAACTTGTGTCTTTATAAAAATGTTTAATATTCATATAAAACATAATAATATATCTAAAAAGGAAAGATGATTTTTATAAATCCCAATATTTTAAAATATTATCAATTCAAAACAAAAAAAAATCAAAATCTCGCTTTCTTATTGAAATTAACAAATTTAAATATACTTATATAAAATCATATTTATTTTAAATAATATGAAATTGTATCTGTTAAATCAATAAATTAAGATATTTCTTTCGGCTATATCACATTGAAATGCTAAATTATACCTTTATTTGATTTTTTTTTAATTTTAAATATAAAATGGAACAATAAATTTTTAAGTAAAATTAATATTTAAATTGAAAAACTTTTTTATTTTTTTTTTTACATTTTTGACACAAAATCGTGTGAGAGTAATAATCTAACAGGGTCCAATATTCGGAAAGATGTTTAAAAAATAAAGGTTATTCTAGTAAATCAATGTGAATTTTAGTGAGTTTTTTTTTTTATATAATATATATGTTCTGTTTCAATGTAAATAAGATATTTAATTATATTTTAAAATACTTGACTGAGTAGTTGAATTATATTTTAAATATATTTATATATTCTTTCAATTATCATAATATTATTGTCCGAACGTCCTAATCCAGAATTAATACATAATTACTTGTATTTGAATATTTTAAAATTTTAGTAGATTTTAATAATAAATAAAAAAATAAATAGTAAACCGATTGTAATGTATAGTAAGTGTGTGTTAGAAATTTTATTGCATAGAACCATTTGAAGTTAAAATTTTAAATTTTAAATTAAAAATTGTAACTATTATTAAATATTATAAATTTTATTTTTGAATTTTATGTGTAAATCGTATCAAATATTAACAATATACCGTTGCATTGATTTGTACATTGTAAATTTTATGTGTATTTATCAATTAATATTATAATTCTGATTATGTAGAAATATATTGTTGCTCTTTATTGTATATTTAATACATTTTATTTTGATGTGTTGATTTTTGTAAATTTTCAATTATTATCGATGTAATAAAAAAAATGGATGACAATTGAAAATTATCATTTTATAATGATTATTCGTATAATAAGTATGTAATTTAATTGAAATGAATATTTAGAGACTTGTGTACAATAAAGATGGAACATTTTTTTTATTACGATTATCGTGTATTAGTCAACTCTACAATAAAATAAATAAATTATTATTAATAATAATTTATAAATAATATTGTACGAAAATATGTAAATTTTATCTCATTCAATATATTGAATAATTCACTTGTATCCATTAACTAGATGATGTACAAAGTAAATATTGATTTATTAAAAATTAATAAACATTATAACATCACTAATATTTTATTGTTTTTTATTTTTCCATAGTCAAAAGACTACGAGAAGAGATTTGTTCTTGTTAGATATAATATATTGGGACTCACACAGCTGCTACAAAAATATTATATTGAGACTAGTAATATTATTTGAATCATTGAAAATTTATTACAATGATTCAAATAATACCCAGCAGAGGAAAAATTTATTTAAAATCATTTATCACGCTAATGTTGCTTCTCTGGGCTGGAAACACTGGTTAGTTGGAAGAAATTGCCGTATGGCAATAAACTCACCACTTGCGCATGGTGCAAGGAAGTATTTATTATTATTATGTCACTTCATATAAATTAAAATACAACAATTATCTTAAGGGGGGACTGCTGCCAACGTACCTATTTTTCAATATGATATACTATCATTATTTCTTATCAAATCGTTTCGAAAAAATAATTTACATAGTTTGGGTATTAATAAAGAAAAATATATCTTTACTTTTTGATAATGTTCTGTATAAATTCTTGTAGAAAATAATGGCATACCCCGATTTTCAACGTTTATCTTATATTTTTAATAAAATATAAGGCATAATTCAACATATTTTTTTTAAATTAAAGAAGACAAAAAAAAAGAAAAAATGATGTGACATTCCATTAATGCTTCAGGTTTAGTATTCCGAAGCGATTTTAAAATTCATAAATGTAATACTAGACAAATGCAAAATAATTACATTTATGTGAGAATAAAGAATTTCAATTGCCTCCTAGATGAAATAAAACAGATTAATGATTTTAAAAGGTTCAAACAAAGAAAACAAAGTGGATGACATTTGTTCGATGTGAATATCCTGGTTCATCCTTGCAATTAATGGGCAAGGTGGATAAATTTAAGTACCTTGGCAGTATTCTTTCGGAGTCCCTTGACCCGGATATGGAGATCAAGTGCAGAATTGAGGTAGATCAAGTGGAGATCAAGTGCAGAAGAGCTGCCTTTAATAAAATGAGATCTTTCTACTGCAACGAAAAGCTCAATATGGACCTGAGACAGCGGATGATGAGATGTTATGTGTGTTCTGTGTTGCTATATGGATGTGAGACTTGGACATTGAAGGTTAACACCATGAACAGGCTGGAAGCTTTTGAGATGTGGTTACATCGCAGAATGCTCGAAATCCCTTTGACAGATCTGTTTACCAACTCAGAAGTCTTAAATCGAGCCAGAACAACCAGGAAACTCTTGTCAACAATAAAGGTCCGCAAGATCACATATCTGGGTCACATAAAGAGGGGGGAGAAGTATCACTTGCTCCAACTAATACTGAAGGGCAAGATAGAAGGTCGCCGAGGGACTGGAAGGAGACAGATGTCCTGGCTGCGCAACATTAGGGAATGGACCGGCTTCAGGACCGTGGAACAGATATTCCGAGCAGCACAGAACAGAGAGGGATTTGCCAGAGTGATAGCCGACGTCGGGGGTTCCTGACATGGCACCGGAAGAAGAAATAAAGACTGAAAAAACATTTCACAATCTAAACTGGCGTATGTAATGATGTATGTATTGATATAAACCAAAATCATTTGGTATTTCCCGTTTTCTATTGTTTTTTTATGCATATTTGATTTTTTTTCACCGTAACTATATATTTATTTTAGTTAATATCAAATGATACCGTCATCAAGCTTCTTCTCCTTAGCGCATTTGTCCCGTTTCTATCGGGGTACACTTTGACCATGATCCTGGAATTGGCGAGGCTGGTTATTACATTGAAGCGACTGCCATCTGACCTTCGTAACCCTTAGAAAGGGGAACCAGACAAATTGGATCATGGCTACACACAGCTAGTGATATAAATCCGCACATAGATTTTTTTAAAAATCCAGTGGTGCGTGCCCCGCCCGGATTCGAACCGTCGACCTCACGCATGGGGAGCGACGACCTTACCGCTGGGCTATCACCGCTATTACCGTCGATACCGTCATCAAGCACAAGGTTTTAATCTTTTTGATGAGGTAATGCAACAATTTTACTTTATTGTTAAAATTTTTAAATTTTTTGGTACAAAAGAAATTTAAATAAATTAAAATAAAATATTATATTATGTTATTTTCACTCAAAAATTACAGCAAATAATAATTAAACACTCACACGATTGTTAAAAACTTATTATAAAATAACTCAAGTATAGATTTCGACTTGAATTATCGTTTTCAAAAACTTTGGAAGAAATTGATGACAGGCTGGTGACACAGAGTTGTGTTTATCTGAGCCTCAAAGATCTAAACATATATTGTTAAATATTATAAAAATATCCAAGCATAGTTTTCGACTTAATAATAATAATAATAATAATAAGGACAATTTATAAAGCGCCGTTTAGTGACAACCGTGGTCATCTCAAGGGCGCTTTCAGTTTGCAAAAAAATAATTTAAAATTAGTCCTATAGCTAACACATTGAAAATGGTGAAAAATAAAACTTTAGAAAATTCAATAAGTTAAAATTAAGTTAAAATTAGTCCTATAGCTAACACATTGAAAATGGTGAAATATAAAACTTAAAAAATACCTAGAAATCACAAATTAATCTTGTTACATAATCCAGATGAAATTAATTATAAAAAATAGTCGATTCAAAGTAAACTGGCATAATATTTAGTATCTACACATAATATTATTGAACGGATAAAGGACAATCTGGATACGACTTGCGGATAAATTATCGTTTTTAAAAACTCTGGTGGAAATCGATGACAGGCTCTGGCACATAATTCAGGTGTTTATCTGAGCTTCTAAGGTCTATGCAATCAAATATTGTAAAATATTATTAAAATATCGCATTAAAGTTTTCGATTTAAATTATCATTTTCAAACTCTAGAAGCAATGTATGTTTCTAGACTCTTGGGAGTAACAAAAACATGGCCGGATCATGGACGCTCTTAAAGATTTTGAAAACTAATATAACTTGAGGGATTCGTTTACTAGTTACAAGTTTGAAAGTGGATTCGAACTTGGACCAATAACGTTTGCCATGTGGGATTATTTTTATATCAAGGCGTGTGTTTCTGTGTCAAATGTCTTTAAATCATATTTTCCATTTTTTATGTGAAAAAATACAAAAATACTCAAAAAAGTTTTGTTCCATAAATTTCTAAAATAAGTTTATGTCCAAAATTAAGAATCTTAGTAAGTACATTATTTTTTTTTAATAATTTATCTCCATTTTTTTTGACAATTTCAATGTAACACAACCGAAAAAGACATTTTCGTGATAAATTGTTAGCGTCTCAATAGAGACGAAGTTTAAATATTATAGACGACCCGTGAAATCAAGGTACCTACAGGGCTTGCGACCTATCATCGGCTAAAAACAATTTCTCAATAGATGACGTCACAAAAAAAATTCTTTGCCACTTCATAGATGGCGGTGGAGTTTCAGCTTATACTCAAGTGAAAATATTTTGATGATTAATCTATACAGAAATTTCTTAAATTGGGTTTAATAGGGAACTCAATAAGAAGGCATAATTAGTGAACGCTGCGCAAGTTGTCATGTTATTTTATTAAATAGCATGACTTACCTCCTCTCAGAGGAAAATTGAAAAAAGGACAATCCATTTTGTAATAAAATGTTAAAAATTATCGAGTTAAAATTATGCTAATAGGCAGAATTTTTTTGTCTGCGGGAAACCCCGTTAGATAATCACCGAGCGGAAACACCGGATTGCATTCTTTTTGCCAATTTTTACTAACATGAGGTGACGTGATAAAAAGAAAAAAATGGATGTCACTTAAATGGGCAAAGAAAGCGCTGTAGCGCTTAGAATAGTATAAAATAACCATAAAAAAGGACTAGTGGGAAAATGAGTAAGTCTCCATGTCTATTATTTGCACATAATTAGTTTGACGTCCGCCGACACACAATAATTTAATGACGTATTGCAGGGTTAACGTGTTCCCCAAAAATTCCTTCCCACTAGTTTTTATATATATATTTAGTATATAATGTGATAAAAAGTATTATGCAGACTAAAGTTTACTATTATCATTTCTCCGACAATCAATAATTTTGAAGACATGTGGTTTTTTTTGAAACAGAAAATAATGTAGGAAATTGAATCAAGATGGCGATGAGCCGTTTAACATCAAAATACAGACATTTTCTGTGAACTACGATGGCGGATAATCAAATCTTGTTTAACTTCATGCAGTGTTGATAGTATAACATTCGAATTTAGTGTCTTTAAATATGAACTGTTTTTATAATTTTGTAAAACGTAGATTAGCGGCAACCATTTTTCTTGCATTAGTGAAATTTTGTATGTAATAACACAAGTATGTAAATTTGGCCAAATAATTAATATGATAACTTTTGATTATTAATAATGCTTTGTTGGGTCAGAATTGTATTAACCTCCTCGGGCCCCGCGTCCCCTGTGGGGGACATAAAATATACTTTCAAAAAAGAAGTTTCCTACCTTATCACCTACTTAATTTAGTTTACAAAAGTGTGCAACTAATCACCAAAAGATGGCAGTATTGAATTTTACCAACAATAAATTTAAATAAAAATCAGTTGATATTTTTTTAATGTGTCAAAATGTCGTCTTCAAGAAAAACTCAATCAACTAAGTAAGTTCATTTTTTTTCTATTTTCTTTTTATTATTTTTTTCTGTGATTACATTCAAAAATATTCATTATACGTAGATGCTGTTCAGATTTTTAGAAAATTAAAAATTTACAATAACAGTGAGCCGCCAAGTTTGGATGTCCCCTACAGGGGACATTGGGCCTAGGCAAAGCAAAATGCAAGATTGAATCAAGAATAGAGAATGTTTTAGATTACTCGATTGTTTTATTTTATTGTAAGAAATTTCTGTTTTCTTATTGATTTTGCAGCAATATCAGATTACTTATGCATGCATTGACATGTTACAAAAATACAAAATGTTACAAAAATAAATAAATATTTTAATTTAGTTTCAGATTCCGCTTCATTTGCAAATTTTGTAAATTTAGAGGTCGATGGAGAAGTTTCGGTTATTGACCTAAGTGACCTCCATTATGGACACCTGGCCTTTCTGGCTTGGTAGTGCTGGAGTCCCACCAGCTAAAACCCCTCATCTTCTGTAGCACACAGGTCCCTGCCTTTCGGCCTACCCTGTTGTGCAACCTTTGTCCTATGTTCGTTCTGCCTGCTCGCTACGTTCATCTTCTTCTTTTCTCCTCATTATATTCTCAACATATGTGTTCACCGTGCTCCAGCTCTCCAGCGTCTGCAGCATCCACTCTACGAGTGCGTCTGGCTCCAGAGGCCCTCCCAATTCTCTCTCCAGTGCATCTCTCTCCGATACCCACCGGCTGCATCTAAAGAACGTATGTTCCACATCGTCCTCCTCTTCGCAGTACATAAACGTTGGATTTGATCTTTTTCCAATTTTGTGCGTGTACTGCATGAAGACTGGCCCGTGAATGCCTGCGTGAGGCGGAAGGATATCTCCCCATGCCTTCTTGTAGTCCATGTTTTAATGTCTTTTATCATGCGGTGGGTCCATCGTCCCGTGCTGGACTCATCCCATGACTTCTGCCAGTCCAGGATTGTTGCCTCTCTTTCTGTACGTTTTATTTCGGGTGTTAGAGGTCCTTCTCGGTCGAATAACCTGATTTTCAATAAACTGAAAATGAGATACTGATATTTATTCTTTCCTTTTACAAAATCAGTCTCGAGGCCCAATGTCCCCTAGAGGGGACATACGATTTTCCGGAAAAGCGGAAATTTAAAAAAAAAATTCTTCTTAGAAATTTTTCAAATATTATTTTCACACAGAATTCAAAATTTCGCCACTTAAAAAAAAAAGTCTCTGGGCCTGAGGAGGTTAAGCTAGATTTTTCTTAAAGGGGTAATTTTGGGTATTTTAAAATGTAATAGAATAAAAAAAAATGTATATGAGGTTGTAATAATATAATTGTGTAAAATGGATAATTTTTATCTCAAAACAAAAATAACAGATTAAGCAAAATAAAATATAAATTGTTGTTATAATTCATGGTTTGCATTTGTCTCTCCTCCTTTTGACCTTCTGATGATCTGACAGGAAATAATCGAGTATTGATAATAATAAATTACATTTATTTTGGTATGATGGGAGTCTTTTCGATAGACTTCCCTTCATAAATTTCTTTGAATAGGAGTAAAATTCCCTTAGGATAGGTTGCGACCCCGAGATTTCAATTTTTGGTAGTTTCTTGTGCAAACGGCTGGCTGGCCGGTGGTGCGGGTTCGAGTCCGGGTGGGGCGAGGCCCTAGGCCTCTTCCACCATGACTTTAACCCTCACAAAGTGCATAAAGTGATCACGTAGACCAGCCGATGATCCCTGTAGGTACTTTGATGTTCCGGTTCTCCTTTTTTTTCATCAAAAAATCATTGACTCCCGAAAGGGAGAATGATCCAATGTTTGCATATTTATTCTTTTTCTTCTTCTTCTTTATCCTCGCTATGTCCCGTTATACAGGGTCGGCTTTCCTAATGTTCGCATATATACAAGGTGTCTCAAAAAAAGTTTATATTTATATTCAGAGCGCTATGTGGAGATGTTAGACGACTTCTTGGTGCCTGAAATACAAAACTTTCCTGGCTATAACCAAAGAACATGGTTCCAGCAGGACGAAGCAACGACACACACGTCCTGTCACGTTCGTGAAATTTACCCAGGCAAATTGATCTCCAGGAGAGGTGACATAAATTGGCCTTCACGCTGTCCTGATTTAACCCCTATGGACTTTTTCCTATGGGGTTATCTTAAATCTAAAGTTTACGCCAATAAACCGACTTCCCTGGTGCATTTGAAAGAAAATATCCCTCACTTAATGGTAGCCATCACTGAGTCCACCTGCCGAGCCGTCATAAGTAATTTTACTGTTTGATTAAATGAGTGCTGCGAACGCGAGGGTCTACATTTTTAAAATGAAGACCCTCGGAAGGAAGGAAGGAAGGGTTAGTAAGTGAAAACTTCCATGAACCAACAGAGGTAATTCCAATGGGTCACCAACTACCATATGCAACCTGGAAATCCCTGAATAGACTAAGGACGAGTATAGGAAGGTGCAAGGTAAACCTGGACAGATGGGGTATGACCAGGACATGACATGCGAATGTGGAGAGACGCATAACATGTCACACCTGCTGAACTGCCCACTTATGGAAGGAGGTTGCTCTGAGGAGGATCTGTGGCAAGCGATTCAGAATGCTGTTATGGCTGCAAATCACTGGAGGGACATCATATAGGTTGATGATCTTGGACACGGAAAGTAAGTAATTAAGTACATTTTCAAAATATAAATTCCCAAATTGTGTACTTTAATAATTATTTAACATTGTTTTGATACACAGCTTACTTTTTTTGATCGATCCACTAAATATAAACTTTATATTGAGACACCTTTATTATGTAACTATAAAAATATTCGATAGATGGACATCACTAACTAGAGTGCAAGTTCGTTTATAACATGAATTATCGATAAATTTCATTATTCGTGTTTATTAAAGCTGTTTGAACCTCACATTTTTCTGTACACTCTGAAAAACTATTTATTAATATATTCAAAACATTAAGGTATTTGTGGCAAAATACCTACATCAAATATATGGTATTTCTGTCACAAGTAAAAATCAATCAAAACAATTAGAAAGGGTAATGACTTCAAAGGTGACACTTTCACTTTTGTATGCAACAATAATGAAGTCTTCATACTGACATACCTCTAAAGGCTGTTTACCAGGCGAAAGTACAACGACCCCTATTTACCAAAACAATAGGGTATATAAAAAAACAACAGATGACACATTATCTCTTTACCTGTCAAACTTCTTAGTGAAAACATCGACCTGCTAAAGTACTACTCGCGTGTGAAATTGTTATTATTATTAATTTATAAATACTCTGTGTTTGTGCTAATATACAAATTTGTAAGTTGTCATTTCAGTTTGTTATTTCTTATCTCTTCTCTATCTTTACCCTGACTAAATTACTTTAAGAGCAACTGTAGATATTTTGCCCTCCGTGAAATACGCTCTCTACTTGATTGTGACTTGTTGGAACTTTTAATATTATTAAATAGAGTTCACACTCTATTTAGTGAACATTATTCTGTTCTGGTGACCTCTCTTCCAACACGTCTCAACAAGGAGTTCATTCAGGATAAAATTCCCTTCTGGAGTCTAGAACATAGAACCTAACTGTGGTATCTATCGTTTTATAGTAAACCCCTCTGGTTACTAACTAATTTATTTGACCTACACTGGTCACCTGCCAAATTGGTAATAAGCGCACAACCGCTATAGTGGTGACTCGCTATAGTGGCCACTACGCCTTATACTCTTTACCCGTTGGGAAAATTGTAAAATTTTATATCTTCCATAAAATATTTTAATGGAGAGAGTATTAATGTTGAAAGAGAGATTTTAATGTTGAAAGTATTTGTAACCCTAGGTAGAATCCTTCAAATCACTGTTAGACGTTCTTTTACTTTCTCTTTGATACCCGTTGATAATTTCATAGTAACGGAGAGTCATAAAGTAAACGAGTGTTGCACTCCAAGATCTAAAAAAAATCTTTCAACAATCATATTGACTTGGAAAATTTTGAATTGAAATGGGAAATCTCGCATTTGATAAATTCTTTACATACAAAATACAAATTGAAAGTACTTCAATAGAAATTATTCTCGTATACTCCTTCGAACGGAATGAAGGCATGAATTTTTTTTTTCCAAATAATAAATGCATAATATATCTGAAGAGACTTGCGAATGGAAAAATGCACGCAAATTGAAATTTTACCATATAAAAAAATCGTTTGAGAGAAAGTACATTTTTTCAAACTCCGCCTTAAAAATTCATTTTGCTGGTTTTTGCATGAGACCAAAATAAAACATTTGACTTTAATGAAAAATCTTTGTAATATGATTAATTTCTACATTTTTTTTTCGGCCAAAGCAAATACTCTGCTTCTTCTTCTTCAGCTTTCTGTCCTCCACTGGTAGATATAGGCCTCTTCCATACCCTTTCTGTCCCATTTCTTTCTGTCGGTTGCTGCTTGCAGCCAATGTTCACCCCCAACAGCAGCTATGTCGTCGGACCATCTTTTTGGGGTCTTCCGACGCCTCTCTTGTTTTCCCAAGGTCTCCATCTTAATATTTTATGGGTCCATCTTGTGGGGTCTTGTCTTGCAATATGGCCCGCCCATTGCCACTTCAATCTTGCTACGCGATCCATGACATCCGCTACTCTGGTTCTCTTCCTAATTTCATCCTAATCTCATCTCTTCTTCCTAATATCTAAGGCTTATACCAAGCATGGATCGTTGTGTGTTCTTTTTGTTAGGGCCATGGTCTCCAATACATGTGTTGTCACTGGCAGTAGGTATACATGATTCATATGTTTTTCTTTTCTTTTCAGCAAAAACGTGCCTAATTATATGCATTTAATAATAATATTAATTAGAATTTATAAAACGCCGTTTGTTGATAAGTCTCCAGAATGTGGCAACTTGTTTTTGGGTGCTTGTTAAATAATTATTTGACATTGTACCTTGTTAGTTGCCTGAGAAACTACATAAAATAAAATCACTCCGATGGCTCTACGAAACAAGGCAGTCTTAAGAGCTCTGAGCTCCACGTATGTCAAGGGGCAATTCATTCCATTTTAAAGGCTCGTTCACTCTGAAATCGCGATCATAGTAAGCCCCCTGTCCAATTATTTTAAAGAGTTGGTACTCTGTGATCCAGATGATCTCAATGTTAGCTGTCTTTCTGATGGAACATTCTTTTGGGACAGTTTTAAATGTGGTGTAGAGCCAAGTCGTTCAGAGACTTATACACCATCAGGCATACCTTATAATCCACTCGTTCTGGATATTTCAACCAGTTTAGTTTGTTAATTGTGGGTGTTATATGACATCTTATATCAGCTCGATATATCAACCTCGCAGCTTCGTTTAAAACTATTTGTAATATATCCTGCTGATACTTGGGTAAACCCGCATATATATTTTTATTTATTTATACATACATTTATATAATTGACAAATAGTATTCGTAACCGCAATGCCCCACTAGATAAAAAAACCTGTGCCGGGGCTAAAGCATTTTGAAATAATGATAATTTTAACAGTGAATGCCAACTAACAAAATACACACAAAAATAACATTACAAATTAGAGATGACAAATCACAAAATTAAAAATAACATAAGAAATAAACTCACACAAAAATGCATTACAAATTTAAAATAATAAATAACAAAACTAGAAATAAAACATAATATAGCATAAATAAACCCATCAATATGATATTTTCCCTCAAAACAATGTATGTGACCTTGCAGCAAGAACATTTAAACCCTAACAAAACAAAAGAACAGATCATACAAAAATAGAAATAAAACATAATAAAAAACAACGAATGCCTATTCAAAAAGTAGAATAAGATCATAGTAAACAAAAAACAAAATTCAAACTTTAAGATAATTTAGATAAAATAACATTTCAGTAATCCAGTCTTGACGCAACAAATGCATTTATAAGGGGTTTAGCTTCTTTTTTGGCAAGCTCTGGCGGATACTTTTCAATTGTCTCAAATGAAAGAAACAAGAGCTAACAGTTATTGAAATTTCCAAGTCCAGCGATAGTTTGTATCAATATCTTTCTCTTTCACCATTCATATAAACAATTTGTGTATATGCACCAAGAAAAATATTCGATCAACTGAACATTTAATATCCGATGTTAACACTTTAAAAATTGAATATAAAATAATAAGCTTAAAATCAAAAAATATGTCTGATTTGATATGACATAATATGTCGTCTCGTTTCCCTCATTTTGATTCGATTCAAATTTAAAGTCTTTCATTCTTCGGATAGATTGGCCGTTACAAAAAAGTTCAATTTGCTTTAGTCAGTTAACAAGAGCCTAGAGATTCAAAGATATCCTTTTTTGAAAGGAAATAAACTATTTCCAAAACGAAATAAAATCACTTTGTATTTAAGCACATGTCAACTGTACCGGCTTTCTTAAACAAATTCCATTTCAATTGACAAAAATTAAATGATGTCCTCGAGTCAAGGAACGTAAGTATGATTGAATCAAATTTAAGGAATGAATACTGGCATATTTAATCTTTTATTCAAAAAATAAATACCTCATTATGATGAGGAAAAGACCCACGGAGAGGCAAGACAAAATATGACAAAAGAAAATGTGTTTCAATTTTCTTTTATACAAGATTTTCCGCTATTTTGTTTTAATTGAATCATTTTAAATTTATCATTTTAAAAAATGTCCCTCTCGCCTCGAATTGAGACGCTTTACAGAGGGATGCCATTTTATTAGACTGACTGAAAAATAAGTACAGATCATTGATACAATATTAATTGGAGTGTCAAAAGCAGCAAAATAACAACAGGTAACGGAGCATTCTTCTCTCTTCTACCGGTGTTCAAATCTAGAAGTGTCCATAGAAAAACGAAAATCACGCTGTATAAAACGATTATTAGAACAGTTGTGACATATGGATGTGAAGCATGGACACTTACAGCCAAATCTGCTGAAATACTGGACACGTTTGAGAGACGAGTGCTTCGTAGAATCCTAGGACCTGTGCCTGATGGTGACGCCTGGAGGATTAGATACAATAATGAGCTGTATGCTATCTACAAGACTTCCAGGCTCTCTGTGCATGTCAGATTGAGCAGATTGAGATGGGCCGGACATGTACAGAGAATACCACCACAGCGAATACCAAAGAAAGTTCTGTGTGGACATCCAGGTGGAAGACGAAAGGTTGGAAGACCGCGGCTGCGATGGGAGGACGAAGATGGAAGGGATGCTTCCCAACTACTGCAAGTGCCGGGCAGTTGGAAAGTTGCTGCCGAAGATAGGAGAAGCTGGAGGCGAAGACTGCCGGAGGCCAAGGCTCGATATGGGCTGTAGCGCCATTGAAGAAGAAGTCAAAAGCAGCAAAGTTAGTATATCTTCTTTAGTGATGAACGTATTAATTGTAGCACTATTGATTTTTCATAATTTTATATTATTAACGTTCGTACAAACCAATCGATTACTTTCATCCATACGTCAGCCGTCTAACTGAACAATACCCACTATTCAGTAACTATTGTAACTAAAATAGGAACGTACTAAATTGTAGATTTGAGATTTACGGTCTTATTTCAGCGTTATAAAATATCAACTTGGACTAAATGGAATAGGAACGTACCTTTATTAGTCGGAACATTCTTAAAAGTTACTGAATTAGACGTATTTTGAATAATTATGATAATTTCATCATTTTCATAATTATTCAAAATACGTCTAATTCAGTAACTTTTTAAGAACTTTCCGGCCAATATAAGTACGTTCCCATTCCATTTAGTCCAAGTTGATATTTTATAACGCTGAAATAAGACCGTAAATCTAAAATCTACAATTTTAGAACGTTCCTATTATAGTTACAATACTTACTGAATAGGGGGTACTGTTTTGCGTTCATCTTAGTTTTATTTCTTCCGACCCTTTAGCATCACGAACAGCTGAAATATTATTATAATATATTAATTTTTAGAAAAATATAATAATGTTGATTATGATAGTTACTTTTATTTTTAAACACTCGTCGTTTTAAAATGAGAATCTAATATTCAACTGACTGACTTTTGCAATATCATATTTGGAGGTAGATGTATTAATAATAATTGTTTTGATCATAACCCTACTGATAAATAAACCTTTTAAATAATCATAAAACATATATTATACTCCCAAAACCTTATTACAGAACAATTTTTTCAACCTTGGTTTCAAGGAAAGAGACTCTCTAGGGGGGACATATCTTGTATTACGCGTATGAGAATTGGCCATTGTCTTGTTGCTTCCCAGCTTTTACAAAATCAATATTATTAACGATGTGGTCAGGAGGAGGAGACTCTTGACTATTTATTTTTTAATTGCTTCAACCGTTTATCTACCAACAATTTATTTTATTTTAATCTGGAAAAAATAATATGCACATCCCCAATCAATATGTTATTTAATCACTTAATTCCTTAAAGTTAAATAACATCCAACTTTAATTAATTTAATTTTAACAAATTCAACCAAATCATGATATTTTCACCAAGGCAAAAAGCACTCTCTGTAGGGTGAATTGCCATTAAACAAAAAAAAACAATTTTTTCTCCGAAAACGATAATAAAACAAAAAAGAAGAAGCACTATTTTAAGTCGATACCTCACAGCATGTCATTATTGTAAAACGTCATCTTCTCCTTCTTCTTCTTTCTCAGCCATCTCTCCACTGCTGGATGTAGGCCTCTTCTAATAGCTTCCACTCGTCTTTTTTCTGGGCTTTTCGAACCCATCCGCTTCCAGCGACAGGGACAATATCATCGGCCCACCTTTTCTGGGGCCGGCCTATTCCCCTTTTCATATCCCATGGTCTCCAATTTAGAATTCTGGGTGCCCATCTGTCCGTACCCTGTCTGGCAACATGACCTGCCCATTGCCATTTAAGTTTTGCAACTCGATCCATGACATCAACAACTTTTGTCTGGCGTCTGATTTCTTCATTTCTAATTTTGTCTCTTAGACTTACGCCTATCATTTGCCTTTCCATGGATCTCTGAGTGTATTTTAGCTTATGTATGGTCCTCGCAGTTAGCGTGATAGTTTCCAGACCATACGTAAGCACAGGCAGGATACATGTTTCAAAAACTTTTCTTTTCAGACATGTGGGTCTATCTCTGTTTTTTAGGACATGTTTAAGTTTTCCAAAGGCTGCCCAACCTAGTCCGATCCTTCTGGGTATTTCTGCTGTCTGGTTATCCTTTCCTAATTTTATCTTGTGTCCAAGGTATATATATTCTTCAACAGCTTCAATTATTTTACTATCAATTGTGATAGTGCTGTTAGATGATGGACTCATGATTTTCGTTTTGTTAATATTTATTTCCAGGCCGACCATTAGGGAAGCATCGTGGAGTTCTTTTATCATAACATGAAGTTCTTCCAGATCATCGCTTATAAGCACTATGTCATCTGCAAAACGGAGGTGGTTTAAGTTTGTTCCATTTATTTTTATTCCCTTGTCTTCCCAGTTCAAAGTTTTAAGTATGCCCTCCAAAACCAATGTAAACAGTTTAGGTGATATGGTATCTCCTTGTCTGACACCTCTTTTTATATTGATTTTTTCTGTTTTTGTATTTTCATCGATTCTTACATCCATGGTGGCATGTTCATATATAAATTTGATAAGCCTTGAATATCTGGAGTCAATTCTCGCATCATTTAATGCGTTTATTATTTCACATTGTTCTACAGAGTCGAATGCTTTTTTATAGTCGATGAATGCAAGATGAATTATTATATTATATTCAGTAGTTTTCTCAATTAGTAGGCGCAGAGTTTGGATATGGTCTGTAGTTCCAAAATATTTTCTAAAGCCAGCTTGTTCAATTGGTTGGTAGAAAATCGGTTTGTGACAATTTTAGTGAGAAGTTTATAAGTATGGTATATATAAAACGTCATATTATTCCTAAAATTATTTAAATTTCCTAAGAAATATTAAAAGCAAAAAATATTTCTTATATTATTTTCTTCCATACTTATAAAACGTCATATTATTCCTAAAATTATTTAAATTTCCTAAGGAATATTAAAAGCAAAAAATATTTCTTTGTATCTAATAATATGACCATCCTCTGTATTATGTTTATCTTCCTTCTCATCTAACTCGTTGCGCTGCAAAACTGAGCATTATCTACCTAACGAAGATTCTTGAACATCTGAGATGCGTCTCTGGTTTAATTTCCTCTTTATCTGAGCTAACCCTTTGGTTCTCCACCCTCACAATCTCTCCAAATTTCCTGACGTGAAGTAAAACTCCAGATTCAGTATAACATCGCTGGCTGGAGATTACCCACTGAGCCAACAGATCTTCGAGAAATGTAAAGATTTACTGTTAAGTAAAATATATATTATTTTTAAGAGATAAAGAAGCGAAGATGAATAAATATAAAAATATTAAGAATACAATGCCAATTTATTCTTAATATTTTTATGTTTATTAAATTGTCAATGTTCTAAGTGAATGGAAAATGTAAAGAAAAAAAAGAAAACAAATCATATGATCACAGAGTAGCCATAGCAATTTTTAACTAGTACTGCCTCAGAACAGACTATGTCTAGTGAGGCAATAAAATTTCCAAATATGGTGAAAAAATGTAAAATTGTAATTAGGTATAAATTAAATTGTGTCTTGTTCCTTTGTAATATTATTTTATACTGTTGGAAATATATTATTCATTAATTCATTCATTCATTCATTCATTCATTCATTCATTCATTCATTCATTCATTCATTCATTCATTCATTCATTCATTCATTCATTCATTCATTCATTCATTCATTCATTCATTCATTCATTCATTCATTCATTCATTCATTCATTCATTCATTCATTCATTCATTCATTCATTCATTCATTCATTCATTCATTCATTCATTCATTCATTCATTCGTTCATTCATTCATTCGTTCATTCATTCATTCGTTCATTCACTCATTCATTCCTCCATTCGTTCGTTCGTTCGTTCGTTCATTCACAAGGATTCTTAATTGTTTTTGAGAAATCGACGCTAAAATGCATAAACAATTGAAAATAAAATATGCTTTTCCCTATTCAGTTCTAGATAATGAATAATTCCTTTTTTTTCCCCTAGCGCTTTTGTCCCGTTTCTATCGGGGTACGCTTTGACCATGATCCTGGAATTGGCGAGTCTGGTTATTACATTGAAGCGACTGCCATCTGACCTTCGTAACCCTTAGAAAGGGGAACCAGACAAATTGGATCATGGCTACACATAGCTAGTGATATAAATCCGCACATAGATTTTTTTTTTAAATCCAGAGGTGCGTGCCCCGCCCGGATTCGAACTGTCGACCTCACGCATGTAAGGCGACGACCTTACCGTTGGGCTATCACCGCTCAACTTATATATATATATATATATATATATATATATATATATATATATATATATATATATATATATATATATATATATATATATATATATATATATATATATATATATATATATATATATATATATATATATATATATATATATATATATATATATATATATATATATATATATATATATATATATATATATATATATATATATATATATATATATATATATATATATATATATATATATATATGTTACTAGAAAGGTTTTCACGGGTATTTGAAAATATGAAATTATTATTATCTTTGGGGTTATCCCGCGTCAAAATCAGATCCTTGGAAGGATCTTTCGTCAACCGACGTTTCGCCTGGATCACACCAGGCATCTTCAGGGCCTTGTTGATAGATTCTCGCTTCGTGTGTCAGTGCAAGCACGTCCGTTCGAGCCGAGAACCTAGCACCAAGTGCTAGGTTCTCGGCTCGAACGGACGTGCTTGCACTGACACACGAAGCGAGAATCTATCAACAAGGCCCTGAAGATGCCTGGTGTGATCCAGGCGAAACGTCGGTTGACGAAAGATCCTTCCAAGGATCTGATTTTGACGCGGGATAACCCCAAAGATAATAATAATTTCATATATATATATATATATATATATATATGATTCGAATGATTCGTTTTGAAGTAATTATGATAGAATAGGCTGGCAACGGGCGGCCTTTTATATTACTTTTTTAGCAAATTAAAAATCCAAAGTAGGTAAACTTTAATGATTATCACTAATTAAAAAAAATACTATAGTTTAAATTTAACTAATGTTTTTTAATCTTTTCTATCAGTCTTTCGTGGCTTTTATTGATTCTTTTTTGAGACAATTTTCTTACGTACAAAATTCCACCCACCATAGTTCCGATTAAAACCAATTCCAAAATTATAACATCGAGCATTATAACATTTATAAGAAAATTATAACATTTGTTAGAAACAGACAGGTCGTATCTTCTATACTCGGCGGAATATTAATAAGGATTCCTGCAGCTATGAACGACTTAAGAGATGATACATACCTAGTTATGTACCTTGGTACTTCCTTAGCTTTATCTCAACTAATCCTACTCCTTCTTATAATAATGAATCAAGCCTCTGTTAAGGGGGTTTAACTTGTTTTGAATAATAACTCGACGCATTGTATTGTATCAAAAGGCAATATATGAAACAATTACAGGCTATATCCGAAATATATTTACTAGGAAAAAAATGTAAAAAAATGAGTGTCATGGTATACTGGTCTGCATCGTAACTGGGAGTAGTGGATTCGATCCCCAGCAGAGGGGAAAGTAAATTAAAATCATTAATCACGCAAAATTTACTTCACTGGACTAGTAGAAATTGTCATTTCGGCAATTTCCTGTATGGGCAGACATGTGAAGTTTTTAAAATTGTTCAATTTGATCAAAATATCAAATTAATCAAACAAAAGATAGTTTAAAGATGCATTGCCATTGTCTAAAGTTTCAGAGCTTAAACTGATCCGGAGGTTAAGCTCTGAAATGAATAATGAATAAATGAATAGATAGCAAGATTCCATTACGGAAAAACAGACATGTGAAGTCAAATCAAAGGATGTAAAAAAAACAACGACCAGAAAAAAATGTAAAGTCCAAGATATTATCAGATGGGGAGACTAAGAAGACGGCATTGGAGATACCATGTGGAAAGTATGGACTCCCAAATACCACCACATCTTGCCATGCCTACATGGGAAACCGGAAGTTTAAATTGATTCCTGCGAGACCCTGCCAAAAGATGGACTGACAGCTGGCAGTCCACATCACAAGAGACAGCAAAATCTGCGCAAACAGCCCCATTGTTGCCCCAGCCATTAATTTCATTTATTTAAATATATATTTATTATGCAAATTGTTTTTTCTCATGAGAGATGCTCTTTTTTATACAATAATAAATATATAAGTTTTGGAACATAGGAAAGAGTAGGGATACAAATGTTTGGATGACCATCGTGTTTTTTGCTGTAAGTTTGTTTGTTATTATTAAAGTATTGATATTATCTTGAGAACACGCCGACAAGTCTAGAAAATAGACTTGGAGTGAATCACAACCATTGTTTTTTACTCCTCACTTACCCAAAGGGGAGTCATCGTAATTTTTAAGGCTATTTTTTTATTGCAGATTATCAACTAGTATCATGCTGAGTTTGTATTCTGAAAATTTCTTCACATTGTATCTGTGTGTGTGCTGTGTACCTATTATGTGTGTTTATTTATTATTATTTATTTAATTATATAGGTACTAATTTATTCATTCATTCACAATTGAGTTACATAACACATTAGAATTTGAAGAAAAACATAAAATTTGAATTTTTACTTTCAAATTAGGAAAAAGGCACATCATTTTCACAAAATTTCGTTGAAGAAATATCAATTTATCATAAAAAATATTTAAATAAAAAATTATTTTACTACCTCATTTCACGAAAATGTGGATAATTTTCCAAACAAAATTTGAATAATTTGTGAAGTGACTTGATAGTGAGGAGTATTGCGATGGCCACAACATACTTTTATTATTTTTCAATAAAAAAAATAACATCGTAAATTAACACTGAATACAAAAACATTTCAATTCTAAAATTTTATCCCTTGGGCGTTTCCATAATGTTCATTCGTCCAAGGGGGATTGAGTTAAGCTGCCGTCCTCAGTCGCGAAACGTGATGAGAATAATCAAAATAGAATGAAATTATTTATAGAAGATTGATTAATAATAAACTTGATATTTGGCAACACGAAACCACGGGTTGGATTATTTTTAAATTCCACAACCGTTGGATGTTCCGTTCCCTACATCCAGAAATGGAAATTATTTCAAATTTACCTGAACAACACCGCCAAGAATAAATTACCATCAACACATTGTTCCACAACTTTTTCTCTAGTTCCTCCCAAAAGTAAAATTACTATGACAGAACAAACTGGTACCCGACAAGTGTTGCAATATCTTTATTGACAATAACATCTCAATAGAGACGAAGTTGGGATATTATAGAAGAATCAGGAACTCAGGCACTTACAGGGATTACGACCTGTCATCGGCTGGATTACGTGATCACTTTATGCGCTTGCGCAACGTTCACCAATTATACCTTTATTGAGTTCCCTTATCATTGTATTTTTTGAAAGTTCTAGTGATGATCAAACGTCTTGCAGTATTGGTCTTGCGAGACTAACAAGACCATGACCATAACCGCATGACCGCATGTGTCGCTACAAGACCTAGGAGATTTGCAAAATTTTATAAACTTATTATTTTTTTATAAAAATGTAAGCAAATAACTACGAACTATCATCATAATACTTTAAATTGATGTTTTTTATCATATTTCATCGTAATTACTGAATTTATATTAAAAAAGGAATATTTTTTTGGAAAAGTTGCAAGACCAAGACCGCATGTGTCGCTGCAAGACAAAGACCAAGGGGTGCAAGACTAATACCAATATTAGGCTCTGCAATACTTGTTTCAAGAGTCTTAAAAAATTGTATGAACTTATTCATTTTCAATAAATAAGTAAGCAATTGAGTACGTGCTCTCGACATAATACTTTATATTTATATTTTTTGTCATATTTCATTGTACTGAATTTTAATAAAAATATATATAAGTCCTGCAAGACTTGCAAGACCAAGACGAAGACTGGGTATGTAAGACCAAGACCAAGCCTCGATCGAATATGCCAAGACTTGCTAGACTTGATCTTGCATTTGTTCGTCACTACATTTCCTCCCATTGATATACATGGATTTTCCTGTGACCATACACCACATTGCTTCATGAGTTCCAAGTGGATAATCTTTAAAACCTATACTTCTTTATTAGATGTCATATTGATAAATAAATAATATTCAGAAACGTTCCAGAGTGCGCGATTAATAATAATGATGCCATAATATCCATAATATTGTTTATACATATTGCATAAAATCAGGAGTAAATAATGATGACATAATATCCATAATATTAGTTATACATATTGCATAAAATCAGGAGTAAATAATCTCAATGGAAATGGACGAGTATTTCAATTACTTTCTAATGTTATAAACAAATTATAAAACATTTTTCTCCTATTCCAAATCGATATTGTGTGAAAATTGCATGCATTAACCGGCTATTTTAGAATTTTCTGAAAATAAACATTCGCATGCTGAATTAAACTTATGATAAACAGCTTATCCAACAGTTATGTACCTACATATATGTATAATAGTTTGCCACCAAACATAAAAGAAACCACAAGTCTTGCCACCTTTCGTAGGCTAGGTGCTGAACACATAATTAAAATATATTATAATGTTCTCCATACTTTTACATGTTTTAATAATTTATTGTCATACTCTGTGCCATAATTTATTATTGTACTAAAAAAAATTATATACTTTTTGTTTACATTAGATGTATTAATTTTGTATTATTTCGTCTAAATAAAAGTTACTACTACTACATAAAAACACTAGAATAAATAACCATTGGGGAAAAACTCGATACTTGCATAGCCTAAACTTTTCTAGTAAACATCTCTACCGTCTTCTTCCTTATGACTCAGGGAGGTGGCTGTAACCAATAACTCTTTGTGTGGCCCGCCTCCACGCTTATCTCTCCTGGACAAAACGTAGAGTACCAGTCACTGATTACTCCAGGAGATCTTCGTCTATCTACGCTGCCCATCACAACATTCTTTTCGAGGCAATCTGCTGACCTATTCCGGTTCTTTTATCGCGGCAACATACACAAGTTTATACGCTACATACGTTTCTTATAGCACATCGTTATTCTGTTTTCCACGGACACTAGCCCGCGTAAATTTCCGCACATTATGTCGAGAAAACTTCCGTTCGCCGTTCGTAACGCGGTATTCTAATAAACAGCGAAATACGTTTGACATTCGACAGGTGAATTTATTAGCAAATTTTAATGTGACATGTCGAGGTGGTGTTAAGTTTTGTGTAAAGACACAAAGCGACGCGTACACACATTCGTTCGTTTCACAGATAATAGTTATGAATAGTTATGTTCGTGATTCATAACTATTATCTGTGATACGTAAAGAATTATTAGCGGAACTTATCGCAAATTATTACACGTGAATAAGGGCAATGGTTCTGTCTTGGGCTTGATTATGCTTAGGCAATGGTAAATTTGATCAATGTGGATGTGCAGAAGAGGCGATGGATGAAAAGAAGGATTTAAAAAATGTGGCGACAATTTCTCTGCCAACTCTGTTGGGGAAAATCACGCAATGGTTTTAATGTAATTAATAAAATAAAACAAAAACATTTGCGAGTTTTGGAATAACTGAAATGCAAATAATCCAAATATGCAAATACAAAACATGAAACATTGGATGCTTTAGTTATGCTAATTGCACGATCTATCACAGGTATCTTCCGTATTGTGTTACCATATTTCCAAAAATATTTTCCCTGTTTTTTCATTAAAAACAAACAATTTTGATACATATCCGCGAGCAGAGCTTTTAATTTATACGTGTTGAGTTAACGCGATACTTTGTCTTTTTTTTCTCTTTTTTTTTGTCGTGTTTGCACTTTGACTATCCCCTTTTATACTAATGCATGAATATAGTTCTGTTGAAACAACGATAGTACAGTCAAAACACACTAATGGAATCAATTATTTATCTGAAACACCCATTTCTTTAACTTCAGAAACATTCAGAATTTGTGTATTCCCGATTTCAGCTTGATTCATTTGATATTTTGATAAAAATTTAACAATTATGTATTTCATACAAAGTTATCACAGCTATACATTTCTGGCTGAACGTTAGTAAAATTTTAATTTTATTCGGTAACAAAACATATTCTTAGTTTTACAATTTTTTCAATGTTACAGTAGTGAGTTACACTGGTCTACATAAAAATTTTTCCTGACTAGAATTCTGGTGATTCTTGTGTAAAATGGCTTCCTGAATCCAAATCTGACGCCAAAATCCTCCATCAGCGACTTCTACATTGAACTCTCTAAGAAAAGGGCCTAAAAATCGTTCAGTGATGGGGGAAAGTCATTTTAGATAAGAATCAACAGAAATTATGTCATTCCTCGAAAAAAAATTTTTTTTGTAGACCAGTGTAGTATAGTAGCATCTCTGCTACATATAATGTAAAGTTTACTCATACGTTATTAAAACAATTTGAATTGTAATAAATAAAATCCTTCGTGGCTTAGTTAGTTCAATTCCTGATTACTGAATTAAAAGTCCAGAGTTCGATTACACAGTTTTTATTGTGTTTTCAATCTGAAGACATTACACCTTCGTAAATCTTCATAAGATAGCAACTTGTTATTAGGTACGGGTTCATTGTTTTATTTAATTCGGCATCAATGGTTTTGCAATGGGCGCTTCTCTCCCACACTGGTGCGCAGTACTCCGCCGCACTAGAGCAACCGCTGATGTACGCAGCAATTCAGCAGTGCTGCCCCATGTTGTTCCGGTGAGTTTCATAATTAGGTATGTTGTTTCTAGATGACTCGGCCAAAGGTGCAGGAAAAGCCGTAGCCACACAAAAAGCATGTAAGTAAGTAAGGTACTAGTTTAATTTATATTTGGCATCATAGCTGTTACCAGGAAGTAATATAAAAATAATATAATTAAAATTTGCTTTATATGAAGTATGAATAATGTTGGTTCTTGATTCCAAGCATTTACAAAATCAACATCTTAACTGAGTAATACAATCTCTATGTTAATCTTCTTAACACATCCTTAACGTAATTTTATTCACAATGAAATGTCTAAACAATCAATGAAAGGCGTCTCACGTCTCAGTTTAAAATTTAATCGAATAAATTCATCGCCACTTAATTCTAATGGACATATGGAAT
This sequence comes from Molanna angustata, assembly GCA_963576475.1. NCBI lineage: Eukaryota > Metazoa > Arthropoda > Insecta > Trichoptera > Molannidae > Molanna > Molanna angustata. The sequence continues at coordinate 20,922,583 of OY754987.1, forward strand.
TGATTGATTGCAGCATTTTGTGTTGACCATTGTCATTCAAATCTCAAAATGATGAGCTATCAACATTTTTTTATATATTTTTCACGGTGACTTGTAACTTACACCCGAGGAAAATAGAATGCCTGAAAACGCCATCGGTCAATATTCATTTATGGCCGTCGCCATTCTGTTTATTTCTACATGATAGTTAAAATAATCACTATATAACCTCATTAAGCTAATTAAGATATCATAAATAATCATAGTAATGGGTAATCGAAAATACAACAGGCAACAATAACATCTCACATAGTTCAGCAATGAGGTTCACCACCCATTCTGAATATAGTGCCTTTTTAGGTGAGACGAGACTGGTGTGTGGGTATACACAGATGTGTTGTGCTCCCTTTTATAAGGCAATGCACACCCGCACACCTTTCGCTGGTTACCCCACACTGTGGGATATGCCGTGATGGTATGAATGAATGAATGAATGAAGATATCATAGTCACTTAATTTAATATTTTAAACTTTATAAAGTAATTCCAAAAATATACTTGAAAATATTAATTAAAGACTTTCCTAAATATTGTCAATATTTGTTAATTATAAAGACTTTATTTGTTAAATGAATTATAAACACAAATGAAATAATATTTCTGGCACAGTTCAAGGTGACATCTGTGCGAGACACCGTCACCTCATTTACAAGGACTGTTTTTTTTTTTTTTTTTTTATTGAGTATCATAATATGAACATACACATAGTACAAATATTTAAATTAATACAATTTTTTTTTTCAATAGGTACTGTCCCAAAAAAGTTAAAAACTTGTGCTTGGGACAGGAGCAAATAACATATCTACATTTAACATATTACATACATTTTACTTATAATAATAGAATCATTTAATAAATTGTAAATCAAGTTCAACTTACAGCTAATACATACAGATGATTAAAGTTTATTTTTGTTTTTTTTTTAGTGAATATAGAATAAAAACCATAATTTATCCAAAAAGGAGAAAAAAATGAAAATTCACATATACAAATACACATATACAAATACACATATACACATACACATACATACATACACATATACAACATGCACACATATAATATACGCATACTGTGATGGGCTCCACCCTAACCTGAACTAAATATCGTCCTAAACTATTTTCTGTGGATCCATAACCTCCTAAACTAGCTAGCTAAACTACCTATTAAAATCTAACGTCTATTTCCTAGTACTATAGCTAATTTCCCTAACTAGTTTATCATCTACCTGTAAGGTAAATCTAGAATTTATTACATCTATTTGAATATTCTTTATTGAATGATTCTATCATGAAAGAACATCGTATTCTTCTATCTTATTTCGCTAATTTTATATGTTTTTCAACGGATTTTGGCCAATGATCGTCTAGTAATTATTATTATTATTCACGTTAAAAAGGACCCTCTACGTTGTGTTTTATTTACGAGTTATAAACAGACGAATATTTATAATAAAATTTATATATATTATATTAATAATTAATAAATTAACAGACTCCACGACTGTTGAAAGATAGTTAGTATTTACATACAAAATTATAACTACAGGATTATTAAATTCGTATAATGTAATGATAAAACTTCGATTCTCAACCCAAATTATGTAACTTAATTGTTACTCAATTTGATCGATATATGTATATTAATATACCTACAGACTTGGTAAATTTTACTTTATAATAAAATGAATCTTTAACAAATCTACTCTCTTATATTTATATATATAGAAGACAATGCATTCATGTACCTACAGACTTAATAGGATGACGAAAGTTTTCATAAAACAAGTTCATATGATTCTCATAAACAAAACATAAATAAAATTCAATAGAAAACACGATATATGCTTATTAACGCTTTTTCACACTCATGGAGGTTAGTAAATAACGAAATTCAGTTTTCTTACCTTTTCGTATATCCTGCTGTAATGAAAACATATCAAAACAATACCAAAATACATTATATAACAAAAGGCAACATTTATATGCAATCGACGATTTTTCCATGAGTGTGACGTAAATAGTTTTATATCAAATTTTGTTAGATGTCCAATATATCTTTATAATGTTAATTTTCAGGACACGAATTTTCCTTCTACAGTAACAGATTGAAACATGAATATTTTGATTACTTTAGATAAAATGGTTATTTCAAGACACATAGGGTGATACTTTGATTTCCATTAGCGATGTCTAAGTGACATTTTAAGGCTTCTACAAAATGAGCTAATAAAGTTTTGTGTTTTTCACTCGATTTTCATACTTCATCTGACATTTTAAGGTTAGGGAAATTCAGATTTTCAAGAAGATCATGCTAATCTTTCATGCTTCATGCAGTTTGAATCGAGCACCTATACCCGCTCGTTTCCATCCTGGTCAACCATTTCAAATTACTTCCAGGTCCGAGTGCATTAACAAGGATTAATTAGACTACCTGTGACATCATGCATTACTATATATTGATATAAATGTATATATCTCCAACATACTTCAGCTGCGATAGGGACATTTCGACCCATGAAATATCGATAACCTCACAACTCTAGTGTTCATTTATTCATTTATTTATCTATATGACAAATAAACAAACAAATAAACGATATATGAAGTAATTCGAAGAAAGGAACCAATGGTCAGTTGGTTATGTCTTTTGAGACATCAGAGGTAGAAGGACTTGGTAAATTAGATTAGTATTATATTAGATTAGTGAAGTATTTTACCACGATAGTCGATAAATAAAATACTGGTATTAAGGACAGGAAATAATACTTATTAATTTTCTACGAGATAGGATAACTTATCAATTTAACATGCATTTATAGGAAAGGAGTTATTGAGTTTTGTTAGTATTATAATGCTATTAGTAATTTAAATAAAGAAATAATTTATGAATCACTAAATTCTACATGCACGCAATTTTTATGGAATTAGGATTATACAAGTTTACTTCATTTCACTCTGTCAGTTATAAAAACACAATACTTCAAATATAAAATTAATAAAATATAGAAAAATTTCAAATAGATTATAAGGTTTAAAATAAGATTATGTTTATTCAAATTGTACTTGAAAGAAAATTCAAAATAGTTTAAAAATGATTATATTTTCCAATTTATATTAAATTTTTCATGTATTCTCATCTTATTACGTCAAAAGAAAATAATTAAATTGTTAGTAAATAATAAAAAAAAAGACTCATCGATCTCCTGCGCAGCTCTGGTAGTATAGCGCCTTCCAAAATATCACTATTTCGTTTAAATATTTATCGTCCGAAATTTTGTAATTTTTAAGATATAGAAAAATAAATGAGAAAGAAATAAATATGATTTTAGAGTCCAATGATGATCATCCTCGTTCCACAAATAAACACTGATTATTAAATGAGAATTAATTTAATTTATTTTTAAACGAGCTAATTATTAATGAATACTATATTACTGGATTCAAAACAAAGACCAAAAAATGAATTCCAGGAGCTTCGCACGTACCCCCGTCATTCACCAAGATCTGCCAGTAAGTGTCTCCGCCACCCACTAATCAACATACTTAAAGACAAATTTCTCTCCCCTCCGATTCCAGATAGGTACACTAATACAATTCACACATGTACCTTGGACTTGCATCAACAAACTTAACGAATAGTTCAAAGCTACCAACAATGACACCAAAATATATTCCATATTAGTTTAGTAAGTAGATATTATAATATTCTTCACCGACTTCAACAAAGAACTCCCATAAAGTGTACAATTCCAATTTAATATTATCAAATACCTATATTTATCATACTTTAATAATAATAATATATATACACATATGTGCATATTAAAATTATAAAGTCATCACATTCCTCCCCTTGGAAGGCGATTTTCTAATCAAATAACTATCCCATTGTATTTTATAATCGTCTTACATAACGAAATAGAAATTTTAATCAGAAAAATGATGAAGAAGACGACTCGAATACCTCAAACAATAATAGACTGTATGCACCATATAAGAAAACAAATAATTAATCGAATCAAATAGAGTCATCACATTCTCCCCCCTGAAGTTACGTAATTTTATTAGGAAAATTGTGGAACTTCACACAGAAGAAACTAAATAGTCAACCGAAATTCATAAGAAGTAATTCGACGTGTTGTTCTAATCTAAACAATGTTGTCCATATTTTCTATTATAAATTTAAGATTTCCTCCCCCCCGATTGTTAATCCATTCATTCATCCTAAAAATTATTGTCGACTAAGAAGAACAAACAACAATACTCCTTCTCCCCCCCCGACCTTAAATATCTTTGTCCATTCAGCAAATTGGCAAATATAAAACAAATTCAATATAAGAACTCTCCCCTCCAACTATAAGTCCTGATATCCATATTCAAACTTTGAAACGTATAGATAATAGTGAAAACACTATTTAGAAATTCCATCCTTTATCTATTTTAAAAAAATTAATGCGGTCACCCTACCATTTCAGACGAAGAATGTACCGTTCGATAAAAATACTTTGGTCACCCTACTCCTGTTCCCGAGCGTAGATATAAGTCATTACAACACAAGTATATACCATATACCATGTTCCCAACGCACGCCACTTATATGTTTTGTTTTTATATCAACGAAAAAATGCAGCGCTATTAAATCTAACTTATTACTTAACTCGTAAAAGAATCCAATAAAACAAATATTTATATCACAAGTGACTAACACATTGGACCACTCGAAGTTTAAAATATTTTTTTTTTTTTTTAAGATAATGCCATGAAATTTATGACCCATGAGGAATTAACACTAAGTTCCCAAACTATCAACATATAATCTTATCAGTAATTTAAAATTTATTTATTAACACAAAACGAATCATATATATAACATGACAATATAAACTAACAGCTTTCAACATTTATATGAACCCCTTACTTAACATATCTCATATTTCCGAAATTCAATTGTTATATAAATCTGTCCAAATATACTACAAACCAAATAAAGTCAATAAATACGTCCAATGTATGGAATGTCAACTTGGTCACTTTGTCACATTCCTCATACAAAATTGACCACATCCCTTAACGTGTCATCTTTTTAAAATATAAATCAAATAAATTATTATTTTAAATATAATTCAGTACCCCTAAATAAATCAAAAGGAACTGCAGAACTACTAAATACTACATCATACAATAAAATCAATTAAGACAGATGAAAGTATAACTCCACAATAACTAATCTCTTCCCAAACCCTACAGTTTAAGAACCTTTGAAATGAAATATTAACTCTGTAAAATGGTAATTAAAAGTTACGATCGTAAAATTATTTATTTTATTTCTCAAAAAGGGGACAAAGAAAACATCCACTTATTTAATATATTAGTCAATAATCATTTCAGTATATATATAATTCAACTACGAATCCTTGCTCTAATAACACTAGAAAAAAAATGAAATCCTAAATCATACATCGTAAACAGACTTATCTTAATGATGCTCGAAGATACACATACCATATTTCTTTCAGTGAAACGATAAATATCCCTTCAGATGAGGATATTAGACAAGAATGTACGATTGAAAGAAATATCGTAAGTAAGATGAAAAATAAATGTCCTAATGCGGCTCGGCCACATAGAAAGAATGAGTGATGATCGTCTGACAAAAAAAAATATACAAAGCTGATAAAAGAGGAATGAAAAATAGAGGTCGGCCAAGAAAGAGCTGGCACGAACACATAAATGGGATTTTGAAAAATGGAGATGTTAGAAGTAGAAGAGTGTGTATGAGACGATGTATGAACATGAAAGAAGCGAGGAATGCATGCCAAAAGAGAGGGGTCCGGCGCTCGGCTCTCCCCGCCCACCCCAACCAGAGAAATAACGTGATGGCATGGTATGGTATGGTATATTAATTAACACAATTTATCAAACTACTCCATTAAAATTTTTGATCTACATTCAATATATACATAATTCTGGTAGGTACTCGAAATAACATTAAAGAACTTTATTCTATTATGAACCCAGCTAATATCTCAATCAATAATTGGTCATAAGTAACCGTTACCAAACAATAAATCCATTAATGCAAAATTCACACGCGCAAATGTTTTCAAACAAATAAATAAATAAAATAACTCCCGAATCAATTAATCGATTTAATAAAATTTAATTACAATAACATTACGCCAAAACATATTACTTCAAACCACCATTAATATACTCTCAACACTGCACACGAAAACGTAATAACTCTTTGTTCTTACTTAAAAGGTACATAAAGTATCTACCCTTCAAAAATGTCCGCGACCCCAAAAATATAAAAAAAAGAAGTATTCATTAACGCATACTGCAACCAAATACATTCCAATTTATTACATCATAAACTGCGCCTATGCGAACAAACAAAAAAATGTTATGTCATAAACGAAACAAAATTGATTTGTCACAGTAAAATTTCTTAAATTAATTTTTAACGACCTAAAATTTAACACTTTAAGTCGTAAAATATAGTCGTAACTAAATATATACTAACAATGAACAAAGAGAAAAAAACTACTATTAATTTGAATATTAAAATCAAAGACTTCTATTCTCACAACAGCAAATGCACACAAGAAATGTATTTTATGAGACCACAAAATTTTATTCCCCTTTTAAACATTAAGACATTTTATTATACCAACTACTTCTAAAACAACGAAGACTGTAAAAAAAAACAAACAATTAAGTGTTTCACACCCCTAAATGCGCTTCGAGACAATGACCCCTCTCAGTTACACTTATGTTCAACCAATTTATTTGTTTATGATTCTATACCATTCAAAAGACCAACAAATAACCTATTTATTAAACAAAATATAAACATCGATAACCAATTCTCTTGTCATGTGTTACTTCGAGTGTAAATCTAAACGAAACAAACAACTCACCCTCAAATCTTAAATTACATACTACTTGCCGTATTAAATTACCGTAGTCGGTTTTCCACTAAATCAACGAATCAAAAGAATAATATAATCAACCTATCATCTATTTGTCAGGCTCTAAGTATATACCTATAGTCTATTCTAATACAAAATTTTGTAGGATTACGTGAGAAATATATGAATTTTAATTTAAATAATGTTTTGAAATAAATATTTTCATTATTTTTTTTTTTCAAACAATAAATGAAATGTCCAAAAAAAAAACTGAACTAAATAAATAAATGATAACAATTCTGTACGAATTTGAACTGTTTACTATAATATACGTACGAGCTGATATCTCTCTCTTCACTGAATTAACAAAAGAAACCAAAAGTACCATCTTCCCAACAATTATAACATGAATTGTAAAATTACAAAAATATCTCCATTTTTATATAAACAATTGTCAACACCAAGCTAATCTAAAATTAATCCAAATGTATTTGAAATGTAAAATATATAAACATTACCCATTCCACTGGGGAATCGAATCCTAGACACCAGCGTGCAACCAATCGAACTCAACTTATACTTCACCAAAAGTAATTATAAAATACGAATTTCCTATATAATTCTTAAAATAAATAATATACTTATTCCCCACATTTCCTATAATGAATATTTTCACGGCCATCAATTTCAAAATTCCTAATTGATATTTACTATCACTGTAACGAAAAGGAAATTTATGAGAAACCTAAAGAATTGTACTTATCAACCTTAATATACAAATATAGCCACAATAAGATTAATATTTTTCAACATAACATGTATTTACGAAGACAATAATAAAACAAACAACGATGAACACTTCCCTGCACCACGCGCAAACAATGGTTCTACCTTCCAATGGCAACTTCTTCCAACCAACCATGACCCCCAATCCAGAAAAGCAACATCCGCCCGAGAAACGAATACAAACAAATCTTTCCCTCGCTGGGAATCAAACCCAAAGCGCCCGCACAGAAACCTAACGACTCACTTTTCATAAAAAGAATAAAATTTATAATCCAAACTAGTTCAATACATTTTATTAATAATTATATTCCATAAGCACCTACAATAAACTAATAGGTAGACGAAATTAATTAACTACACATTCTAAAAGTAAATGTCCCAACAATATTCTAAATAGCGTTTACTGATACAATAAACAATCTGTCTTCAAAACTTCATATTGTATCTACATAATATAAACATTTTAAAATGCCTGTATTACAAAGAGGGTTATTAACCTGACATAAAATATTCTTTATTTAATTGAGACGAATAAGATACAAATCCACTCATTTATATTCCTCCACCATCAATATACGACCATTCCTGTTTATTTTATGAATTCACTAAAGTAATTAGGTACCAAACATATTCCCATAAAATATTTCATAATAAGTACTACAGAGCTTCGATGACATGTGTAAACAAACTCTCTTCTCCAAATTCGACCCCAGAATTTAGAATATTAAATATCATGTGAGTCTAGCAAGGATCTTGAATCGGATGACGCCATAAAAAAAACAGTTCTTACTAAAACAAAATATATGGACCTTCCCAAAATTAAGTACCTAAATATCTATAGTAATGGAGTAATAAAAAAATTAAAAATATGCATTTATAAGTTAAGCAAATACAATTCATTATAAGACACGTGTCAAATCATTTTCTTTATTTTTTTTTCAACAAAACCGGAAATTAATTCTACTCTAATACTTTTATCATCAATTTAATTGAACTACTTATACAATCAACAGTCCAACTAGGGATTATTCCTGATAGTTAACATAATTCTTTTCTATGTCATAAAATCTCAAAACCAATTTATACAAAATTAAGCTTCAATTTTACCAGCAAATCTCCAAAACATCAATGAGACGTCTTGGAAGAAATTATCTTTCACGTTATGACTCTGATCACTAGTCTAAATTTGTTATTCTTAGTATGGTAATATTTATAACACAAATTTAGGTACCAATATTAAAATCAAGATAACTCAAACATATTATTTATGATAAATTATTTCATAATTTTCATCAATGTACATGATTAAATAATTATATTTATCCCTCCCCACAAATGTAATGGTGCGAGACAAACAAACAAAGCCCCAAACTTTTCATTAGGTATAGAGAACCGAACTCCACACTCCTCTATCAAGCATATCAGACAACTTTAGTTCAATAAATAATAATAATAATAATAATAATAAACACTTCCTTGCACCCTGCGCAAGTGGTGAGTTGGCAACTTCTTCCAACCAACCAGTGTTTCCAGCCCAGAGAAGCAATATTTGCGTGAGAAATGAATTTAAATAAATTTCTCCTCTGCTGGGAACCGAACCCAGGACCATCAATAATGACATCATTATAGTCTCCGCTACTTATTCATTTTATTTATCCATCCATTAATTAACCTATTCAATCATCTATTAAGTGTTTAAAATTAATAAGATTACCGCTCCTAACACTGTTCATTATTAAATAGTTTCAATTTTAAATTAAACTATAGATAATATTTTACTCAATAAAATAACCAAAATCTAATATACAGTGGACACAACCAATTCTACCTGAAACTTATATTTACATGCGCCAATGACTTCGATCTACGAAAATATACGTTCAACTAGATAATTTTCTTTTCTGTTCCCAACTACTATATATAGATTATAATTTTCCTAGATTAACAATTGTACAATCCCTCAAATAAATAATTACGAGTAAATAAACGATTCTCTACCTCTTTCTACTCTTATGCCAAAACAATTCTCCCCCCAGAGATTTCAGCTATCTATTAAATTCTGATAACTTCATACTATTGCGAGTTAGGCAAAGAGGATAGAACACCACACTTTCTCCTAGACGAGAATTTAATGATTCCACCGTGATGGTATGAATGAAACGAATGATTTCAGACCTTCACGAGGCAAGCAAAGAGGAGAGAACACCACACTTTTCCCTATACGAGATTTAAGATCCTGCCGTGATGGTAAGAATGAAATGAATGATTTCGCATCTTCACGAGGTAGGCAAAGTGGACACAATACCACACTTTTCTATTTTTTTTTTTTTTCTATTCAAGATTCGTGATTCTGCTGTGATGGCATGAATGAAACGAACGATTCCGTCCCTTCGCGAGGTAGGCAAAGAGGAGAGAACACCACACTTTTCCCTATTTTCTCTATACAAGATTCGTGATTCTGCTGTGATGGCATGAATGAAACGAACGATTCCGTCCCTTCGCGAGGTAGGCAAAGAGGAGAGAACACCACACTTTTCCCTATTTTCTCTATACAAGATTCGTGATTCTGCTGTGATGGCATGAATGAAACGAACGATTCCGTCTCCTCGCAAGGTAGACAAAGAGGACATAATACCACACTTTCTCTAGACAACTAATTCTAATGCTTCCGTAGTAATCCCAATCAATATTTAGGTAATAAATACTGATATTGGTCACGGACACCAAATTATGTGATGGGCTCCACCCTAACCTGAACTAAATATCGTCCTAAACTATTTTCTGTGGATCCATAACCTCCTAAACTAGCTAGCTAAACTACCTATTAAAATCTAACGTCTATTTCCTAGTACTATAGCTAATTTCCCTAACTAGTTTATCATCTACCTGTAAGGTAAATCTAGAATTTATTACATCTATTTGAATATTCTTTATTGAATGATTCTATCATGAAAGAACATCGTATTCTTCTATCTTATTTCGCTAATTTTATATGTTTTTCAACGGATTTTGGCCAATGATCGTCTAGTAATTATTATTATTATTCACGTTAAAAAGGACCCTCTACGTTGTGTTTTATTTACGAGTTATAAACAGACGAATATTTATAATAAAATTTATATATATTATATTAATAATTAATAAATTAACAGACTCCACGACTGTTGAAAGATAGTTAGTATTTACATACAAAATTATAACTACAGGATTATTAAATTCATATAATGTAATGATAAAACTTCGATTCTCAACCCAAATTATGTAACTTAATTGTTACTCAATTTGATCGATATATGTATATTAATATACCTACAGACTTGGTAAATTTTACTTTATAATAAAATGAATCTTTAACAAATCTACTCTCTTATATTTATATATATAGAAGACAATGCATTCATGTACCTACAGACTTAATAGGATGACGAAAGTTTTCATAAAACAAGTTCATATGATTCTCATAAACAAAACATAAATAAAATTCAATAGAAAACACGATATATGCTTATTAACGCTTTTTCACACTCATGGAGGTTAGTAAATAACGAAATTCAGTTTTCTTACCTTTTCGTATATCCTGCTGTAATGAAAACATATCAAAACAATACCAAAATACATTATATAACAAAAGGCAACATTTATATGCAATCGACGATTTTTCCATGAGTGTGACGTAAATAGTTTTATATCAAATTTTGTTAGATGTCCAATATATCTTTATAATGTTAATTTTCAGGACACGAATTTTCCTTCTACAGTAACAGATTGAAACATGAATATTTTGATTACTTTAGATAAAATGGTTATTTCAAGACACATAGGGTGATACTTTGATTTCCATTAGCGATGTCTAAGTGACATTTTAAGGCTTCTACAAAATGAGCTAATAAAGTTTTGTGTTTTTCACTCGATTTTCATACTTCATCTGACATTTTAAGGTTAGGGAAATTCAGATTTTCAAGAAGATCATGCTAATCTTTCATGCTTCATGCAGTTTGAATCGAGCACCTATACCCGCTCGTTTCCATCCTGGTCAACCATTTCAAATTACTTCCAGGTCCGAGTGCATTAACAAGGATTAATTAGACTACCTGTGACATCATGCATTACTATATATTGATATAAATGTATATATCTCCAACATACTTCAGCTGCGATAGGGACATTTCGACCCATGAAATATCGATAACCTCACAACTCTAGTGTTCATTTATTCATTTATTTATCTATATGACAAATAAACAAACAAATAAACGATATATGAAGTAATTCGAAGAAAGGAACCAATGGTCAGTTGGTTATGTCTTTTGAGACATCAGAGGTAGAAGGACTTGGTAAATTAGATTAGTATTATATTAGATTAGTGAAGTATTTTACCACGATAGTCGATAAATAAAATACTGGTATTAAGGACAGGAAATAATACTTATTAATTTTCTACGAGATAGGATAACTTATCAATTTAACATGCATTTATAGGAAAGGAGTTATTGAGTTTTGTTAGTATTATAATGCTATTAGTAATTTAAATAAAGAAATAATTTATGAATCACTAAATTCTACATGCACGCAATTTTTATGGAATTAGGATTATACAAGTTTACTTCATTTCACTCTGTCAGTTATAAAAACACAATACTTCAAATATAAAATTAATAAAATATAGAAAAATTTCAAATAGATTATAAGGTTTAAAATAAGATTATGTTTATTCAAATTGTACTTGAAAGAAAATTCAAAATAGTTTAAAAATGATTATATTTTCCAATTTATATTAAATTTTTCATGTATTCTCATCTTATTACGTCAAAAGAAAATAATTAAATTGTTAGTAAATAATAAAAAAAAAGACTCATCGATCTCCTGCGCAGCTCTGGTAGTATAGCGCCTTCCAAAATATCACTATTTCGTTTAAATATTTATCGTCCGAAATTTTGTAATTTTTAAGATATAGAAAAATAAATGAGAAAGAAATAAATATGATTTTAGAGTCCAATGATGATCATCCTCGTTCCACAAATAAACACTGATTATTAAATGAGAATTAATTTAATTTATTTTTAAACGAGCTAATTATTAATGAATACTATATTACTGGATTCAAAACAAAGACCAAAAAATGAATTCCAGGAGCTTCGCACGTACCCCCGTCATTCACCAAGATCTGCCAGTAAGTGTCTCCGCCACCCACTAATCAACATACTTAAAGACAAATTTCTCTCCCCTCCGATTCCAGATAGGTACACTAATACAATTCACACATGTACCTTGGACTTGCATCAACAAACTTAACGAATAGTTCAAAGCTACCAACAATGACACCAAAATATATTCCATATTAGTTTAGTAAGTAGATATTATAATATTCTTCACCGACTTCAACAAAGAACTCCCATAAAGTGTACAATTCCAATTTAATATTATCAAATACCTATATTTATCATACTTTAATAATAATAATATATATACACATATGTGCATATTAAAATTATAAAGTCATCACATTCCTCCCCTTGGAAGGCGATTTTCTAATCAAATAACTATCCCATTGTATTTTATAATCGTCTTACATAACGAAATAGAAATTTTAATCAGAAAAATGATGAAGAAGACGACTCGAATACCTCAAACAATAATAGACTGTATGCACCATATAAGAAAACAAATAATTAATCGAATCAAATAGAGTCATCACATTCTCCCCCCTGAAGTTACGTAATTTTATTAGGAAAATTGTGGAACTTCACACAGAAGAAACTAAATAGTCAACCGAAATTCATAAGAAGTAATTCGACGTGTTGTTCTAATCTAAACAATGTTGTCCATATTTTCTATTATAAATTTAAGATTTCCTCCCCCCCGATTGTTAATCCATTCATTCATCCTAAAAATTATTGTCGACTAAGAAGAACAAACAACAATACTCCTTCTCCCCCCCCGACCTTAAATATCTTTGTCCATTCAGCAAATTGGCAAATATAAAACAAATTCAATATAAGAACTCTCCCCTCCAACTATAAGTCCTGATATCCATATTCAAACTTTGAAACGTATAGATAATAGTGAAAACACTATTTAGAAATTCCATCCTTTATCTATTTTAAAAAAATTAATGCGGTCACCCTACCATTTCAGACGAAGAATGTACCGTTCGATAAAAATACTTTGGTCACCCTACTCCTGTTCCCGAGCGTAGATATAAGTCATTACAACACAAGTATATACCATATACCATGTTCCCAACGCACGCCACTTATATGTTTTGTTTTTATATCAACGAAAAAATGCAGCGCTATTAAATCTAACTTATTACTTAACTCGTAAAAGAATCCAATAAAACAAATATTTATATCACAAGTGACTAACACATTGGACCACTCGAAGTTTAAAATATTTTTTTTTTTTTTTTAAGATAATGCCATGAAATTTATGACCCATGAGGAATTAACACTAAGTTCCCAAACTATCAACATATAATCTTATCAGTAATTTAAAATTTATTTATTAACACAAAACGAATCATATATATAACATGACAATATAAACTAACAGCTTTCAACATTTATATGAACCCCTTACTTAACATATCTCATATTTCCGAAATTCAATTGTTATATAAATCTGTCCAAATATACTACAAACCAAATAAAGTCAATAAATACGTCCAATGTATGGAATGTCAACTTGGTCACTTTGTCACATTCCTCATACAAAATTGACCACATCCCTTAACGTGTCATCTTTTTAAAATATAAATCAAATAAATTATTATTTTAAATATAATTCAGTACCCCTAAATAAATCAAAAGGAACTGCAGAACTACTAAATACTACATCATACAATAAAATCAATTAAGACAGATGAAAGTATAACTCCACAATAACTAATCTCTTCCCAAACCCTACAGTTTAAGAACCTTTGAAATGAAATATTAACTCTGTAAAATGGTAATTAAAAGTTACGATCGTAAAATTATTTATTTTATTTCTCAAAAAGGGGACAAAGAAAACATCCACTTATTTAATATATTAGTCAATAATCATTTCAGTATATATATAATTCAACTACGAATCCTTGCTCTAATAACACTAGAAAAAAAATGAAATCCTAAATCATACATCGTAAACAGACTTATCTTAATGATGCTCGAAGATACACATACCATATTTCTTTCAGTGAAACGATAAATATCCCTTCAGATGAGGATATTAGACAAGAATGTACGATTGAAAGAAATATCGTAAGTAAGATGAAAAATAAATGTCCTAATGCGGCTCGGCCACATAGAAAGAATGAGTGATGATCGTCTGACAAAAAAAAATATACAAAGCTGATAAAAGAGGAATGAAAAATAGAGGTCGGCCAAGAAAGAGCTGGCACGAACACATAAATGGGATTTTGAAAAATGGAGATGTTAGAAGTAGAAGAGTGTGTATGAGACGATGTATGAACATGAAAGAAGCGAGGAATGCATGCCAAAAGAGAGGGGTCCGGCGCTCGGCTCTCCCCGCCCACCCCAACCAGAGAAATAACGTGATGGCATGGTATGGTATGGTATATTAATTAACACAATTTATCAAACTACTCCATTAAAATTTTTGATCTACATTCAATATATACATAATTCTGGTAGGTACTCGAAATAACATTAAAGAACTTTATTCTATTATGAACCCAGCTAATATCTCAATCAATAATTGGTCATAAGTAACCGTTACCAAACAATAAATCCATTAATGCAAAATTCACACGCGCAAATGTTTCAAACAAATAAATAAATAAAATAACTCCCGAATCAATTAATCGATTTAATAAAATTTAATTACAATAACATTACGCCAAAACATATTACTTCAAACCACCATTAATATACTCTCAACACTGCACACGAAAACGTAATAACTCTTTGTTCTTACTTAAAAGGTACATAAAGTATCTACCCTTCAAAAATGTCCGCGACCCCAAAAATATAAAAAAAAGAAGTATTCATTAACGCATACTGCAACCAAATACATTCCAATTTATTACATCATAAACTGCGCCTATGCGAACAAACAAAAAAATGTTATGTCATAAACGAAACAAAATTGATTTGTCACAGTAAAATTTCTTAAATTAATTTTTAACGACCTAAAATTTAACACTTTAAGTCGTAAAATATAGTCGTAACTAAATATATACTAACAATGAACAAAGAGAAAAAAACTACTATTAATTTGAATATTAAAATCAAAGACTTCTATTCTCACAACAGCAAATGCACACAAGAAATGTATTTTATGAGACCACAAAATTTTATTCCCCTTTTAAACATTAAGACATTTTATTATACCAACTACTTCTAAAACAACGAAGACTGTAAAAAAAAACAAACAATTAAGTGTTTCACACCCCTAAATGCGCTTCGAGACAATGACCCCTCTCAGTTACACTTATGTTCAACCAATTTATTTGTTTATGATTCTATACCATTCAAAAGACCAACAAATAACCTATTTATTAAACAAAATATAAACATCGATAACCAATTCTCTTGTCATGTGTTACTTCGAGTGTAAATCTAAACGAAACAAACAACTCACCCTCAAATCTTAAATTACATACTACTTGCCGTATTAAATTACCGTAGTCGGTTTTCCACTAAATCAACGAATCAAAAGAATAATATAATCAACCTATCATCTATTTGTCAGGCTCTAAGTATATACCTATAGTCTATTCTAATACAAAATTTTGTAGGATTACGTGAGAAATATATGAATTTTAATTTAAATAATGTTTTGAAATAAATATTTTCATTATTTTTTTTTTTTCAAACAATAAATGAAATGTCCAAAAAAAAAACTGAACTAAATAAATAAATGATAACAATTCTGTACGAATTTGAACTGTTTACTATAATATACGTACGAGCTGATATCTCTCTCTTCACTGAATTAACAAAAGAAACCAAAAGTACCATCTTCCCAACAATTATAACATGAATTGTAAAATTACAAAAATATCTCCATTTTTATATAAACAATTGTCAACACCAAGCTAATCTAAAATTAATCCAAATGTATTTGAAATGTAAAATATATAAACATTACCCATTCCACTGGGGAATCGAATCCTAGACACCAGCGTGCAACCAATCGAACTCAACTTATACTTCACCAAAAGTAATTATAAAATACGAATTTCCTATATAATTCTTAAAATAAATAATATACTTATTCCCCACATTTCCTATAATGAATATTTTCACGGCCATCAATTTCAAAATTCCTAATTGATATTTACTATCACTGTAACGAAAAGGAAATTTATGAGAAACCTAAAGAATTGTACTTATCAACCTTAATATACAAATATAGCCACAATAAGATTAATATTTTTCAACATAACATGTATTTACGAAGACAATAATAAAACAAACAACGATGAACACTTCCCTGCACCACGCGCAAACAATGGTTCTACCTTCCAATGGCAACTTCTTCCAACCAACCATGACCCCCAATCCAGAAAAGCAACATCCGCCCGAGAAACGAATACAAACAAATCTTTCCCTCGCTGGGAATCAAACCCAAAGCGCCCGCACAGAAACCTAACGACTCACTTTTCATAAAAAGAATAAAATTTATAATCCAAACTAGTTCAATACATTTTATTAATAATTATATTCTATAAGCACCTACAATAAACTAATAGGTAGACGAAATTAATTAACTACACATTCTAAAAGTAAATGTCCCAACAATATTCTAAATAGCGTTTACTGATACAATAAACAATCTGTCTTCAAAACTTCATATTGTATCTACATAATATAAACATTTTAAAATGCCTGTATTACAAAGAGGGTTATTAACCTGACATAAAATATTCTTTATTTAATTGAGACGAATAAGATACAAATCCACTCATTTATATTCCTCCACCATCAATATACGACCATTCCTGTTTATTTTATGAATTCACTAAAGTAATTAGGTACCAAACATATTCCCATAAAATATTTCATAATAAGTACTACAGAGCTTCGATGACATGTGTAAACAAACTCTCTTCTCCAAATTCGACCCCAGAATTTAGAATATTAAATATCATGTGAGTCTAGCAAGGATCTTGAATCGGATGACGCCATAAAAAAAACAGTTCTTACTAAAACAAAATATATGGACCTTCCCAAAATTAAGTACCTAAATATCTATAGTAATGGAGTAATAAAAAAATTAAAAATATGCATTTATAAGTTAAGCAAATACAATTCATTATAAGACACGTGTCAAATCATTTTCTTTATTTTTTTTTCAACAAAACCGGAAATTAATTCTACTCTAATACTTTTATCATCAATTTAATTGAACTACTTATACAATCAACAGTCCAACTAGGGATTATTCCTGATAGTTAACATAATTCTTTTCTATGTCATAAAATCTCAAAACCAATTTATACAAAATTAAGCTTCAATTTTACCAGCAAATCTCCAAAACATCAATGAGACGTCTTGGAAGAAATTATCTTTCACGTTATGACTCTGATCACTAGTCTAAATTTGTTATTCTTAGTATGGTAATATTTATAACACAAATTTAGGTACCAATATTAAAATCAAGATAACTCAAACATATTATTTATGATAAATTATTTCATAATTTTCATCAATGTACATGATTAAATAATTATATTTATCCCTCCCCACAAATGTAATGGTGCGAGACAAACAAACAAAGCCCCAAACTTTTCATTAGGTATAGAGAACCGAACTCCACACTCCTCTATCAAGCATATCAGACAACTTTAGTTCAATAAATAATAATAATAATAATAATAATAAACACTTCCTTGCACCCTGCGCAAGTGGTGAGTTGGCAACTTCTTCCAACCAACCAGTGTTTCCAGCCCAGAGAAGCAATATTTGCGTGAGAAATGAATTTAAATAAATTTCTCCTCTGCTGGGAACCGAACCCAGGACCATCAATAATGACATCATTATAGTCTCCGCTACTTATTCATTTTATTTATCCATCCATTAATTAACCTATTCAATCATCTATTAAGTGTTTAAAATTAATAAGATTACCGCTCCTAACACTGTTCATTATTAAATAGTTTCAATTTTAAATTAAACTATAGATAATATTTTACTCAATAAAATAACCAAAATCTAATATACAGTGGACACAACCAATTCTACCTGAAACTTATATTTACATGCGCCAATGACTTCGATCTACGAAAATATACGTTCAACTAGATAATTTTCTTTTCTGTTCCCAACTACTATATATAGATTATAATTTTCCTAGATTAACAATTGTACAATCCCTCAAATAAATAATTACGAGTAAATAAACGATTCTCTACCTCTTTCTACTCTTATGCCAAAACAATTCTCCCCCCAGAGATTTCAGCTATCTATTAAATTCTGATAACTTCATACTATTGCGAGTTAGGCAAAGAGGATAGAACACCACACTTTCTCCTAGACGAGAATTTAATGATTCCACCGTGATGGTATGAATGAAACGAATGATTTCAGACCTTCACGAGGCAAGCAAAGAGGAGAGAACACCACACTTTTCCCTATACGAGATTTAAGATCCTGCCGTGATGGTAAGAATGAAATGAATGATTTCGCATCTTCACGAGGTAGGCAAAGTGGACACAATACCACACTTTTCTATTTTTTTTTTTTTTCTATTCAAGATTCGTGATTCTGCTGTGATGGCATGAATGAAACGAACGATTCCGTCCCTTCGCGAGGTAGGCAAAGAGGAGAGAACACCACACTTTTCCCTATTTTCTCTATACAAGATTCGTGATTCTGCTGTGATGGCATGAATGAAACGAACGATTCCGTCCCTTCGCGAGGTAGGCAAAGAGGAGAGAACACCACACTTTTCCCTATTTTCTCTATACAAGATTCGTGATTCTGCTGTGATGGCATGAATGAAACGAACGATTCCGTCTCCTCGCAAGGTAGACAAAGAGGACATAATACCACACTTTCTCTAGACAACTAATTCTAATGCTTCCGTAGTAATCCCAATCAATATTTAGGTAATAAATACTGATATTGGTCACGGACACCAAATTATGTGATGGGCTCCACCCTAACCTGAACTAAATATCGTCCTAAACTATTTTCTGTGGATCCATAACCTCCTAAACTAGCTAGCTAAACTACCTATTAAAATCTAACGTCTATTTCCTAGTACTATAGCTAATTTCCCTAACTAGTTTATCATCTACCTGTAAGGTAAATCTAGAATTTATTACATCTATTTGAATATTCTTTATTGAATGATTCTATCATGAAAGAACATCGTATTCTTCTATCTTATTTCGCTAATTTTATATGTTTTTCAACGGATTTTGGCCAATGATCGTCTAGTAATTATTATTATTATTCACGTTAAAAAGGACCCTCTACGTTGTGTTTTATTTACGAGTTATAAACAGACGAATATTTATAATAAAATTTATATATATTATATTAATAATTAATAAATTAACAGACTCCACGACTGTTGAAAGATAGTTAGTATTTACATACAAAATTATAACTACAGGATTATTAAATTCGTATAATGTAATGATAAAACTTCGATTCTCAACCCAAATTATGTAACTTAATTGTTACTCAATTTGATCGATATATGTATATTAATATACCTACAGACTTGGTAAATTTTACTTTATAATAAAATGAATCTTTAACAAATCTACTCTCTTATATTTATATATATAGAAGACAATGCATTCATGTACCTACAGACTTAATAGGATGACGAAAGTTTTCATAAAACAAGTTCATATGATTCTCATAAACAAAACATAAATAAAATTCAATAGAAAACACGATATATGCTTATTAACGCTTTTTCACACTCATGGAGGTTAGTAAATAACGAAATTCAGTTTTCTTACCTTTTCGTATATCCTGCTGTAATGAAAACATATCAAAACAATACCAAAATACATTATATAACAAAAGGCAACATTTATATGCAATCGACGATTTTTCCATGAGTGTGACGTAAATAGTTTTATATCAAATTTTGTTAGATGTCCAATATATCTTTATAATGTTAATTTTCAGGACACGAATTTTCCTTCTACAGTAACAGATTGAAACATGAATATTTTGATTACTTTAGATAAAATGGTTATTTCAAGACACATAGGGTGATACTTTGATTTCCATTAGCGATGTCTAAGTGACATTTTAAGGCTTCTACAAAATGAGCTAATAAAGTTTTGTGTTTTTCACTCGATTTTCATACTTCATCTGACATTTTAAGGTTAGGGAAATTCAGATTTTCAAGAAGATCATGCTAATCTTTCATGCTTCATGCAGTTTGAATCGAGCACCTATACCCGCTCGTTTCCATCCTGGTCAACCATTTCAAATTACTTCCAGGTCCGAGTGCATTAACAAGGATTAATTAGACTACCTGTGACATCATGCATTACTATATATTGATATAAATGTATATATCTCCAACATACTTCAGCTGCGATAGGGACATTTCGACCCATGAAATATCGATAACCTCACAACTCTAGTGTTCATTTATTCATTTATTTATCTATATGACAAATAAACAAACAAATAAACGATATATGAAGTAATTCGAAGAAAGGAACCAATGGTCAGTTGGTTATGTCTTTTGAGACATCAGAGGTAGAAGGACTTGGTAAATTAGATTAGTATTATATTAGATTAGTGAAGTATTTTACCACGATAGTCGATAAATAAAATACTGGTATTAAGGACAGGAAATAATACTTATTAATTTTCTACGAGATAGGATAACTTATCAATTTAACATGCATTTATAGGAAAGGAGTTATTGAGTTTTGTTAGTATTATAATGCTATTAGTAATTTAAATAAAGAAATAATTTATGAATCACTAAATTCTACATGCACGCAATTTTTATGGAATTAGGATTATACAAGTTTACTTCATTTCACTCTGTCAGTTATAAAAACACAATACTTCAAATATAAAATTAATAAAATATAGAAAAATTTCAAATAGATTATAAGGTTTAAAATAAGATTATGTTTATTCAAATTGTACTTGAAAGAAAATTCAAAATAGTTTAAAAATGATTATATTTTCCAATTTATATTAAATTTTTCATGTATTCTCATCTTATTACGTCAAAAGAAAATAATTAAATTGTTAGTAAATAATAAAAAAAAAGACTCATCGATCTCCTGCGCAGCTCTGGTAGTATAGCGCCTTCCAAAATATCACTATTTCGTTTAAATATTTATCGTCCGAAATTTTGTAATTTTTAAGATATAGAAAAATAAATGAGAAAGAAATAAATATGATTTTAGAGTCCAATGATGATCATCCTCGTTCCACAAATAAACACTGATTATTAAATGAGAATTAATTTAATTTATTTTTAAACGAGCTAATTATTAATGAATACTATATTACTGGATTCAAAACAAAGACCAAAAAATGAATTCCAGGAGCTTCGCACGTACCCCCGTCATTCACCAAGATCTGCCAGTAAGTGTCTCCGCCACCCACTAATCAACATACTTAAAGACAAATTTCTCTCCCCTCCGATTCCAGATAGGTACACTAATACAATTCACACATGTACCTTGGACTTGCATCAACAAACTTAACGAATAGTTCAAAGCTACCAACAATGACACCAAAATATATTCCATATTAGTTTAGTAAGTAGATATTATAATATTCTTCACCGACTTCAACAAAGAACTCCCATAAAGTGTACAATTCCAATTTAATATTATCAAATACCTATATTTATCATACTTTAATAATAATAATATATATACACATATGTGCATATTAAAATTATAAAGTCATCACATTCCTCCCCTTGGAAGGCGATTTTCTAATCAAATAACTATCCCATTGTATTTTATAATCGTCTTACATAACGAAATAGAAATTTTAATCAGAAAAATGATGAAGAAGACGACTCGAATACCTCAAACAATAATAGACTGTATGCACCATATAAGAAAACAAATAATTAATCGAATCAAATAGAGTCATCACAATACTTATACATATACATACATACACACATCTACATACACATACAAACATACACACGTATACACACACATACACATACATACATACACACACATACATATACACATAGTGAATATGAAAAAGGAATAGATAAAAATTTATTGTTATTTTAAAGATTTGATTTTTCTTTTAAAGTCATAAAATTTTTGTGTTTTTTTAATAATGGCAGGTAGTTTATTAAAATATTGTATACCCAGGTATTTATAGTGATGTTGGGCATGCGTCTTATTACATTTCGGTATCATCATATTTCCTATGAGATGCCGTCTCTGTGTACTCACTAGATTTTCAGCCCGCTTTCCAAAGGTATCTTTATGTATTTGTTGTAAAGCAATATTTTTATATAAATTATCTAAATCAGGTACTTGGAATATATCAAATAATTGTTTTGTAGGAAAATTTCTAGGTTTTTTGAGAATGACCTTAATTATTAATTTTTGTGTTATTTTTAGTGATTTTAAGTTAGTCTTACTGTTGCTTTCATTGTTTACAAATAAATCAACTTCTCAATAGATGGCGTTACAAAAAGGTTTCTTCGTTACCTCATAAATGGCAATAGTATAATTTCGTATTATTCAGGTGAAATGTTTACACATTATTCAAATATATAGAGCTTTCAAAAATTACATTGATAAAGGAACTCAATAATGGCATAATTGGTGAACGTTGCGCAAGCGCATAAAGTGATCACATAAACCAGCCGATTACAGGTCGTAAGCCCCGTAGGTGCCTGAGTTCCTGGTTCTTCTATAATATCCTAACTTCGTCTCTATTGAGATGTTATTGTCAATAAAAATAAACACTTGCTTTCATCTTGCGATGTGGTAATTTCTGTCAACTAAGCAGTGTTTTTGTTTTTTATGTTTCTTCTCTAAATCTATTCAAATTTATCTCTTCAATATGTTTGGGGCTAGGTTGTGGCCAAAGGGGTCTAGCCAGTAAAATTGGTGATGGCCGCAGCTCTTTCCTAGGATTCTGGGCAACACAGGTCGGTGCTCCCTTCAATTTCTACCTATGGAAGAGCTGGGCAGGCGCCTTAATATCTCGCTCGACGGTGACTCGTCACACGCGGCAAGTATCCAGCCTGCATCATTCATTGAGCGTGGAAATCGAAGAACTGAAAGTACTGTCCATGTGGTGTGGTAAATCGCAAACACGAGTACTAAGGGGTGGAGGAGCCCCCCAGCATGGTTGGTGGGCACGACCCACTCGGCGGTAGCCCGCCATGATGATGAGACAGGTGTAGCTGACGCTGCGCCTGGCGTGGAAATCGAAGAACTGGAAGTACTACAGGCGTGGCGATAGCTCCCTGTGATAGTCTAGTGATACCGTGACACTGTTGGGTGGGAAACCCTCGCCATGATTGACGGGCCTCCACGTTTGTTGTTGGACTCCTAGTGGTTGGACTTGTTGTAGTTTTGTCCGACGAGCAGCCGCTCCGGGGACGAATTATTTAGAACTATTAACAAAACTATTTAATTCATTAACGATTCCTATGGAGCTGGGATATGAGAAGGCGTAATTCCTTACTGTTCAATATTATCAATAAATTGTAGTAACTATCATTAAATAATTGTAGGTATTACTATTAAAAAATAGTTCGAATACCGAAATATTCGAATACCGAATAATTCGAATACCGAATAATTCCAATACCGAATAAGTCGAATACCAAATTATTCGAATACCGAATAATTCGAATACCGAATAATTCGAATACCGAATAATTCGAATACCGAATTATTCGACTACCAAACTATTCGAATACTGAATAATTCGAATAGCGAATTATTCGAATACCGAATTATTCGAATACCGAATTATACGAATACCGAATTATTCGAATTGGAAGCTCTATTTAAGAATCGCAAAACTGGTGCAATGGAGAAACTACAAATACGTATCTATGACATAAGGTGTGTAAAATTGTGCACCTATTTTATATATGTGTAAACAAAATGATATTTGACAAGTTAGCGCTTTCCTTTGCCATTCCTTGGAATGCCAAATATAATTATAAAATATATCAAACGCAAATTATTTTCGATCATTATTACCTCCACCCGCTCCGCATTAGAGTACTGTTTCTAATGCTTAACTTATAAAACAGTATAAAAATTACCTACTCGGAAACTGTATGTTTTTACTGTTTTTTTTTGTTTTAGATATATAAAGATTTAGATGGGTCGATGGCAGAGCGTTTAGTTCGCTTAGTAAGTAATCCAGTGGTCGCGAGTTCGAATTCTGCCTCGAGCGACTACGTTCGCCTATAACACAAGCATTTATGCTTAGTTTTGGGAATGTAGGAAGATGTATATGTATGTACTTGTTTAACAAGGACATATTCATTTATAAAAATAAATACAAAAAAGGAAAAAATAGTAAAATAACAATTAAAAAGAATAGTAGGTACACATATTTTTTGAAGAACGATATTATCTCACACTATCCCATATTCAGTAACTAATGGAACTAAAATAGGAACGTACTATAATTGTAGATTTTAGATTAACGGTCTTATTTCAGCGTTATAAAATATAAACTTGGACTAAATGGAATAGGAACGTACATATTTTGGCCAGAACGTTCTTAAAAAGTTATTGAATTAGACGTATTATGAAAAATTATGAAAATTGTGAAATTTTCACCATTTTCATAATTATTGAAAATACGTCTAATTCAGTAACTTTTTAAGAAGGTTCTGGCCCAAATAGGTACGTTCCTATTCCAATTAGTCCAAGTTGATATTTTATAACGCTGAAATATGACCGTAAATCTAAAATCTACAATTTTAATACGATCCTATTTTAGTTAAAATAGTTACTGAATAGGGGGTATTATCGTCTATAAAAATATTTGACAAATCGTTGTTAATAAATTGAGAACCTATTCTGAATTTGGCCCAAATATTTCCATATTGATTGATTACGAATAAAAAGTTTTTAAACCAAAAATACTATGTAAAAACATTTCGATTTCTCTACAAATAATCCTTTCCAACTATCCTTGCTAGAAACCTCTTGAGGGACACAACGCTGAGTTAACCCTTCACAACTCACAATACACGAACCTTATTTATTTAGAACCTATACCCATCCTCCACACCCGTGTCGTTTCTAGTTCAAAATATTTCATTTAAATTCGAAAAACGAGTTGTTTTGCCCATTTTTAATAACATAAAGAAAGTTTGATAAAACAAAACAAAAAAACACCACTTTAGATACCAAGTACGAACACTACAGATTTTTATTTTTAAATAAAAAAAATAATATGTCCTTGTTAAACAAGTACATATACATATTCCTACCTTCCCTAAAATAAGCATAAATGCTTATGCTATAGGTGAACGAAATCGGTCGAGGCAGAATTCGAACTCGCGACCACTGGATTACTAGCCCAGCGCGCTAACCGCTCTGCCATCGACCCATCATAATTTATCCATTTCAGAATTTATTTCCAGAATTAATTTATCTATCTATATTATGTTTGCACATCTGACAAAGTTTATTTTCTTACATAGACAACACTAAAAAATTATACCAAAAAAAAAAACGAAACGCAAGAACACGAAAGTAATTGATATATTTTTGACATACTTTTTAACATCTCAATAAAAACGAAGTTGAAATATTATAAAAGAACCGGGAACTCAAAGTACCTACAGGGCTTGCGACCTGTCATCGGCTGGTTTACGTGACCACTTTATGCGCTTGCGCAACGTTCATGAATTATGCCTTTTTATTGAGTTCCCTTATCAATGGAATTTTTAA
The DNA here is from genome assembly GCA_963576475.1 of Molanna angustata. Taxonomy (NCBI): domain Eukaryota; kingdom Metazoa; phylum Arthropoda; class Insecta; order Trichoptera; family Molannidae; genus Molanna; species Molanna angustata. The sequence goes on from OY754987.1 coordinate 20,949,188, forward strand.
AGTTATATATATTTGAATAATGAGTAACAGATCACCTGAAAATAGGACATTAATACTTCTGTCATCAATGAAGTAACGAAGAAACCTTTTTTTGTAACGCCATCTATTGAAAAATTGTTTTATTGTTAACTATGAAAGCAACAGTCCTTATACATGAGGTGACAATGTTGTCACACAGATGTAACCCCTGAACTACCTTGAGTTCCTGGTTCTCCTACAAGTATTCCTTCGTCTCTATAGACGAATTTTTAATATCTCAATAGAGACTTCGTCTAAAATTTGCCAAAAAACACATGAGACCGAGGACATCATACGATGGAGTATAGATAGGAGAAGATTCTGGAGGGACCACGTCAACAGGATGGACGAATCTCGAATCCCATCCATAGCGGCAAACGAAATCCCACCAGGGCATTGCCTCCCCAGAAGACCACCGAAGAAGTGGAGGGATAGCTGGACCTTAGCTTCACAGGAATAGCTTTCTTAAAAAAACATATCTACGATCTTATATAAGAAATGGAAGAAGAAGTATTCAACTACATCTACGATATTGTACTAAAAGTAAGAAATAAATATTTATTTTAAAACAAAAATTTTATTTCAAATTTTTGATTGATACAGGGTTTATATAGAACTTTACAATTGTAGGTAGAGGTATAAATTAAATTAACTGATGAAAACCAGTTTTTTTATATTAAATGTCTTTTCAACTGATGAATTTTATAAAATATGTTAAATGAAAACACCTAGTGTACATTAAATTATTCAATTATTATGTCAATTTCGTATCGGCGTTACCGACACTTGTAGGCGTTTATTATTGTAATGTGTCGAATATTCTTCGGTGAAAGTTTCTACTCAAGTTCACAACTGTTATACTTTGGCATAAAACAAAACAAAAGAAAGTTTAAGAAGAGATATAAATCACAAAAGAAAGAAAGAAAGAAAGAAAGCAAGAAAAGAAAAAGAGAGCGGGGACATTAAACTCAATAATAGTGAAATGTCTTCAGGATTTGGAAGTTGCGAACTAAAGGTAGGAATATTTGTACAATGTCATTGCCATAGACTTATTGAAAGGAAACAAGTAGAAAAAGAAAGGATTCAAAAAATAACAAGAAACTTGCAAAATATACTTACTAAAAACCGAGGGGAATCATGAATCTGTTAATATTTACAACTTTTATGAGTCTTCTTTAAAAAAAAAAAATAATAATATTGAAAGAAGGCTGGAGTTAGAAATCCAGTGGTCGACAGTGCGAATCCTACTACAACCGATTTCGCTTACATAGCACAAGTATTTATGCATAGATTAGGGGACGAAGACCAGGGCCGGATAAACATGTTTTTGCGCCCAGAGCAATATATTTCAAACCCCCCCCCCCCCCCCCTTCCTTCTCAAATGTTTGGAATTTCAATATTATATTATGCAGCATATTATGCAATATTATACAGTAAAAATCAATATATCAATATAAACCAAAAAAACAAAAATAAATTATAATTCTACTTATTCCTATTCATGTATGTAACGTATCCTGAGAAGTAGGCATTTTAAACTAAAACCTTAGGTCTTACAATTTTTAAAATATTGGATCATCACATAAACCGTTTAAAGTTAAATATAATTTAAAAGTCCTTTTAACTATCTCAAGTATTATGTAAATAAACTAAACTTAATAACTAATGTTAACACTAAAAATATCATAAAAACTATTTTTAATTAAAAAAAACTCAATATAATTATCAAATTCCAGTAAAAATTTAAAATCACACCAAACTTAAAATAAAAAAAACAAATCGTGATTCTAATTAACACAAAACACTAAATAAGTTCTTGGTATAATAAATACCTACATAAATTAATATTAATAAAACGAGGTATGCCAATGAATTTTACACAAAACAGCACACGAAAACTCCCATTGATTTCGATACACTTTGCCGACTAGTATTCCATCTAGTTATAGGTATATATTAAAATCTATGGTCTATACTAGACTCGTAAAAAATATGGACACGTGTTAACATTTGACATCAGACAGAAGAGAGAGATAGAAACAATAATATATGAATAATTGAAAGAGCCAGGTGACGAGTCGGCGACCGAGATCGAGAAAATAAGTAAGTATGTCGCTAAAGTCGAAAGGGAAAACTTCACTGAAATTATCATAACATTTCTAAAGAACTTCGTTTCCCTTTTTTAGAAAACCTTGCTATTAGTTGCTGACAGGTTCCGCTTATTGAAACGGCTTATGTAGTTTCATTAACAAGCAATAAGAGTTTTTAGTATAATGTATAATTAAAGTTACTGTGGCGTGTAGCATCTGGAATGTTTTCAAACACGCCGCTATCATCTCATATGAAATTCATTATCAAGCGCCCGGGCGATTTCAGATAGGGGGGCGCTGGCTTCATTATGTAGATAATTTAAGACTTTAGCAAGTAAATTATTAGAATGATTATTTTGTGTGTGTGTGTGTGTGTGTGTGAATCGACTATATATGTTTACGAATAACACGGTAATAGACGGACAAGATATTAACACCGCAGAATTTTATCATACACACCATCACGCCGTGTCCCTTTCGGGGAAGGCAGAGAGAACCGAGTGCCATACCTGGGGAATTTTTGATTTATATAATTAACATTTTAGGATTTTAAGCGCCCTTTTTAGACAAGCGCCCTGATTTCTTGTTCCGGGTTGTTCTATGATTTATCCGGCCCTGACGAAGACGCTTAGAAGGCAATACAAACTTATAAGAATAAGTTGAACACATTAATGCAACATTCGCCATTTACTCCAAAAAATAACAACGAAACTCATAATTTGCACTATCTATGTACATAATACTATAATACTTTTTGTGAATTTTGTGTGAAAAAATACGCAAAAATGTTAGTCATACAAAACATCACGTCGGGGTCACCAATTTGTTGGATTTATATGTAAAAATGTTTGTTACCTATAAGTTGGACGGAATAATAACAGCGTGATCGATTGACATGATGTTTATTTAGATGAGTGGCCTGAGAGAACTCTACATGAGAATAGCCTCAGGTCGTTATTGGTAGGGGTATACTTTGTATACAGGCAGTCAGAGGAACTACCTCTAGTCCTGCATAAATATAATAATGTTTGTTTTGTTTTAACATTGCTTTTTTCCCCTGTCATCTCAAAAGACGAAGTAGGAATATTATAGGGAAATCACGGCACCTACAGGGCTTAAAAGACCTGTCATCGGCTGGTTTACGTGATCACTTTATGCGCTTGCGCAACGTTCACCAATTGTGCATTTTTATTGAGTTTCCCATAAATACAATTTTTGAAATTTATGTTATTTATCAAAATCTTTTCGCTTGAGAATAAGCTGAAACACCATTTGCCATCTTTGAAGTCTCAATAGAGACGAAGCTAGAATATTTATAGGATAACCAGGAACCCAAGCCATCTACAGGGCTTAAGATCTGTCATCGGCTGGTTCACGTGATCACTTTATGCGCTTGCGCAACGTTCACTAATCATGCCTTCTTATTGAGTTCTTATCAAAGCAATTTTGTAAGTTCTTTATATTTTAATATTGAGAAACTGATCGTTTGAAATTAGCAGAAAAACACCATCGTCATCTATGAAGGAACGAAGAAACTTTTTTGTAACGCCATCTATTGAAAAATTGTTTTATTGTAAACTATGAAAGCATCAGTCCTTATACATGAGGTGACAATGTTGTCACACAGAAGTAACCCCTGAACTACCTTGAGTTCCTGGTTCTCCTACAAGTACTCCAACTTCGTCTCTATTGAGATAGCAAAATTTTTGCCAAAAAACACATCATTGGCTCCCGACAGTGAAAAAATCCAATGTATGCACAATTTTGAAAAAAAAAATTCGATAAGAAAATAAAAAGTTTTAAAATATTAAAACGGTAAATATCAAACATCTTATCATAAACGGTAAGACTCATACATGGCATACATCCTTTATATACTGAAAATGAAACACTTAATTTTATAATTATATTCTTAAAAATTTATTGTGAAGTCATTTTTCTCCAATTCTCCACAGTAATGGTGGGATAAAACGATTGGAAACTTCTTAAAAATAATACCCTGTTGGGGATCGAACTCTGCAACTCGTGACATAAGAATTATCACACTTTTAAGAGTGTTTTAGGAATATATACGGTCTGTTTTATTGGTGTGTATTTATTTGTAGCATCCTCAATTGATCACTGAGTATAAAACAAAAGCAAAACATCTCCACTTTGTTACAAACTGACCCATGAGTTGGAAATGTGTGCAATACAAACCCATTTTCCTGGATTCTCAAGGGACCGATTCTAAGAAGATTTATTTCTAGGAATTACCTTCCCCTGGCGTTGTGCAATGTAGTTATATTTTATTCTAGATTGTCTCAGATAGTAAACCACTATATATACATTTATATTCTCATTTACAAACTATCTCGCTGTGAAACACTAGCTAGAATAGTGCGTCCACACCTAGAAAGGTACTACATTCAAAATGGATGGTGAACCTCATTGCTATACTATTTGAGATGTTATTGTTGCCTGTTGCATTTTCAATTAGCCGGCTCTTACGGGACACCCGAAAACGACGATAAAAATATAAGAGTGGAAACACTATTCTAAGCTGGTGCCTCACAGAAAAAATATCCCTTATAAAAATAGAGTTTTTTTATTTTTTTTTTTAACAAAAATGAATATGTCCTTGTTAAACAAGCACATATACATCTTCCTACGTTCCCTAAAATAAGCATAAATGCTTGTGCTATAGGTGAACGAAATCGGTCGAGGCAGGATTCGAACTCGCGACCACTGGATTACTAGCCCAGCGCGCTAACCGCTCCGCCATCGACCCATCTGAGGTTTTCAAGTAATATCTCTCAGACGTTAACTACATGGATTCTTGTTAAAACTTGAACATTGATGGCTCGTCATAAACAAATATAAACGACATCCATAATACTCTAGTGTTTTCTCTTTTTGATACTCAATTTTCGTAAAATTTAAACGTCATATTTTTCATCTCGTCTACCTTCTGAAAAAATCTCATAATAATACAAAGTGTTATGAGCCGGAACATCCTTAAACTAAAAGAAAAATTCTGTCGTGTTTAGGATGCCGGCGCCTCTTTCAGTTTGTCCTGGGTCAGAGAATTTTTATATTCGCTTATAAAAACTAACGGCCACCGTTACGTTACCGTTAGGATAACGGCTAACGGGAAACGGTGATCGTTAGTTCCGGGATCCGTCAACGGGAAAACCTTAGAACATGAAAGAGAGGAGAAACACAACTTCTATACACCCGCGTAGTATGCTACTGTGACCAAAATATAACTGAGGTGGTAACGGTTTCAAAACGCGTATAACTCAAATTCGCTGTATTTTGTCTATGTTGATGCGATGATTCTTTAGATTATAGTATATATGTCTGTACAATGATACGAAATGACCCGTCTTTACTTTCCTCAATCCCCCCACTGCCTTGGCCTCCGGCAAATTAGTATTCCAACATCTCCTGTCACTTGCTGCGATCTTCCATTTTTTGACACTTAAAAGCTGGGAGGCGTCCTTCACAATATCGTTTTCCCATCGCAGCCTCGGTCTCCCGACCTTTCTTTCGCCACCTGGTTCCCCTCTAAGACTCTATTTGGTATCCGCGATGATGGTATTTCTGAACATGTCCGGCCCATCTCAGCCTGCTTAGTCTTATATGTTCAAAGAGTTTGGCAGCTTTATATACATATATTGAACAACCCATCGTTGAATCTAATCCTCCATGTTTGTCCATCATTCACGGGTACCAGGATTTAACGCAGCACTCTTCTTTCAAAGATATCCAGCATCTCTGCAGACTTTGCTCAGTGTCCAAGCCTCGCACCATATTATGATACAACAGTCCAGCCCCCCTAGACAACATGCCATGTAAGCTAAGCGTTATATCGCTAAGCGATAGTAAATGTATGGAATTGGTGGCTATGACATCACGTGACAGACACCAATTTCATACATTTCTATCGCTTAGCGATATAACGCTTAGCTTTAATGACATGTTGTCTAGGGGGGCTGATCACTAATGAACACATATATATATTCCACAACGAATTTATTTGATTTCCTACGACGGTTTCGGCTTACTGGTCTAGTCCTGATGACTGTTTGAGGGTTATTTTTGTCTTTCTGTGGACACTTCTAGACCTGATCTTTGGTAATAGAGAGAAGAATGCTTGGTCGCTATTCGCCTTTTTATTTCTAAGGTATCTTCATCGTGTATATTGATAGTTGAACCCAGATTTGGAAATTCCTCTAGTTTCAAAGGTGTACTTTTCCTCGGATGTTATATTAGTGTGTAAAGCGTTTCTTGTTATTTTGGTATTATTTTCATTGATTTGCAGACCTATTTCTGCTGCTGCTGTTTCAAGTGCTCTAAAGACCTCCAGTAGGGCTGCGAGGGATCTTCCGATATTATTGACATCATCTGCTTGGCCAACTATTTAAATAACCTTTAAGTCTTAGATTATATATGATACAGATACCTAGTCAGCGCTATGAATGTATGCCAACTAAAACTACGCTGATGAATTTGTAGTATACGTACACCTACCGATACGCACACCTACATAATACGTAAACCAACCGATCTACCGCCTCACACACACACACATGTAAAAAAAATTGGCATACATTTGAATTAGAAATTTGTACTACACGCGGCTTCTGTACATTATAATTCTATGCTTAAAGTATATAGTGGATCTAATATCAACAGACGATGCTCATCATAGAGCGATACCGGTGAATGGGAGTCGCGTTTGCGAAAAATTTAAATAATAATAATAATAATAAATTTGGATAATTTATATAGCGCCGTTTTTGTGAATATCTCACCTCAAGGGCGCTGAAAAAATGATTACGTTGTATCATTTCGGCTCTGGTAAGATTTGCCAGAAGTAGAACGTAAAATTAAATATAATTTTTTCATAGTTTTAATTGATTATGGAGTTCTACCATGAAGTGACAGTGTCTAATATTGAAAAAAAAAATATCAACAAATGATCAGCTATCACAGAAGTCGTCGATAAATCTCTGGTCGAAAATCGCCCACTAGTGTGGCCTATCGTGCATCTTTCGTTATTGATATTTAACAAAAGTGAACCATTTTGTGATCTATTATTCAAATCACTACGGAAACTTCATATTATTATCTATGTTTTATGTGCACCATAGACAATAAGATGGTATATTGGTAAGTCTATTTAATCCAAATCCTATATCTTTACTTTAACACATACATACGTCTCGTCAAGCGTCTGGTGACAGACGGATCAAAAGACGGAAGTCTAAAATAACTACGCGTGCGCATAAATATTTAACTAAATAAATAAAAAAATAACAAATAGTATTAATAATAAAAGGTATATCAGCGGTTTTCAATCTGTCGATTGACACTGCTTCCAAACATAAGAATTCCATAATAATTATGATAAATATGTATGAACACATATAATATTTTGATTTCGTTGTGGAATATATATGTATTCATATTTATCATAATTAATAATTGGTATCTTACAACTACGAAAATAATATGTTGAAATATATAATTTATTCGAAAAATGTGATCAAATGCGAATACATAATTAACTTATTACTAATCTCAAATGGCAAAGGTGTTGATAATATTTTTCTTGCGACCAATATTCATTCAATTTATATTCCAAATTCTAGTAATATTATAAAAACTTTTGATGAAAAAATAAGAAAATACACCGCTTTAGGTAACGAGATTAAAAGACTTTGGCATTCTCGTAAAATAATAATATTACCGTTCATTATTTCAGCCACTGGCATTATTCCAAAATCGTTAATCCGTAATTTAGAAATTATAGATTTATCGAAAAATTTAATAATAAAAATACAAAAAACGGTAATTATGAATACATGTAGAATTTAAGATTTTTTAAACGTTTGTGGCGGGCGAAGCCAACTGGCCTTTTCCCCCACCAGGCGACCCGAACGGTCGAGCCCTGCTAACCGCGGTCCGAGCAGCGGGCGGTTATCTACTGCCGACTCCCGTCCAGTGAAGCTGTTGCACCTCGTCGTCTCAATTTTCGTTCGCGAATTTTCGTAGTCATAAATAATCGTAATCAATCTTTAAATACCATTGTAAATTGAAATAAGTTATTATATTAATATACTGTCTTGTAAGTACTCATCTTTCATTATATTGAAATACCCACTGCTCTCATTATATCTGTTTAATATTGTGCATTTCTATGCTATACGATTACTGCCGGTAACGTATAGTATATTGGGGGACGATTTGTCCATATTACACGTGTGGATAAATCGTGAAAAAGGTACACGTCGATTGGTTCAATCCCAAATCCAAACGTGAGTAAGGTTCATTCGTCCGGCGGTTCGATTCTGCCCAAACGAATAAAGTGGAACAGGGCTTCAAACCCTCAGTGTCTTTCCACGAGAACCATACCTCCAAGGCCTCCCAAATAAGGTAAGTAATACTATTTGGGGTAAGAAGATTGCACACCAGCCGGAGCTGATATGCACGCCCGTAATTGAGGTGGTAAGGTCGGTCAGTTGGACGTGTAGGTATTACCTGTTTGTCCGCCTTTAGCTACATACAACCCAAATGATATCTCAACCGCTTGGTTCGAACCTGGTGGCGGTCTGTTCGGATAGTCCCGACAGCTGAGCCACAGATTGATCGACCAAGCAACTGCGATACCGTATACAATAGATTAAATATTATTATCAAATATTACTCAGGTAGGAATGGTAGACAGATTAAAAGATATAACAGGAAATTTAACTTACTCTTTTATTTATCAAGATGATGATTACAATTGATGTTTACTAATATTACTTGGTACAGAAATGTCGAGTTATTATTTAATGAATATAAATGTAAATTTGAAACGCGGACGATTTGAACGACGACGAGCGGTCGGGCAGCGTGATGCCTAGCTTCGAGGTCTGGATGACGGGAATGGTCTGGGCGCGCTGTGCTTCCCCTTAAATAGGAGACGGGCTGTGAATACGGCGCAGGGCAAGATGGCGCCTGCCGAAGTACTCAGCGCAGCGAAGCACTGCGCGGCGCAATTGGCGCAATCGCCACAGACCCCGCTGGCAGTCGCTTAGACGAAACACGACCCCTCCTCGAAGTTCAAAGTCCTTACATTGCGTTCTGTATTTTATTTTATTTAATTGTAATTGTATACAATTGTTTTATTCCTATATTTATGTTTAGAAACGATGTATCTAATTTATTTAAATATTTAATGTATTTTATTTTTTCGACGTATACTATTATATTGGCGAAGATGTTTAAATATTATTATGCACGGTAACTTTCACTTTTGTGAATGGGGTATTGACCTGACCGTTATCGCTGTTATATAGGGGTTAAATGAGTTCATACGGCTATTCTTTTGTTTGGAGTTCATTTAACTTCGTTTTTTTATTACCGATCGGCGCGTTGTAACATTCTTGAATATATATTTGGTTTACTGAATTTTTACATAAAAATATGCGTTTTACGAATATAATAATTATTTAACTATATGTTTCTAATTTTTAGTTATTATGATAATGGTTTTATTTGGGAATGTAATATGTATTTTTTTATTGATAATTTTTTAATTTTTACGTATTACGATATTTAGCAAAAATAAATATTTTATGAATTTCTAAGAAATTTATTTTTAATTTTTTTTTGAGTTTTATCAATTATGAACAAGATAAAATATTTATAATGACTTTATGCTTTTAGAATGACTTTAGGTTTTTTAATAATATTATAATTTTTATACCTCTATTCGGCGTTTTGGTTCTCTGGCTTTTTGCTTTATATTTTTATACCTTCGTCCTTTGTATTTATTTATTTATTTTCTGGTACTTTTGGTTTTTTTTTTAGATAGCTTCTTTTTTGATTGTTCCGTCTGGATTATTTTTGCGTCTCGTCAGTCATGAAAAAATATAAAGTACATATTAGTTATATATTAAACAATTGTAAATATGTTAAGTTAGGTGGAATTTGCGTCTGAGCGTTTTTGAACGTTTTTGAACGTTTTTGAGCGTTTTTGAGCGTTTTTGAGCGTTTTTTTTTTTGAGCGGGTACACTTGTAATTAATTTTTGACAAATTATAAGACAAATGTATTTAATATATTAGCTTGTAATATATGTGTTACCTGCTCGAGTGATTCCGTTCATCCAGACCTCGCTGTTCAAGTATTAATTCCTGTTAAATCCTTTGTTTCTGTCGTGCAGTAAAATGTTACGCAGTATATTAATGAACACGTATTATTGTTCTGTTTAATAAAACTACTGATTTTACGTTAAAAGGCACAATAGGTTGTGATAGGCTCACCAGATTTTTTTACCACGGAATAACAATTGAAATTATGAGCACAAAATAAAAGTACCTGAGTTTTTTTAAGCGATTTCGGAATTTTACCAGTTTCTGAAGGTATGAGTGTGTTCAGAGACACGTTCGGATCACCAGTTTTGGACTGGTGGGTATTCAGAGACACGATCAGGAGTCACCAGTTTTGGGACTGTTTAGAAGGTATGTTCAGACACGTTCGGGTCACCAGTTTTGGGGTAGGAAGTATTGTGGTATGTAGAGCTTACTAAAGTGCCAGAGTGGTCACTTGGTTGGAAGCGATTGCATACCAGCCGGAGCTGATATGCAAGCCTATAATTGAGGTGGTAAGGTCGGTCAGTTGGACGTGTAGGTATTACCTGTTTGTCCGCCTTTAGCTACATACAACCCAAATGATATCTCAACCGCTTGGTTCGAACCTGGTGGCGGTCTGTTCGGATAGTCCCGACAGCTGAGCCACAGATTGATCGACCAAGCAACTGCGATACCGTATACAATAGATTAAATATTATTATCAAATATTACTCAGGTAGGAATGGTAGACAGATTAAAAGATATAACAGGAAATTTAACTTACTCTTTTATTTATCAAGATGATGATTACAATTGATGTTTACTAATATTACTTGGTACAGAAATGTCGAGTTATTATTTAATGAATATAAATGTAAATTTGAAACGCGGACGATTTGAACGACGACGAGCGGTCGGGCAGCGTGATGCCTAGCTTCGAGGTCTGGATGACGGGAATGGTCTGGGCGCGCTGTGCTTCCCCTTAAATAGGAGACGGGCTGTGAATACGGCGCAGGGCAAGATGGCGCCTGCCGAAGTACTCAGCGCAGCGAAGCACTGCGCGGCGCAATTGGCGCAATCGCCACAACTATATAGCCATCAGCACTATAGCCCCCCATACGTTAATATTCGGGAATCAGTAGGGTTGTTAGGTAGTATAGAGACCTCCTCAGAGCCTAATCCTTTGATATGTTAAGTATCTGGATGGGTGAACTATTCCCAATTGAAAGCTTGATGATGCGTTTGTTGCATTTTATTTTGCTTTTTTAAATAAATTACAATTTACGCATTGATCTGCTAATTCTTTTGAGGAAGTGTATAATAATAATTGAGTGTTATTATTTGTAGTGCTTAATTGTTATTAATATCATTAGTAAATCGGCCAGCGCCGCAAAAAAAAAGCAACTCACTCACGCGAGTCCCTATTATTTTTTGAAGCCTAAATGAACCTGTTACGATGTCGTGTTTTATTGCATCCCGTATGATTTTTCCCCTAATTCATCTGTCACCAGACGCTAGCCAAAAAGTGTGTATTCCATAAATATTTATTTTATATACAGTTTGAATTTTACATAATGCATAAATAAATAATAATTTTAATGAATTAAAAATGGCGGATTCCACGGGTAATTCTAAGGTGGTGACAGACAGTCACACTGCTTAAGCGATACATACGACTAGCGTCTACAATCCGCATTCTGTTTCCGGTTGGCTCTCTGATTGGTTGAGAACTCGTAGTATTAAGTCAAATGAGCTGTGAAATTTTATATTAAATGCGAAAAATTAAAAATAATATGTAAATTTATTTATTTTATTTATTTATTATTATTTTTTATTTGTTTGGAAACTTAACAGCTATACATTAATAATACTTAATTTCAAATTAGAATACAAAATAAATAGCCAATTATAAAGTTTCACATATTTAAATTATTATACATTATTAATGTTGGGTAGTCATTGTAAGATGGTGAGTGTATGTGGGGGAAAGGGAAGGGTAATGGATATAGGAAAGCGTTGATAAGGAAGGGATGAATGTTTAAGGAAAGTAGGTTTGATTTTTAACCAGTAATATTACCAATAACTGCGCGTAATTGGCGTTTCATCGATGTCAGTGTGGAGTTAAATATATCAGGTTGGGGGTCAAGACTATTGTAATAATTTAAGCATCTGTTGACATAATTATTCTGTGCGTAATTTTTTCTGCAGTATGGTGTATAGAAAAGGTGATTTTGGCGTATTTTTTTAATTTATAATTCAATTTATAAAGCAACTATTATTATTATTATAAACATACTTAAACCTAACCTAAGAATGCAGAAAAGAAGAGCTGGGACTAGACGCTACTATGCATACGTATCTCCTCTCTTTCACTATCTAAGGGGAAAGGATATAGTTGTGTCATGGCTGCCATACCTGATAACCGGTTCATAATAATATTTAATATTATGGAGTGCGAAATGTATTTGGTGAAAAAGTTTTTTTTTGTGTCAATTTTTCCCCAACAATTACGCTATACCACGGCGGCCATATGTCGCCTGCGACAATATTTCCCGAACAATATAATCTGAATTACGTTTTTATTTTTCCTGGACCGTAACTAAATATATTTTTTCTACTGTGCTCACGAAATTTTGCTACTTTGAAAGAGTTTTTATACCACATAGATTGCTGATATCATTGATATTTGTAATATTATCAATATATCTATAATATAATTACTGTACGCCATCTTTTTCGTCCTTCAGCGGATCGCCAGTAAAATAATTTTTCCTTAAACAATTTTCGCGTTCGAAATTTTTTTTAAAATAAAAAATAAATTGATGCGAAAAAGTACAAATTAATCGTTTAAAATGTATTTTCTAGATAAAATGACAATATTATTGTTTAAAAAGGAATTTAAAACATTCAGTATAAATTTTAAACGTAATAATCTGCGGAATATCCATTTTGAATACCGACAACATTGCTTTCAATATGTCATAATTATGGTCATAATAATACAAAGATGACAGGTAATGTTTTCGTTTAATCGCATTATTTAACTATATATGATGTATAATTTATCGTTATAGTTGTATTATTATAAAAAGATATTCATTCTTAACTGTTGTGTACTGTTCTAAATGATATTTCGAATGTACATTCAAATTATCAATATTTGTAATTTCAAACGTACGCATTTCATATAATGCATTTCTTTCAAAACATCTTTGTCGAAATTTTTTTTTTAATAATTTTCGCATTTTTACTATAAAATACTGTTTTATTACTTGATTTTAAAGTTTTCGCGTAAAGATATTTAGTTTTTAAATGTTGTGTTATGTCCTAAATGGTATATTTGACGATATTTAGTTTTACAAGGTCATTGCGCAACTGCCGCGTAGCGGCAAATAAAGCCGCGCAGTGGCCGTTGGGGGTTGGCCCGCGTTTTCCGAGAAGGCTATTCTTGTGTAGGTGAGGTTCAGCTATCCCTCCATCTCTTCGGTGGTCTTCCGGGGAGGCGATGCCCTGGTGTAATTTAGTTTGCCGCTATGGATGGGATTCGAGATGCGTCCATCCTGTTGACGTGGTCCCTCCAAAATCTTCTATATCCACTCCATCGTATGATGTCCTCGGTCTCACAGGTCCGCCTAATGTCGTCATTGCGAATTCTGTCTCTAAGCGTCTTCCCTGTGATAGCCCTTGAAACCTTCATTTCCGATGTTCGTAGGAGGTTTTTGGTTCTGGTTGTGTCGGCATTTGTCTCCACCGCGTATGTCATGCATGGTCTAACACATATCTTATATATTTTGACTTAACTATCCGTTCTTATTTATTAGTTATAAATAAATAAAATAAATAAATTTAATTTTATTTCAGTTCGTGAGCAGGGGGGTGCAATGCAACACAAACCATATAATATATACAACATTTAAAAATAATAAAAAAAAAATAATAAAAATAATAATAATAAGGTATAAGTACATATCAATATATATTAACACAAACATTAAATAATATAACCGGAAGCAAAAACAATATCACCGTATAAAAAAAAAAAAAATAAAAAAAAAAAACATCCATTGAAATCACTTCAGTCACTGCAAAATTGATGCCCATCTTCTGTGAATTGGAGAATCAAGCCACATACTAGCCTCTCGAACAATAGAATTGCTAGATCTCCACATCCTCATTCTTGCAGCAGCTATCTTGCGTCTTTGGAGAGTGGCAAAGTCATGGACCCCGCGCTCTACAAACATTTGAGATGCACTGCTGAATCTGGGTAACCCGAACATTATCCGAAAGGCATTATTATATTGTACTCTCATAGAATTATAGGACTGACATGTGTGTCTACACCACAGCTCACTTGTATACAGATTAGTACAGTATGTGATAAATAGATATTTCTTTACATTGTCACTGCATCTAGTGAACTTCCTGGCAAGCATATTAGACCTTACACTAATGGCCCTCCTCTGCCTTTCAATGTCTTTATTATCATTTAAGTCGTCACACATAACATGCCCAAGATATTTGATGCTACTACTGGCCTCTAAAATTTGACCGTTCAATGTTACTGGGAGGACATTGTCAGGAGGTGAGTCCCCGCGAAAAATCATGAGCGCTGATTTCTTGGCATTGTATAAAAGATTATGCTTACCTGCATAGTCTTCGCAAATCTTCAGCAATTTACGCAAAGCTTTGATGGAGGGGGCCAGCAACACCATGTCGTCCGCGTAACTTACGTGGTTGACACAGATTCCGGCCATCCGACAGCCAACTTGACAACTAAGCAGGGTCTCACTCAACTTATCCATATATACATTAAAAAGAACTGGAGACATAGATCCTCCCTGTCTCACGCCGCTAGTCAGCGCGAATGGCTCGGAGCTTTCTCCATTCCATTTCACCACGTTATCTTGTTGTCTGTACCAGGTTTCCAGAATTCTGATGAAAGGGGCAGGAACTCCTCTGGCATGCAGCTTTAACCAAAGGGTACTATGCACCACTCTATCAAATGCCTTACTCAGGTCCAGAAAACAGGCATAGACGGTCGTTCTTCTATTCTTATAATATTCGATGGTCTGCTTGACGCTGAAGATTGCGGTATCTGTGGAACATCCAGACTTAAACCCCATTTGATTATCTTGGGTTACAAGTTTGCCTTGTATATAGACATGAATTACTTTTTCAAATATTCTGGCTATAATAGTAGCCAGAGATATGGGTCTATAATTTACAGATGAAGAAGGGTCCAACTGTTTATTTTTCACTATGGGGACTATGACTGTTTTTGTCAGCTCTGCGGGTAGGTGACCCAGCGCTAGCATTGCTGTGAAGAGTGACGATAGTAGCTCTATAAGGTAATGCCCCGCATT
This sequence comes from Molanna angustata, assembly GCA_963576475.1. Classification (NCBI taxonomy): domain Eukaryota; kingdom Metazoa; phylum Arthropoda; class Insecta; order Trichoptera; family Molannidae; genus Molanna; species Molanna angustata. The sequence continues at coordinate 20,964,766 of OY754987.1, forward strand.
CTTAATATGCTCGATCGAAAGGCCATCATGTCCGGGAGACTTACCGCCTGCCATATCATTTATCACAGTCTGAACTATGTCGGTCGTCACTTTAACTGACATATCTGGAATGTTGGATATACATTCAGGATTGTGCATTCGCAGGCTTCCTTCTCCTGAGAGATTTTTTCTGAATACTTCGGCGATCCCTTTCTTGCATGTCACACCGTCGACGTGGCTTGGAGTAGTGCTTTGAGTTTTCATACTAGCGTTTGTCATCTTCCAGAATGCCACAAAGTTCTTTTCCCGGAATGCACTGGCAATGTGATCCATTTTGATTTGATCTGCTGCTCGTTGACACTTTTTTAATTCTCTTTTGAATATTTTCCTTAATCGTGATCTCTGTTCAGCAAGTAAACCCTGTCTTGGTTTACCATGTCGCAGCCACTCCAAGTGTGCATTTCTTGAGGCGATATAATGACGCGACACAAGATCACTCCATCCTGGAACCACTTTGCCAGCAATAGGACGTGGACCCCCACCACGAAAGGCATTAATCGCGGAGCTACGGAGTGTTTCTATTATTTTGCTGTATGTGATGTCGATGTTCAGAATGCTGTCATCTGATTTCATGTCTTCGAGTAGTGGTATTTTACTCAATGAGAAAGCAGCAGCCATGAAATAAGCTTGAATTTCTTGTTTGTTGCGCGGCTTCCATCTGCCGGGGTCGACTGTCAAAGGAGAACCAGTCACTATTTTTGGTAGACCCGAGGTTCGGAGATTTATTTTTATTGGAAGATGGTCAGTCCAATTGATTGTGTAGTCTACTTGCAAGTCTTTATTTTCCAACATATTATGAACCGGCTGAGTGACCAAGCAATGATCGAGCCATTTAGTCGTATTATGAGCATCACTTATATATGTGTATGTGTCACTGGGAAGCATAGCCATATCAGCACAAATTAAGTTAAATTCCGCACAAAACGAAATCAATTCCCTTCCGAAGAGTGTACCCGGATCCGCATTGAAATCTCCTAAAATAATACTGTTAGGAGAGTCTTGCTCTTCAATGATCGTGTGTATTTTAGATAGGCATGTAAGGAATTCTGGTAGATTATCACTGTTACATATTGCCAGATGATATTTTTGAGACATCCTGAACTAATAGTAGAAGACTATCTAGTAGAAGAACTATGTCGGACTTGATTGTACTGTATAAAATCATATATTCAGAGTTTGACTGTCCTTCATTACTTGCTTTGATTAAGTTTCATATACCCAGCAGATTTACCAAACCTTCACCAATATTTCATAGCGATATAATGAGGACCGAAGCTCATAGGCATTCTCCATTTCCCAGAATCCATCGTCTGGGTAATGAGTATGCCTTTGTTGCTGACGTTCTCAATGTGAGCTTGTACACCTATAAAATGAAACTGAGATCGGTATTGTTTTCCTAGCCATTTCTATTGTGTTTCTGGTCGATTATCTCTTTTTCAATTATCAAAATTGTTTTTAATTTAACTGTAATTATTTTTATTACCTATAGATATGTTTTGTATGTATGTATATGTATTGTGAACTTTCTTAATTGATTTTTAATTTTTTGTATTATTCTTTTCATACACTTTGTTTTTTGTAATACTTTATTTTTTTGTTTTATTAGTATACTATGTATTTGTATATTAGTCATTCTTTTGAACATTCTTGGTTGATTTTTTTTCTTTATATTTAATTATTTTTTTTTTATTTTTTATGCACTTAAATGATGTGTTTATGATATGTTTTTTTATGTTATTTTTTGTTCTTTTCTGTGTAACTGGTTTTTACATACCGTAAATAAATAAATAAAGGCTGCTTTATTGGTCTGTTCTCTAACTTCGTAGTATAGGTTACTATAGCTCCAGATTTCCACACCCACATATCTGAAAGTCATAACTTGTTCCACCGGAATGTCATCTTGATTGTTCCACCGGAATGTCATCTATATTTTTTTGAATTGCATGATACTACTGTATTTACTTGTATGATTGACGGAAGAAATCACCTATGAACACATTGTATAAAAATGTTTTGGCTTTATTTTTTAAGTTATCAATATTGACGGTGTTTAATGTGTAGAGCTACATTATACTAGGTATTTTTTTAATCAAACAAAAATGATTATTGTTCTACATGTATATTTTCTTTATAATAGAACGACCGTTTCGGCTGACTAGGCTCTTATCAACTGGTAAACATAGAGTAGTGTCTTCTTACGGCTGACTAAGCCCTTATTTATTTATTTATTTGTATCTTTTTGTATATATAATTAGTACACTGGCGGGTTTATTGCCTAATGGCAATTTCTTCTAACCAAACAGAGTAAATTATAAGTATACAAAACAATGTGTACTATGGCAATCAGTTAATTACATTACAAAATAAATAAATACAGCAGAAAAAAGTAAAAAAAAACAAAGAAAATAGCATATAAGAACAATTCATAGCAATGATAGGAAAGCTAAAGGACAAGGAAAGGAAGATGTAATCAGGTGTTCTCAGATAAATATTTTTGCTTTAGCCTTTTCTTGAAGATGTTAAGTGAGATAGACGACGCAATATCAGGACTTTGGCTATTCCATAGCTGAATGTACTTCAAATGAAGAGCTAAAAAATCAGAACTATGAATAGGGATAGATAGTAAAGCACGTTCAGCAGATCAAAGTAGAGCATATAAGAAAAAGACATTACTCTATGTTTACCAGTTTAATACACCCCCTTTAGTAATTAAAAAAAAAAAATATTATATAGTTTAATTTTAATTATTTAAGAAGAAAAAAATGTTTAAGAGAGAAAAGAATAATAATAATTGTAGGAGGGTATTAAGTTGTTTTACACAATACAGTTAGTAATTGTTGGTGAGAGTTGTGGAGGAACAAAACACATAATAGGTTATTTTAAATATGACCAGGGGTCATGTATATTGAAAAAAAAATTATGCAATTGGGTTAGTAACCTTAAAACTAAGTACAACAAAATGAAAGCAGTAAAAAAATTGAAACGTCGGTGCTTTGTGTAGTGGGGCGAGTGATTTTGTTTGGTGCTGAGATGAGGCGCTGGTCGAGCGACGTCGGCTTGGCAGATGGTGCAAGCGGCTTTGGCTCGCGTGGCAGGATGTTGAGGCGAGAGACGAGCGGCTTTGGCTCGTGTTGTGGTGAGGCGATGAGATACGAGCGGCTTTGGCTCGTCGTGGATGCAGCAGACTCGCAGGCAGGGGTTGCTGACATCGTGGAGGACGTCGGATTGGAGCAGGGGCTCCGTGAAGCTGGACTTGCGAGGAGGCAGTCACTGTAAGCTTCGCCGGGACGTCCAGGAGCGCTGGACTCCAAGGCAGGAGTCACTGGGCTCTGGATGAGGAGTCTAGCGGCCGTGAAATATACCTATGCAAGGTAGAGGCGCGCTAGGGATCCGAAAGTAGGTATCGCCGGTTGTGTTGCTCGATTGCTCTGCCCGTGGTGTGAATGTTGACGTCGCGACGCGTTGTAATTATGGTGTCTACTTTTTAAAACAATGTAAGAAATTTAAGACGAAAAAAAATAACACTGATAGTGTGCGCTGTATATTTAAATTGTCTTTAATACTTTTAACTTAGGCAGGTAGGAGACATCTGCCGAGGCACAGATGCCCGTCCGTCACTTGCTACACAAACTGAATTTAATTTTTTTTTGAACAAGGCGATGAGAACTATTCATCTGTCTGTGGACTGACTCCACTGGTGGACTCCAGTTTACCGACTCATTCCAATGGTGGACTCCAGTTGACTCATTACTGACTGACTACCTCAACTCTCGAAAACGTCTTTCTTTCGAATTTTGTAGGAGGTGGTCAGAGCCTCGATCATTGGTCACTACGAGTAGGCTGTCCTAAGGACACCATTGTTTGTCCTTTATTGCCCTCGAGATAGCAACCAATTACGATCTTGGTTGGGGCGTGTTAAGTATGAAATACCATGTGTTTAGAAAGTGAGCCTCGACCGGGCAATATATCTTATTACTAGACGTTTTGGAGACTCGTAAAAAAAATGTGAATTGGTTGTCTTCCGTTTCAAATATTAGGTATGTTCTTTTGTTGCATTTTAAGACAAAGAAGGATGCACATGTTGGCTATATCTTTAGAAAGAATGATGCTTAATGGATTTGCAGTTGTTACATGACTATAGAAATGCAATAAATCAGGAGATCTATTCAGTTGGAAATTTTAAAATATAAATGAAATGCATTCTACAGTTTTGAAAGAATTATTTCGACACAATGTGAGCAGTAAATTATTATCTTGCCCTAAGAAAAAAATAAAAACCCACTGCGAACATTTTATAAGTAGGTATTATTGCGTAAGAATTAATACAAATAATTCGAACGCAACAAGTTGATAAGAGCCTAGTCAGCCGAAATGGTCGTCCTATTATAAGGAAAATATACATGTAACCATAAATTACAAAAATTATTGTTTTATTAAAAAATACCTAGTTTTGGCTTTAAATATATATTTTTTTCATTATGCTTATAAAAATAAAAACAAATCACTTATTGAATACGTAGAAATTGAATTTAATTTAATAATCTATCAACATTGTAACACGAAATATAATTTCTTTTTCTTGAGAAACGTGAATGGTGAACAATAGTGATGAAGTCCAACTATATATAGAATATGAATAATAGACAAGAAAGGCAGGTACGAAAATATTCCTTTTATTGTACCTCTTACATAACTTTATGACTTTTGGGTATTCTATTTTTCTTGGTATTATACCCCTTCCTTCTCTATTATTCGTATGACGATGCTCGTTATTGAGTGATACCGGTGAATGGGGAATGGCTTTAAACTTAATTAAAAAGAACGTTAATTTTTTTCGAATATTTTTATTATTGCATATGCGCAAACATTGGATTTTTTACCCTGTCGGAAGTCAAAGATATTTTTAACAGATTTTTAATTATCTCAATAGAGACGAAGTTGGAATATTTATTGTAGAAGAACCGGGAAATCAAGGCACCTACAGGGCTTACGACCTGTCATCGGCTGGTTTACGTGATCACTTTATGCGCTTGCGCAACGTTCACCAATTATGCCTTTTTAATGAGATCCCTATCAATTCAATTTTTGAAAGTTCTATATATTGTAATACTGAAATTCTTTTCGCTTGAAAATAAGGAATTTTTACTACAGCCATCTATGGGTGAAATTATGAATGACCTTATAAGTCTGGCGCAATTCAGGGGTGACTTCTATGCGAAAAATGCATTGTCACCTCAGATATAAGAATTGTAGCTTTCATTATTTACAATAAACAATTCTCTCAATAGATGGCGTTACAACAAAATAAATAAAAAAAAAATAATAAGATTGTTGTTCATAATTTCACCCATAGATGGCTGTAGTAAAAATTCCTTAATTTTTTTGTTAGTCATTTTTTGGTATTAAAATGAACTAGTTTTAACAACGATTAGTTTTTTTTCATACGACAGATTTCAAATTTTAGAATATAATCAACGTTAATGGTGATAGCGGTGATAGCCCAGCGGTAATGTCGTCGCATCAAATGCGTGAGGTCGACGGTTCGAATCCGGGCGTGGCACGCATTTATATCACTAGCTATGTGTAGCCATGATCCAATTTGTCTGGTTCCCCTTTCTGAGGGTTACGAAGGTCAGATGGCAGTCGCTTCAATGTAATAACCAGACTCGCCAATTCCAGGATCATGGTCAAAGCGTACCCCGATAGAAACGGGACAAAAGCGCTAAGGGGATAGAAAGAATCAACGTTAATGTTAAAAAAATAATCATTTATAATCAATTCCGAATTCCATGTGTCCACCTTCTTACAAGCCGGGTCTTTTAAGATCCGAATTCATATTTTCCTGAGCAGGTTGCAAACCCTCCCCGACGTTATGAAGTGCGCTTCCTCGAAAGAGTTAAATGGTCCCAAATCCTTATAGCTGGTGTCCCCTACCAATTTTTTTTTTATATTGAATGGGGAGATTTTCTTGTAACTAGCCCGTGTTTATTTTCAGTCCAGAGAAGCTAGATTTGCGTGAGAAAAGATTTTAAATAAATTTCTCTTCTGCTGGGAATCGAGAACAGGAGCTCACATTGAATTCAAACGACTTATCAATTTTGTTGTGGTGATCGATATTATAACTAAACGAGTGAGTTGTGGTCAACGTTAAATTCATCACTACCAAGTTACTCCACAAAGAATTCAAATGTTGTATGGAAAATTTACTCCACAAAGTATTCAAATGTTGTATGGAAAATTTACTCCACAAAGTATTCAAATGTTGTATGGAAAATTTACTCCACAAAGTATTCAAATGTTGTATGGAAAATTTACTCCACAAAGTATTCAAATGTTGTATGGAAAATTTACTCCACAAAGTATTCAAATGTTGTATGGAAAATTTACTCCACAAAGTATTCAAATGTTGTATGGAAAATTTACTCCACAAAGTATTCAAATGTTGTATGGAAAATTTACTCCACAAAGTATTCAAATGTTGTATGGAAAATTTACTCCACAAAGTATTAAAATGTTGTATGGAAAATTTACTCCACATAGTATTCAAATGTTGTATGGAAAATTAATTCCACAAAGTAATCAAATGTTGTAAGGAAAATTTTCAGCATTTTCGTGAAATGAGTTTGTTAAATTATTTTTGATTTAAATATTAAATTATGAACACTTGTTTACTATGTAATGTCTTTTTACCAATTTGAAAATAAAAAATATCAAAGGTCAAATTTCCAAAGCTTTGGGTCACTTATAAATATTTGACAGTAAAAAAAATTGAGAAGAACTGATTAAGATCAGATATCCTGCAAAATCTAATGGAGTCTAAGCGAGTATTAGATTTACAGATTTGAAAAGTATTGAATGAGTACGTACATAGCACATAGTAAGTACACAACATAGACACACACATTTTTTATTGCGATGAAACCATCAGAATATAATCTCAGCATGATACTAATTGACAATCTGCAATAAAAATAATTTCATAGCTCCCCACAATATCCTCTTGGGGTAGTGAGGAGTGAAAATAAAGGTACCTACAGGAGGAGTGAAAATTGCATAATATTACCCTACATAATAAAAACACATAATATTTTTTTTATTTAATTAAATTTATAATTAATATATCAAAAAATATAAAAAAAGATTCACAGTAAGTAAAAACATATTTCCCTCTACCAGAGTGCAAGCACTTGTGTGTAAAGGAGTAAAAAGGAGTACCTACTCGTGTGTAAATATATTGAAATTTTATCCCTGCCAGGTTACAATGAATTTTTTCGACAAATTTTCACGTCTCAATAGAGACGAAGCAAGAATGTATATTTTTTGGAGAACCAGTCATGAGCTCTGATTTTTCCGGTTCTCTTATACATACATTATATTCTTGCATCTGTATTGAGATATTAAATTTGTTATAAATTGTAAAATCATTTCTCTTCGCATAGTATCGGAGAATATAACTGGATTTTCCAAGCAGTATTCAGAATTAATTGGTTGCAATATAAATTAAACCACTCATAGGTACTTCACGTTTGTGGTTCGGATCTGTATGGTAACTTCATTTTCACCAATGATATCTCAGAGTTGGTACACAGATCTTCTGTTTCGAGGGTTCTGCATAGATGTATGCAGACTATTATTATTTGGGTGTCGCTAAACTTCCAATTTACCTTGTACCAATTTCCCTATCAGCTTTTAATGAGATTCTGGCTCTCGATTCTGTAATACCAGAATTCTGAATTAGATGAACAACAGATCTACGAACTTCTCTTATTTGGACACTCTCAGGATATGCTATATGAAGTTTACTCAAACAATGCTCACAGTGTTTTCAAATTGTCCGAAGTTTTTTAAAGTGTACCATTACATTACATTTTTTTTAAATCAATCAAAATTGTTTATGGTCGATTATTCAGTATGGAATTAGACTAGTTGATAAGGGCGTAGTCAGCCAAAATAGACACCCTGATACAAGGAAAAAATATTTTTAGAACCATTATCTTTGTTATCATTATGTTCCAATATCATTATGCTCCATTTTCACCTAACAATAAACAAAGTACGCTAAGATCAATGACCCAATCCAATAAAAAACTAGTAGAAACCAATCTCACAAATAAGCCAAAATACCTATATCGATCTTTTGGCGTTTCTGGACCAAAGTCATGGAACAATCTTCCAATGGATATAAGATGTGCCGAAAATATCAATGAATTCAAGAAGAAATTAAAAACTCATCTTTTCCGCAAGTCGTATCCAGATTGTCCTTCATCCGTTCAATATTCCCTTACTTAATATTATGCCTGTTTACTTTAAATCGACAATTTTTTATAAGTAATTACATCTGGATTATGTAATATATATGTATAACTAGATTAATTTGTGATTTTTACGTATTATTTAAGTTTTATGTTTCACCATTTCCAATGTGTTAGCTATAGGACTCATTTTAATTTATTTTTTCGCAAACTGAAAGCGCCCTTGAGGTCACTACGGTTGTCACTAAAAGGCGCTTTATAAATTGTCCTGATTATTATTATTATAAATTTCATTTTTGAAATATAAATTAGCTATAAACCACTTGTTTTTTGAGTCACTTCGCGACATGTTTCGGAAGCGCTGTCCTTCCATCGACCGGCGTGTCGAGACTAACATGTTGAATTTGTGTGTGTCTGTCTGTGAAGCGAGGGGGTGGCGGTTGAGGGTTGGTTGGGTTAGTGGGGGGAGGGGGGGTATTGTGAAGTGTTTTTGTTTTTAATGGGGAATATATTAAGTATTGGAGAAGTGTTATGAAAGGTATGGTTATTTATAAGTTTTATACCGGAATTTATGTGTTTATGTATTTCGAGCGTTTCGTTGTTGTTAAGTCGGTATCCTTTATTCTGTGTTTCATGTAATAGTTTTAGTTTGTGGTTATTGAAAGAGTGATTAGTTTGAATAATGTGGTTAGCAAATTCTGAGAAATTATTGTTGTTTAAGCATCTTCTGTGTTCGTTAATTCTTATATTTAGGTTACGGTTTAGGTTATATTTAGGTAGGTATTTAGACAGACACACACAAATTCAACATGTTAGTCTCGACACGCCGGTCGATGGAAGGACAGCGCTTCCGAAACATGTCGCGAAGTGACTCAAAAAACAAGTGGTTTATAGCTAATTTATATTTCAAAAATGGTTTATATTAACTACCACAAAATATCCGCCGAATCATTAAATGATATTATAAATTTCGTTTGATTAAAAAGAAGATTATGCTTACCCGCACACCTTTTGTTGGTTCCCTCTCATTGTGGGATATCCCGTGATAGAATGTAAGTTTCAACCTCAAATAATCATAATTCGTATGCATTAGAAAAAAAACTACAATAAAAAGGCAATATATTTTTATTCAATATATTTTTAGTAGGTACCTACATAATACGAAACCTACATATATGAATTAATTTTGCAAACTCGCGTTTTGACACAAACCAGCACATCTTTAACTGTCTCAAAAATTTCGTTTTAATATTATCTTGATGGCTTTTCTCTATCTCGAGACGTTTCCATAGCAGTACTCCAACCGTGAAACGGCGAGGGTTACGTAAAAGATCAGCCAATGGAACAAATGACACTGTACCGCTGCAGCACTCCCCTCCGCCCCACCCCCGCTGTAATACGTGCAGTTTCGAATTGGAACAAACCACGATGATAATAAATTTTCTACATTATCAAGTTGTAAAAAAGATAATTCAATAATTCTAATGTTTTTTTTGTTAACAGAGCGGAAATCCATTTTAAAATTAACAATAAGATAGAACACGGTATTTTTTCACAGATTCGATTTATTACGACGATTCGATTCAATTTATTTAAGAAGAACCGAGGATCACATTGAGAACCAGGCTATGGTCATAGACATCCCCCGATCAACGAATAGGGGAAGACCAAAAAATACATGGATGGCGCAAAGGATGAAACATGAAATAACATCGCAGGCGGCCAAGAAACGAAGAGTGCACAGCCTGAGGACGAGGAGAGCTGCCCACAACAGTCTTCATCGACGATTAGTTGGGAATAGGCCAGGAAGAAGAAGATTCGATTTATTACGACCAAACGTTTTCGCCGAGTCTGCGAAAATAATAAATCAAATCTTCTTATTGAGGTCCATTTTTAATATGTTCATCGTGAAATCTTTTCATTTGAATAAAAGCTGAAACAAGTGGTGTTTCGATAAAAGTTTCTACGCAAGCGCATAAAGTGATCACGTAAACCAGCCAATGACAGGTCGTAAGCCCTGTAGGTATCTTGAGTTCCTGGTTTTCCTTTATAATTTCAACTTCGTCTTTATTGTGATGATAAAAATTTGTTATATAATAAGATAGTAAAATTTTAATGTCAATAGGAAAAAGACAGAAAAGAATAAGAAAAAATATTAAACGAAAATTCAAAAAGAGTTGTAACTTAATAAATAAAACAATATGTTTCTGCAGAATATGAAATATGTAATGCGAATGGAGGACATAAACAATATGGTATTATAAAATATATACAACTCACTTATTGGCAAAGTGTAGTAAGTAATATGATTTAGTGGAGTATATGTACGTTGGACACGACTAAACTATCAATAAGGATAGAATATGTTCACTGTAGTTAGGTAGGTACTGCAACATGCCGCGCTGCCAACAGGGGTGGTCAACATTATTTTGTTTGGGGTCGTGCAGTTATAAATACTTTTTATAGCTTCTTAAATAATAATTTAACACGCACCCAGTAACAAGTTTCCAAATTATGAAAACTAATGATGTTTATCGTCTTATAGATTCAGACTGAAAACACCGTTTTAATAGTTACTCCACCGTGAATCAAACCCGGGAACTTTAGTAATAGTAAAAGTAAACTTTTTTTAGACGTAAAAACATATATAAAAATTAATACATCTAGTTTAAACAAAAAAGTATAAAAATAATTATTTTTTGGAACAAATAAGTATGATAAGAGTGTGACATTAAATTATTTAAACATCATGTAAAACTATGGAGAACATTAATAGTTTTTAATTATGTATTCAGCACCTAGCCTACGAAAGGTGACAAGACTTGTGGTTTCTTTTATGTTTGGTGGTAAACTATGATACATTTTGAAACCTTTATATTATGAACTATTTTGTGTACTTGTTAATCTAGTTTTTGGAAGTCAAAAATACTGGAACCTCTCGTAGGGTAAGCGTGAACATTGACATTTAATAATATATTTTTCTGCATATATTTTGAAAACATATTGTTGACGCGGATATGAAATTAAAGATAAAGTGGACTGTATTTTTTGGTGCGGGTGATAAGTTGCAACCACCGCAAGGCAAAGGAAGGATATATATGGAAACTCACCAGATCCTTAGTCCTCTCCCTGGTTGGATGATAGCACTTTATTCACACGCGCGCGGTGATGGCAATTTTATAGCGAGTTTGGAGGAACGGTAAAAAAGGTGGAAGAGATGCGGACAGTCAAAGACAGTCAGATAAGACGCGGTTTGAAAGGATACTGAATTATGGATGTGGGGCGGGCAATGATTGCAACAATTTTGTGTCACTTTATATAGGTAATAAAAATAAAAATGTGACAATTATCCCAATGACATATTGGCGCCAACACATATTATTTAATAGTTTGTAAATCAAAGCTAATGTGTTGTTTATAATGTATTGCTTTAATATCATTAATTTTAGTTTATTAAACATTAGATTTATTCTTGTACATATATCTATTGCATTTTGAAATTGTCCTCATTCCCATATTTTGCTTAATCTGTAATTTTCTATTTTGAGTTTCATATTTGGGTCTGGAGTCAAACATCAAACCAACTGACCCACGAAGGCTGACATTCTATTTTTAATAAAATTTAACAAATCGTATGTTGGCACACTTTAAATGATCTAATTTAAAAATTCTTCACTATGGAATAGTCAGGTCCTGATATTACGTCGGCTCGTTAAATATATTCAAAAAAGGCTACCTGATAGCAAAAATATCTATCTGATATTACCTGAATTCTTCTTCCTCACCTCTTCCTCTCCTTATCCTTCTGTTTTGATATCATTTCTATGAACAGCAGGGTTATTCATGGGATTGATTAATATAAGATGAAAGTCAGGTACAGACTTCACAAATCTTTGAGGTTAAAAATAATAAATGAATTGTGTTTATTTATACAAAAAATACATACTAAACATAAATCCTAACAAAGTTTTATGTATGTAGATAAAGATTAAATTTAGATTATGATCGATTGTTGATTTATACATTACATTTTTAAGATTAAGACAAAGTAAGAGAGCATTAAGAAAGTGTCAAGGGTAGCCCCCTGTTCTTGTATTTAATCCTTTTTATATAATTTTCTTTTTTACTTATCTTCTATTATATTTTTTTATGTCATTACCTTATTTCCATAGTACATATTGTATTTTGTATCAACATTAACTCTGGTTAGTTGGAAGAAATTGCCGTTTGGCAATAAGACCACCACAGTACAAATGATGTGTACAAGAAGTTTAATGATTTCAGCTTGATGAGAGAAGAGAACAATAGAGAACAGCGTGTGTCAGTAGAGAAGTGTCTGGTAATGGGTTCCCTCTGCCGAATAGAAAAACTGCGTGATGGTATATTATGGTATATCATATACGAACTCATAAGGAAATTAAAGTAACATGTTGTCTAAAAATAATTTGAATAATTATTTTGTTTATAAATTATTTCCACCTTCGTTGCTCAGTTAGTTAATACACAGTTGATACACATTTTTTTCACTACGTTTTCAGTCTAGGTTTGTGATAAAATAAAGATTATCTGTATCCAGAATGTGCAACATGTTTTCGAAACATGTTAAATAAATATTTGACAAAGAACCGGTAAGTTGCCCGAGAAGATACACAACAAAGGAATGGTTTGAAAACTTACCAAGGAATTAAAAAAAACGGAGTGCGTTGACGACAAAACAACAATGCGATAGCCAAATTTTGTCATCAACAACATTAATGACAAAAATAATAATTGTGATTTTTATAGGGCCATTTAATGATCCAAGATCATTCCAACTTCAGTTTTGTACTGCTCTACGAAACAAAGCTGATTTGTCATTTTGTAAAAGTGCTTTTTTTAAGCATTGCGGACATCTGGTGACAGTGCATTAAACTGAATAGGACCGCTCACACCAAAGCATCGGTCATAGTAAGCCGCTTTGTCAACTCTGTGGAACTCTTTTAGGGAGTTGTTACTCTGTGATCCAGACGACCTAAGTATGAGATGCTTCCCAGAGAACTCTTTCTCACTCTTTTGGGGAGTTGTTACTCTGTGATCCAGATGACCTGAGTATGAGATGCTTCCCAGAGAACTCTTTCCAACTCTTTTGGGGAGATGTTACTCTGTGATCCAGACGACCTGAGTATGAGATGCTTCCCAGAGAACTCTTTCCAACTCTTTTGGGGAGTTGTTACTCTGTGATCCAGACGACCTGAGTATGAGATGCTTCCCAAAGAACTCTCTCTTACTCTTTCGGCGAGTTGTTACTCTGTGATCCAGATGACCTGAGTATGAGATGCTTCCCAGAGAACTCTTTCCAACACTTTTGGGGAGTTGTTACTCTGTGATCCAGACGACCTGAGTATGAGATGCTTCCCAGAGAACTCTTTTGGGGAGTCGTTACTCTGTGATCCAGACGACCTGAGTATGAGATGCTTCCTAGAGAACTCTTTTGGGGAGTTGTTACTCTGTGATCCAGATGACCTGAGTATGAGATGCTTCCTAGAGAACTCTTTCCAACTCTTTTGGGGAGTTGTTAATCTGTGATCCAGACGACCTGAGTATGAGATGCTTCCCAGAGAACTCTTTCCAACTCTTTTGGGGAGTTGTTACCCTGTGATCCAGACGACCTGAGTATGAGATGCTTCCCAGAGAACTCTTTCCAACTCTTTTGGGGAGTTGTTACTCTGTGATCCAGACGACCTGAGTATAAGATACTTCCCAGAAAACTCTTTCTCACTCTTTTGGGGAGTTGTTACTCTGTGATCCAGATGACCTGAGTATGAGATGCTTCCCAGAGAACTCTTTCCAACTCTTTTGGGGAGTTGTTACTCTGTGATCCAGACGACCTGAGTATGAGATGCTTCCCAAAGAACTCTTTCTTACTCTTTCGGCGAGTTGTTACTCTGTGACCCAGATGACCTGAGTATGAGATGCTTCCCAGAGAACTCTTTCCAACTCTTTTGGGGAGTTGTTACTCTGTGATCCAGACGACCTGAGTATGAGATGCTTCCCAGAAAACTCTTTCTGGGAAGCACCGCTTGTGAATGTATTATGAGGCTAGATTTTTCAAGGCATTAAACTCCCTCTGATAATTCGTTTAGACATTATTTTTCCGCGCCAAAGATAAGCATTATAAATAAAAACACGTTCGATGTTTTGAATTCTATAAACGGATTTTAATATGATCATAAAGCGCAGCGGGCCGGTTGTTGGCTACATCTGCTCTTAAGTATGCAGCTAAACTACAAACACAAAATATCTAAAACGAAAACCATGCACTCAAGTACGTACGTATAAGTATATACGTCCGATTCTATAACTATTTAAGAACGTTCCTATTTCACTAGTTCATGTTGATATTTTATAACGCTCTAATAGAAACGTTCCTATTTAGAAACGTTCTTTCTCCAAATAAGTCACGAACTTATTCAATTCTCTATTCCATAACCACATTTTAGTCGAATCTACTATCAAAACGTTCCTAATTTTAGTTCACACCTAATTAGAAGCGTACTTGTTAATTTCACAGAAGTTCACAGTAGTAATATTTAAATTAAGTCAAAAACATCAGTTGTATACTGAAAAAATAAAAATGGTTAATTTACACGTGTTGCGTTATGTTAAATCAAAACCAAAGGATATCCATACAGATTAATTGAAATGTTGGTTTGGTTAGGTTAACATGGCCGAACATTGCGCAGTACTAACGCATGAGTGGTCTACGCCATAGACAAATTGAGTTCAATTTATTTACCTACGGTGTACTAGTTTTTATATTTTAGAATTATAAGATGTATAATAACTATGCAAACTCTAGGGGTAATTGCATCGGAATAGACTCTAGTGAAGCAGTAGTCATTTATATATTTTCTTTCCTTTTTTGAGTGTAAGGATGACTAGATGTTAAAAGAACTAGCAAAGGTGGGAGTTCCTGAATTTAGAAGATAGGTACTTGGAGTGATTGCAGAGAGGTGCAGGATGACTCACATCTACTAATAGTACTAATATGTCCACAAATGAAGATGACATGCAGCACAAGTGACCTAAAAACAGTGAACGACAATACGATATTCATCGCCGCCTACTAGAGTTACAAAGTCCATGGCAAAGTAAGAATTTTTTATTTTTATTTTTTTGTTTCAGTATTGATATAATCTTCTAAATATTCTAAGGTAGAGGCGTTTACATTGTGGAAATTCATTTTAATAAATGATTAAAATAACAATATAACTTTGTTTATTTCCACTTATTTATTTTGATTCCACAACTAGTTTCAAGAACTACCGTTCTCTTTTTCAGGTGGGTTTAAACAGATTTGTTTTTAGTTTAAACCCACCTGAAGAAGAGAACGGTAGCTCTTGAAACGAGTTGTGGAATCAAAATAAATAAGTGGAAATAAACAAAGTTATATTGTTATTTTAATAATTACTTCTAAATATTTTTTTATTTTTTTTTATTACATATACCAAAATTTACATAATTTTATATAAGAAACATAACAAATAAATTGATATGGTTACGACCACCTCACTAGGCCAGGCCTGTTCCGAGGTGGTAGACTAGTTACATAATATTAATTACTAAGTCATTGTAAACTGTTATATAGAATGATTGTGTAGCCCATGGTCCACTTATTGAGTCCTATGTTAGTATCTAGTTTTGTCGTGTATGTTGTTATACAGGTGAAAGGTGGTTGGGACTTGCGTCACGGGCCCTTACTAACGTGGGCCCATGATGAATTGAGAATTTGCTAACATTAGTTGTTGATCCCTTTGTTATATAACCATAGTCAAATAAATGCATTGCGGCCAATAGTACATCCGTCGCAATTATATCTTACTGTCGTAAAATTTTCACTAAGACGAGGTCAGTAACCTACCAGAATATTGACAACAATACAAGAAGTATTTTTTTTACAACAATGGTGGATATTGATCTGGCACGTACTCATTTAACCACCTCTTTGAGTGTATAAAAGGCCATGTAGCGCTCGACAGTTTATCGTAGTTACCAAAATCTACAGTGAAAGTTTACATTTCTTAGTTGTTCAATTTTTAATCGTATTCATTTGCTATTTAATTAATTTAAAAGTTTTTATTGTGAAATTTATATTATATTCTCTCTTTCTCTCTCTCTCTCTCCCTCTCTCTCTCTCTCTCATTTCAAAAAGCTTTAATTACTGGCTTTGATATTGCTACAAGCTAAATTAATGCTCCAACAAGCTACAACATTATAAAATTACTGTTATAGTTTCCGTTTTCGTTTCGTTTTGCATCAAATCCAACAGATGTGCATCCGATCGTAAAGTAAGTGTTTCGATATGTTCCCCACAATTCATTGGAGACTCTGTAGGTACCATTTTATGGTGTCTTTCTATATTCTCGTGCATGCAAGGATAGAGAGATAGAGTTAATAACAAGTGCAATCTTTCATCATTGTGTTGCCAAAGTGAACAAGTCCTATTGGGAAATTCTCCATTATGTGCCATTGAATGAGAACAAATTCTCGGATAGAGAAATCTTACAGTTTTCAAAGATAATTCAGCTCTATAGATTTGATATTATAGTCTTTTGAGGTTGCAAAAGAAGATTCAAAAGGGGTAATGTTGAATATAAGGTTAGTACGATCGTGCAGAGGCAAAATTATATATTGATTCATGTATTTATGTGGGTATGTGTGCTGTGAACAGCAAACTAGAAAACTTTAAAGGTTTCATATTCTGCATACCGCTTCCTTTGCGACCAGTGAGTAACCTAGGCAAATTAAAAATAGACTTTTTAATATTTTATTAGGTATATTATTTTTTATTTTTTTCGTAAATTTTCATACAACATTTGTCACGAATAAAATTTTCATAAGCAAATATTTGTTCATTTCAATTTTAGAAGTGCGTTTTTACACGAATAACATATATATTTGCAATTATGACTTAGCGTTTGAGTGAAAAACATTAAGATTATTTTATTTCATTTTAATGTTTTTCGTATTTATAAAACGTAAAAAAATTATAGGGAAATTCGACAATGAACAAATAGATCGAACTAGCAGAACAACTATCAGAATCTACCGGAAACAAAAAGTACTAAAATATTCGACGTACCTATTTGTATATTTTGTTTCCATGGTTACACAGAATACAATATTCAAATAAACAAACCTACTGAAACCAACATACTGGGAATTCTTTATGAATCAAATTCAAATTTATAGAACTTTGGTCTAGGTACATAGGTACCTACCTGATTCTTACTAAAATGTTTCATATTTATTTCATACTTATTACAAATATCTGACTTTGTTAATTTTTCATTTTTTTCGTAACTTTAGTTAAAATCAAATACTCGTACTAATATTTTAGAGTGTACTATATTTGAAGTTAATTATAATGTAATATAGGTGTATGATTTTTAATTATTTATTTCATTATTATCTAAATTTTTTTTGTTTATATATTCAACTCATTAACGAATTAATACAAAAAGTATATACATGGAATTCATTCAACGATCCAAATGGATGGGACAAGCGAAAACTTTAAATACTCTTTTCACACTTAATATCAGTATAAAAGAACATGGGGGTTATGGCCAACACTCAACTCTTCATAATAAATAAATAAATAATGCTTTAATTCATTCAAATTATAAAACCACTTTTCAACTCCATTCTTGCTGAAATTTCTTTCCCAGTCCAATCCTACTGAAATTTCAAACCACTTCCCTTTACATTATTTGAGACTGAAAAGACAGTAAGGACTGAAGGGAAGGGACGGGTGGAGGGACTGAAAGGGAACGAAGGGGACTGTTTTTAAAAAATCTAAATTATTTTTGTTAATTTTTATTGATTGTATTCGATATTTTCTACTCATTCTGAATTTATCATAACAAATAAACAGTTCAATCAAGGATATCTGATCATAGAGTCTCGATTTTTTAAACTGTCAAATATTTCAAAGTAACCTAAGGCTTAGGCAAGTAAAAATTAAATTGATATTTTTTATTTTCAAATTGCCAAAAAGGCACATCACTTTCATAAAATGTTATTGAATAATTATCAATCCAAACCTTAATTTTAATTTAACCAAATGGTGGAGTTCCCTCCACATTGTCATGAACACCCTCAACATTGAAAGTAGGCATAAAAATATGAATGAGTGAATGAATGAATGAATGAATGAATTTATTTATTTAATACTGCTTCTCGGGCAACTATCAGGTACTATGTCAAATATTAATTTAACACGTACCCAATAACAAGTTGCCACATTCTGGAGACTTACGATATTAATCGTATCACAGATCCAGACTGAAAACACAATTAAAAACTGTGTGCCCACCGGGAATCGAACCCGGGACCTTTGGATCAGCAGTCAGATACCCAACCAACTGAGCCACGAAGGCCGACAAATGAATGAATGAATCATAAAATAAATGAATGAATCAATGAAGGAATGAATGAATGAATTATAGAATGAATGAATGAATCAATGAAGGAATGAATGAATGAATTATAGAATGAATGAATGAATGAATGAATTATAGAATAAATGAATAAATTAATAAATGAATGAATGAATGAATGAATGAATGAATGAATGAATGAATGAATGAATGAATGAATTAATTAATTAATTAATTAATTAATGTATGAATGAATGAATGAAAAAAATATAGAATGAATTAATGAATGAATGAATGAGTGAATGAATGAATGAATGAATGAATGAATGAATGAATGAGTGAATGAATGAATGAATGAATTTATAAAATGAATGAATTAATGAATTATAGAATGAATGAATGAATGATTATAGAATGAATTATAGAATGATTGAATGAATGAATATTTTTTTTTTTTCTACCTAATTCCAAAAATAAATAATATTAAATATATTCAAAAAATATAAATAAATATATTCGATTTTTTTTAATGAATATGTACTTGCTTAACAAATACAAATACATTATACATCTTCCTACATTCCCTAAATTAATCATAAATGCTTGTGTATGGGTTGAACGAAATCGGTCGAGGCAGGATTCGAACTCGCGACCACTGGATTACTAGTCCAATGCGCTAACCGCTCTGCCATCGACCCATATGTATCTTCACAATTTATTTATGACAGCAGGTCGAGGAACTATGCACGGTTTTACAAGAAAACAACTAATTCCAAATGTTTTAACTTTCAAGTGCAAGAAGAATAAAGAAGATAAAAATGTATGATAGAGAAATGTATAAAAGGGTATACCTATGTGTGTATTTTTATAGAGTAGTGGCTATGTATGTAAGTACTTACTGTAGGTACAATACTAAAAGTGTACAGTGTACAAGTATGAGAATTGTCCAATTTAAATATACGTTACACTATATACTACTATTTCTTCTTATGTCACAGACAATATGGTGACCATCATTTAAATATCTAACCAAATCGAATATTTATATATACTTGTTGCATGTAACACATGAGATCCAACTGTCGATGGCGATAGTATATATAGTTGAAGAATACGTACCAAACTATATATTTTAAGAATTTAGTTTCCTATATAAAACATGTATATATGTATGTCAGGATAGGATAGTATGGAGGGCAGTCCCTTTTTCCTACCCAGAATATGAAAACAGCATGATGGTTTGTATGTATGTTTGGATATTACATAAGTTATAACTATTGAGACCACGTAGATATTGTGTATTGCATACTGACTTACAAATTGTATGAAATTATGTCGTCACTAAATTCAATTTTTATAAAAACTGTTTATACGAAAAATTTTCGATGTACCTACTACCATAATGCTTTTCTCAATAAAACAATGTTTGAGAAACTCTGGAATCAAAAGTTAAATTATGAATTATATTGATATTAATTAAGATTATTAAACGCAAACGAAAGTCGAAGTCACCATAGAATACACTAACTAGCAGTCACCTACCGCACATCATAGGGAACGTTATAGAAACAAGCGTTCTGTTTATACCCGGAGCGGCTGCTCGCCGGACGAAACAAGAACTACTATCATGCATATTATTTCATACCACTACCACTAAGAGTCCAACCTGTGGTCCAACCACAAACGTGGAGGCCCGACGACGACTGTACAGCTACCACGCCGGTGGCACTCTATTGGTAGCACTGGTTTTACTTTACGCTTGCATCTCCAAAGGTGGCGCTATTTATTTTATTTAATGTTGGTATTTTCGAAAATGCAATGTAAAATTTTCAGACCTTCAGCATACTTGTGTTGTGTTTTGTTGTTTGTTGTGACGCGAAACATTTTGATCCTTTAAAATCTTGAAGTAAACCAAATAATAAATATAACACGTGTGATTTTGTAAAATTCTTGTTGTTTTCGGTGTTAATCTACATACCTACATACCATCACGCCATGTGATGGTGATGGTGTTAATCTATTGCCAGCCTTTTGTATTTTTCGATTATCTTCGCAAGATGGCTGACAAGTTTTGTTGTGTTTTGAATAAATTGTCAAGTCAAATACGGCGAAGTGAAGTTATATAGTTTTCCGAAAATCAGTAATAAATCTTTCTTTGTGGAAAATAAATTTAAAAAACCTAATAATCTACAATGCACATTTTATTTTGAACCATGCATTTTATGAATTATTTGGCAATCCTTCATATGTCTTTTTTTAAATAAATAATGATTTAAAAATGATTATTTTTATTTAACTTATCCTTGAATCCATTCCTCAAAGCTGAAAACATTTTAAAATGGAAATTTAAATTTGCCGTGGACCGGTCGCGTGTTCATTGCCCCTATAGCGGGGATGCAAGAAACCTTATGATTATTCGGTTACAGCTTATATGTATGTATTGAGTGACACATCTGAAGTTTACTGAAAGTTTATTTCTATTTTTTAGATGGGTCGATGGCAGAGCAGTTAGCGCGCTGGGCTAGTAATCCAGTGGTCGCGAGTTCGAATCCAGCCTAGACCGATTTCGGTCACCTATAACACAAGCATTTATTTGCTTATTTTAGGGAACGTAGGAAGATGTATATGTTCTTGTTTAACAAGGACATATTCATTTTTTGATTAAAAAAAAATATTATCTGTGGCAGCTACAACAAGAGTGCAACAAAAAATAATCCGACAACGTTGTAATTTCGCACTCGCGCATGCGCAGAGCCGACAGCCGCCATCCGCCATTGTAATTTTGACGTTTGTCGTATTTAAAATGTTCATATTATGTTTTTCACATTTCAAAATAGGAATATGAAAAATATAACGAATAATTTCATCATACGAATACCCCGAATACCCTAGCGAACACCATTGTAGTTATTACAAAAGAACAAATTTTTTGACAAATTTTCGCTCCGAAAATACACAGCTATCGAGAATATAATAATTTGTAGAGGTTTCGTCATATTATTCCAAGATATAACAATATAAACACGCATATCAAAATCAAATTTGATTTGTGATAGATGAAATTTTCTTAAAACACCGCTAAACTCTCTAGAACAGGCGTGCAATGGATGTGTACACAGTCGTTAATCAACTGATCTGCTACACAGCGTTTTAAAAAATCACATAATAAATAAAAACGAAAAGGAGAGTCCTATTAAAATATCAGGAATTTATAAATCAGATTGTAACTATTGGCCATATTTTTATATAGGGAAAACTACGAGAAATAAAAACTACGAGAAACGAGACTTAATGAGCATTTGAGATTGTCTTTTCTATATTTAAAATAATAGCTATTATAACTCAACTATTTCATCGATATTGGCAACTATTTCATCGAAAATAACCATAGTTATTAACAAAATGCAAAGTGAAGATTGAAGTGAAGATTGGAGGAGAGCTTACAGATGAATTCATGGTGTCGCAAGGACTCAAGCAGGGTGATAGATTGGCCCCCTACATTATTCAATCTTAGTCTGGAATATGTCATTCGTAAAACATTCCACAGTAACGCAAACCCTAACATATACTTCCAAAGCAGCCAGATAGTAGGATTCGCGGATGACCTCAACATAGTGGCAAGATCATTGACAGCTGTAAGAGAGGTTCTTGAACCATTGGAAACAACAGCAAAAGAGGTTGGATTGGAAATTAATGAAAGCAAGACGAAACTAATGAAACAATCCAGAAACTCAAGGAATAACCCTTTACGCAGCATTCAGTTTGGGGATCGAAACTTCGAGGTAGTTGATGAATTTTCTTACCTGGGGTCCACCATAACCAAGGAAAATGAAGACCACATAGAAATAATAAGAAGGATCACAACTGGTAACAAAACATTCTTCTCTCTGCTCCCGGTGCTTTAATCAAAAAGTGTTCACAGAAAAACAAAAATCACCCTGTATAAGACTATAATAAGAACAATGGTGACATACGGGAGTGAAGCGTGGACGATGACAGCAAGATCCGCAGAGATGCTGGATACATTTGAGAGGAGAGTGCTACGGAAAATACTGGGACCCGTGAATGATGGAGAAGCTTGGAGAATAAGGTATAATGATGAAATATACAGCATCTATAAGACTCCTAGGCTCTCTGTACATGCTAGACTGAGCAGGCTGTGATGGGCTGGGCATTTACAGAGAATGCCGTCATCACGGGCACCCAAGAGGATCCTTGAGGGACGTCCGGGTGGAAGAAGGAAGGTCGGCAGACCCAGGCTGCGATGGAAGGATGAGGTGAAAAAGGATGCAGAACAATTACTGCAAGTAGCAGACTGGAGGACAGCAGCGGTATACAGGAGGAGTTGGAGGCGACGATTGATGGAGGCCAAGGCTCGATATGGGCTGTAGAGCCATCAGAAGAAAGAAGAACCATATTTATACTATAATTCAGGCTTAAAAATAATCCATAGAAATTTAAATAATAATAGACAATACGCAAAATGTTACTATGGGAAATTATATAATTAATAACCAAACACAATTCCCTAATAGCCCTATATTTCATATTTTCATAATACAGAACTTACTTGATTAATGAAGAATTTTTAATCATATATTTTATGATGTTTAGCTATGATGCGGCAGAATAAACCCAAAGAAGCTGATATTCAGCATTTTTATAAACGTTAAATATGGATGAACTCAGAATTTGAAGGAATACATTGCGTTCACTTTGATCTGAATAGTTTTCCATAAACATTCATCTTATTCACAATTGCTCTCACGTTCCATAAAATTGAGTTCATTTTAATACGTTTAAATTAGCTTTATATTAGGCTGTCCTGGATTGTCAATATTCCAAGACAAATAAAAATTAATCAATGAAAAGTTTAGTGTTTGTCACATCCCAGTAATTGTTTTACATGTTCAAATCGAGTTAAAATAGAAAGATAAAACGAATTTCCTGGTTTTTATTATAAAAAAAGTGTGCACCACAAATATGTCCCATATTCGGGTGTCTAGTGCTGTGTGTAGTATGTATACCTTGGCTCAAGTATTTACATAACACAACCACTGTGGTGCATTCTATTTTAGGCCTTAAGAACATTCCTCTATTGTCCCAGTCTCAGCTTTACTACACTACACCCTTTATACATAATCATATATCATATACATACACCATATACAGAATGATTATTTTTTATTTTATTTATTTTGACAAATGTGTTGAAAAAAAACGTAAGGTGTTTTGTGTATGTTATTTTTATTTTTATTCATGTTATCATTCAACATTAGAACTCAATGTTTTATTATTTTATTACTTACTTAATCCACGTTCGAATATGGAAGTGTGGAGCATATGGACGCCACGAAATTTCTCCAAGCCTCTCTATCTTGCGCCAGATAGACAGCTTCATCCCAGCTTAAGCCAGCATCATGCAAGTCCGCAGTGTGAGTTTTGGCCTGCCTCATCTTCTCGTCCCGTCCTGAGTGCAAACGTCCTGAGTGGTTTGCATAATCAACACTCTCGGGGGACATACGAAGCACATGGCCAAGCCAGCTCAATCTGCGGCTCTGGACGACTGAGATGATTGGCTGCTGCACTGTTCTGGTTCGTACAACTTCGTTGGATACGAAATGGTAACACCTAATCCCCAACAACCAACATTTTTTTTATAGATCTATCCAATACCAGAGAATGATATATTATCCAGAGAATGATACAAGGGAGAAGAGGACCAGGACGATGAATATTTTCATGGCTATGTAATTTGAGAAAGGTGGTTCAGAAAAATTTAATATCACTCATTATGTTATGACAGCTCCTCCAACTCCTGCAGCTTGTTATCCAGAAAATGATACAAGGGAGAAGAGGACCAGAACGACGAATATTTTTGTCTCTGTTATTTGAGAAAGGTGGTTAAGAAAAACTTAATACCACTCGTTATGTTTTGACAGCTTCTCCAACTCCTGCAGCTTGTTATCCAGAGAATGATACAAGAGAGAAAAGGACCAGAACGACGAATATTTTCATGGCTCTGTAACTTGAGAAAGTTGGTTTAGAAAAAGTAAAACTTTACTGTTTCTGACCGCCGTGATTAAAGTGGAGATAAGACTGTTACCAACATTCGTATAGATTCCATCAAAATTCTTAAGCTTTTTCGCCATGACGGGGGGAGCGGTGAGCACATATACCAACCAAGTAAAAAAACACAACGTGACGGTTTCTGCGCACCCACGTGACGGTTTCAAGTTGTTTTAGGATAGCTTTACATAAAGGAGACGGCACGTGAAGAAGAATTACATCCCTGAAGAATTACATCCCTGAAGAATTACATCCCTGAAGAATTACATCCCTGAAGAATTACAATTGACATCCCTGCATTATATTTTACCCTACACTTTGCACCTGATGAATTTGTTTTCAACCATCGACCTAAGTTCATCTTATTTGTTTGGTGAAAGAAATATAAATACCTACAAATTATTTAAATAATCATTATTGTGGCATTCCAAAGGTGCTGATAGTTCAGTCATTGGTTTCTTTGCGAAACAAAGCTGTTTTCAATACTTTGCTGCTCTTGATTTAAACACTGCAAATATCCGGAGACTCAGACTACAATGGATGGATGGAGTCGAGAGGAACCTTCAGATAGAACCTGGAGACGATCCCTTGAGAAGGCCAAGGCCCATCCTGGGCCATGGAGCCACTAATAATGGTGATGATGGATATCTGGAGGCAATGCATTCCACTAGTTTCGATCATGGTAAGCGGCCTTGTTGACTAAATCCAATTCTGTGATCTAGAGACCTGCATATGAGATGTCTCCGAGAGATCTTATTTTATGCAAATAAACACTTATTATATCCAAAATGAAACATGCAATACATATTTATTTATTTATTTATTTATTTACCTTTTATCACACCATAATTATAATGACAACAATAAGTAGATTACTGCTGCCCAACTAGGAAGTCCTGTTCTGGGGCTAACACTTTACAATTTTTATTGACAATTATATGCAATTATGAACTAGATGACTGTTATAAAACTGTATCTCCAATCTCCACCGAGAATCTAACCGGAGATCATTGACTCAAAAGCCAGATATCTAGCTAACTGAACTACGAAAATCGAATTGTTAAATAAATAAACTTATGTTTTTAGTGTTGATCGTCTCACAGATCTAAACATAAAACAGAAAAAACTCAAAACTGTATCTATACCGGGAATTGAACCCGGGACCTTCGGCTCAGTAGTCAGATATCTAACCAACTAAACCAAAAAAAAATACTTTTAGAATTATGGTTTTGGTGTATAATTTATGAAAAATAAACATGCTGTATATGATATGACGACATGTAGCGCTCAAACAATACCCGCCGGAATTACACACAGTGGAATATTTTTGTATGACATCCGGACAAAAGCGATATTTATTTACCGTTATAAATGAAAATGAAATATTTGGATACTAGCTGCATGTTGCGGACCATCTTTTATATTCCAAAACATATAACCTTCGACCTGCGTCATTAACGGGTACATATTACCTACGGATATTGTTACAACATTCTCAAAAAACATACTTAAAAAAATAGTTTCATTCATTCATAGTAGGTATAACGGAATATTTTTATTGACAAACATTTTTTCAACATCTCAATAGAGACGAAGTTGAGATATTGTAGAAGAACCAGGAACTCGAGACACCTACAGGGCTTACGACCTGTCATCGGCTGGTTTACGTGATCACTTTAAGCGCTTGCGCAACGTTCACAAATTATACCTTCTTATTGAGTTCCCTTATCAATTTAATTTTTAAAAGTTCTATATTTTTAAATAGTGTGTAATCATTCACCTGAAAATAAGGAACTATACTATTGCCATCTATGGAGTGTAAGTGGCGTTCGGTTCTCTCTGCCTACCCCGTGAGGGACATGGCGTGATGGTATGTATGGATGTATGTAACTTATTTTCCTTGCAATTTATAAGTGGCCCCCTGCGCCGGTGTGGAGATAGACCATCAGTGTATTAAAAGTACAGTGACCAACGGACAAATAAAACCTTACCATACCGTACTGTGACTACCGTATTGGCACAATTAGACACTATTTATTTTAAGCTTTTTGTTTTTTTTAAGCTTTTTGAGTGAGCATATGCGCACAATGGCGGGCTTATTGCCTAATGGCAATATCTTCCAACCAACCATATTTATTTGGTGAAAAATACTGTATTTATGATACGTACCAACATTTTTATGAATACAACATATAATCCTGCCTCGTATGAAGAAAAATGTAGGTATATGTACTTGTTTAACAAGGACATATACATTTTTTTTTAATATATTAATTACATAATATAAAATACAAATCAATAAAGAAAAGGTTGATCTGTTTTGTGTGAGCCTATATGTATGTTGTGATAATGATTGTGATTGCAGAAAGTTGAGATAGTGTACATATTTAGTGTGGAACGGGAACAATCACCTGGTTCATAATTGAATATAATTGTCAATAAAAATTGTTAACTGCTAGCCCTAGAACAGGATTTCCTAGTTGGGCAGCAGTAATCTACTTATTGTTGTCATTATAAATATGGTGTGATAAATAAAATATATTTTAAAAAAAAAAACGAAGGGGACAGGAGAAGGGGGACAAGGATAGGATAAAGCAGAGGTTCCCAAACTTTTTTGTGTCGTAGACCCCTTGCCACGTTTTTCGATTTTTGGTAGACCCCCTATACTTACCTAATATTAGGTATGATCCTCGGGCAACTAACAGGTACTTTGTCAAATATTAATTTAACACGCACCCAATAACAAGTTGCCACATCCTGGAGACTTACTGTTATATACCTACTCACTTCCTGAGTATAATATAGATTAATTAAGAAGGAAGAAATCCAATAATATCTTATTATATTGTGACGTTATTTTTGTATTTACACGTCACTACTTAATTATTTTAATTTAATGTTTATAAAAATGTCTTAAACGAACGCACTTCGCAATATTGGTAATATTTCTAAAAAAGTTGTAAGGCGAACACAGCCGTGAACGGATTAGCTAGGCGGATCGAGATATCTATGCCTTCCTTTTCAACGCTGACAGCCGACACGAGGTGTCACAGGTCGCCAAATAGAATGGCGTACGCAAAACTACCCAGCAAAGACTGGAATTTTAAGTTCAAAGGAGGCTGGGTAAGTTCTTTATCTAGTTTCATCGATCCTCGTCTATATAAAATATCTGGCATGAGTCACGTTCGCTAATTTAACTGAATTCTTGCAGGAAATATAACAGCCTCCTTCTTTGCTTCCTTGTTTCTTTCTTCCTTACTTTCTTTTTCTTGTTTTTTGTACATGCTGTCTTTTCATCATGCTTCAATATTGGCATACTTTACTAAGTATGCCATGGATGAAGAAAAATAAATGATTTTAAATATCATGGTTGGTGCACACCCATATTTGCACATCATTAATGGATAATAACTGTAAAACACCTGTAAATTGCACTTCAAATCGACGTAAATACTACGATGGTAGTTTTCATTTCAACAATTGTACCTGCTGATCATCTTTTTTTTATTTTTTTATTTTATTTTATTTAATAATTTATTGGATACAACAGCTATAACAGTTACACAATTATAAGTAGATACATTTCAATATTTATGGCGCCAATAACTGCATCCATCATTTTAACAATTACATAGAGTACATTTCAGTTTTTTTTTTTTATAAAAAATACAAAACGCAAAAATAAAAGATAAAAAGAGGGAAAGGGAGTATACGGGAAGTATGGGGAAGGGAAGAATTTAGTCGTCAAATAAAGGTTTTAAGTGTGATAATGATTCGAAAAAGATATAAAAAATTTACGTAGATTTATTGTTTTATATAAATATATATATATATATATATATATATATATATATATATATATATATATATATATATATATATATATATATATATATATATATATATATATATATATATATATATATATATATATATATATATATATATATATATATATATATATATATATATATATATATATATATATATATATATATATATATATATATATATATATATATATATATATATATATATATATATATATATATATATATATATATATATATATATATATGTTATAATATTTTTATCTCGGTTTTCCCGTGTCAGTAGGTCTTGACTAAGACCATTTGTCTTCCGACGTTTCGCCTGAATATCACCAGGCATTTTCAAGGACTTAACGAAAAGCACGCGCGCGACACACGTCTACTCACACTGAAAGCTCACCGTCAAGTGACTCGTAGCGTACAAGATGGCCGCTTATGTCAAATATTGTTAGCGCGACGTGATTGGCTCCTTGTGACACGCCCACCTGCTGTCGTGTTCGTTGGTAATAATATTTTATCATTATTTTTGTGTTGTGATTTATTGTTAATTTTAGTTGTGACATTAATATTATTATTGTTGTGTTTTGGGGTTATTTTCGCTATGGTATTATTAATATTATTATTGTATTGTTTGTCATATAAAATGTTCTTCCAGGTACTAGGCAAACGAACTCCGTCGTCCCGATTGTTCATTATATCCCTTCTCTTATATATTTCTATAGCTTCCCTGTAAATTCTGAGAGGTTCACTGTTTAAACTTGCTATTATTTTTGAATGGTCAAAATCTATTGTATGTCCTTCTGTGAGCGAGTGTTGTACAAGTGAGGATGTAAGTTTTTTGTTTCTCATGTCGACTCTGTGCTCCGCTATTCGTGCTTCAACTTTTCGATTGGTGATATTCAGGCGAAACGTCGGAAGACAAATGGTCTTAGTCAAGACCTACTGACACGGGAAAACCGAGATAAAAATATTATAACATATTTCACCCGTGAAAACATCAAATATAATATATATATATATATATATATATATATATATATATATATATATATATATATATATATATATATATATATATATATATATATATATATATATATATATATATATATATATATATATATATATATATATATATATATATATATATATATATATATATATATATATATATATATATATATATATATATATATATATATATATATATATATATATATATATATATATATATATATATATATATATATATATATATATATATATATATATATATATATATATATATATATATATATATATATATATATTTTTTTTTTTTTTAATATTTGTAATCGTGAGTTAGTCAGTCAATCAGTCCGCATGCTTATATTTTGTAAGTGTGTGTGTACGTCATGTCTAGCCACAATAATAACACCAACACACTGATACCGACATAAGCAATTTTTTTTTTTTAAATCTACCCGACTTTGTGTAATAATCTTGGCAACAGTGTATTGAAGATCGCTGTCCGTTACTTGAGTTTTAAAAGGTTGTAGCACCCAAATTCGAGACCATAATCAGTTTTTTTTTAAAAATGTTTAGACTTGTAGTGAACGGGTCTAGATCTCTACAGTTTCTATAGTAACTCCTACAAACTCTATTTATATACGAATTTTGATGATAGTTTGTTCTGGATGGATCGGAATAAAATAAGCGCGGGCCACGTTGTTCTCTGATCGGGCAATGGAATGGTAGGGCGCTTAATATGTCCGCACTATCTACGTTGTTATTCAAGATTTTGTGCAGGTAACACAGATCGATGATCAATCTTCGATTTTCCAGGGTATTAATTTTGTAATATTGGAGAGCCTGGTTGTAATGATCAAAATGTAATCTATTCCGGTAATTCATTTGTTTTATAAACTTCTTTTGAATGCGTTCGATGGCACTAGTGTGAATTAAGTAATTAGGATTCCATATTATTGATCCGAACTCCAGGCCGCTCCGGATCAAGGAATTGAACAAAATCCTTAGAAAGTCTGGATTTTTGAAATGTTTCGTACTTCTGTTAATAAACCCAAGCAAACTGAAGGCTCGAGAAGTAATGTGTTCAATGTGTTTAGTGAAACTAAGACTTTCATCTAGTATAACACCAAGGTCTCGTATTTCTGTTTTACTCTGAATCTCTACGCCATTAATCTTGTAATAATATGTGATTTTCTTGCGGTTACGTGTGTACGATATTTTATTACATTTATCAGGATTCAGAAATAATTGATTCCGCTCACAATATATCTGTAAACCATTTAGATCCTGTTGCAGCTCCTCGCAGTCGCTCACTACATCTATTTCTTTATATATCTTTGCATCATCGGCGAAGAGTAGTATTTTTGAATACTTTATGCATTTATCGATGTCATTGATATATATTGAGAATAGTATAGGTCCCAGGTGTGATCCCTGAGGTACACCAGAGTAAATTAGTTTAAAGTCAGACTCATATCCATGTAACACCACTGCCTGCATCCTATTTGTTATATATGATTTGAACCAAACTAACAATTCACCAGCAATTCCGATGTTTTCAATTTTTTTAAGTAAAATGTTGTGGTTTATTTTGTCAAATGCTTTGCTAAAATCAGTATAAACTGTATCAACTTGAGCTTTTTTATGCATTGATTGAGTTACAGCGTGAGTGAATTCTAGTAAGTTCGAGTCTACTGACTTTCTGCTCCGGAAACCATGTTGGTTATTTATAATATGAGGGTTTAATTTGGGGCTTATTTGATCGATAATTATTTTTTCTAGGATTTTACTCATTATTGGTAGTTTAGAGATAGGTCTATAATTCGTCACGTCATTGCGGTCACCATTCTTGAAAATTGGTGATATTTGCGTTTTTTTCCAATGGGATGGAAAACATCCCTCGGTAATAGATTTTTTATATATAATGGACAACAGCAACGAGATCTCCTTCGAGCACTGTTTTATGAAAATAGCAGGTATTGAATCAGAGCCTTGACCCTTTGTGACGTCTATTGCGTTAAGGTACCTTTCAACTAGCTCGTTATTTATCTCAATACTATTTACCCGTGCGATACTCGAAAAACATGTCTCATCATCTTGGGAGTCACGACCACGAACATCGCTGTCGCCCCGGATATGCACTGAAGTAAAAAAGTCATTAAAGGAATTACAGATCCCTTTCGCATCGGTATATTTATTACCTTCATATGTCATAGTCGTTGGGATTCCTTCGACGTGTCGTTTTGTTTTTACAAAAGAAAATAGGTACTTTGGATTTTTTTTATGTTATTCTCTATGTTGTCAATATACTTATCGTAACAATCTTTCTGAATTGTCTTTTGTCTAGTACGTAGTAATGAGAAACTTCGATAATCTAGCGGATTATTCGATTTTTTCCATTTTTATGGTATTTTTGTTTCTCTTTTATAATCCTTATAAGCGTTGAGGAGAACCAGTGTGGATATGTGTTTGCCGCTCTAATTTTTTTGATCGGAATATTATCGCCAATAATTTTAGATAAGGTATCGTAGAACTTTGATAGGCATTTCTCAGTATCAAGTTTTGAAAATTGGTTATTCCAATCACAGGCTGAGAGATCATTTCGAATTTTTATGTAATTACCCTTATTGTATTGTATTATTTCTCGAGTATTGTTGCTGATGTACTTGTCTTTAGCAAGCCCACTGCTAGTAATAATTAACAGGGGTTTGTGGTGGGGGTCGAGTGCAACCAGCTGGTGAGGGGAAAGTCTGACGTCACAATTACCGTTTGAAATTACTAGATCTAACATTTTGTTTGATGAGTTATGTACCTGATTATATTGATGCAGACCGGTTAGTGATAAGAAGTTAACAAATTGCACATTTGCCTCTCCCCGAGTATAATCGCCCACGATCGGCAATGTGTCGGAATTTAATACCCAGTTTATATGAGGGAGGTTGTAATCACCTAACATAATAAAAGTATGGTCAGAATATTTGGTGTATATTTCATTTGCCATGTTCAGGTGAGACGTGAGGTTTGAAACGTGACCGCTTCCAGGTGCTATGTACGTGCAACATATATGCATATAGTCTCGCGAGCCTTTAGGGATAGAGACCCATATGTCCTCGGAGGAAGAGGACCATGATCTCCTATGTATAGGACTAAGGCTTGATCTTGCTGCAATCAGAACTCCTCCTCCGACGCTTTCCGTCGAGCCACACCTATCTCTTCTAAATACTACGTACCTTTGGTCGAACATTTCAGAAGAGTAAAAGCTGTCATTCAACCATGTCTCGGTCAAACAGATAACATCGTATTCATCTTCGAAACAATTCTGCAAAATCTCGTTAGTCTTTGTACGGAGACCTCTGACATTTTGATAATAAATATTAAGTCTATCTGCGCCCCCGAAATATTAGCCAATTGTTCAATACATTAATTATTGGGGAATATGACAAATTAAAAAGTGACATGAAATGTAGGGAGGTGAGCCCGATATACACTATCTTTTGAAGGGATACATATGTTACGATAATTATATTTATTCGTTCATTAGGCAGATAGAACGTTGTTAATTGTAGTTTATTTATGAATAAGATTGTATCGATAAGTTTGGCAGCGGTGTGATTATAGTACATATTGTGTGATTGTAATTGTACAAAGTGTCTTAACATTAGGGAACGTAAACCGTTGGTTTATCTTATATACGTATTTGTTATTTATGCGGCGAAGGATGGAATGTGATTTTATCGACTGAATTGAAGTGATGAGAATAAGAGGGATGGACGTCTGGAAAAAGGAAGAGCGATGAGGAAGGAACAGGAAGGGCAATATGGGTTGCAGGAACAATTTTACAGGTATATAATTATATATTAAGTTATTTGATTTATCCTTAAGGCTAATACTTGTCATGGAAATTTTTAATATTACATTTCGGATTCCTCTCGGGGTCCCTGCTCCACGTTGCCTCGCCTGATACTGGTTAAATCTTCCGTTGAAGAGATGTATATTTTTTGAGAACCATCGTTCTTCCTTAAAAAAATTTTCCCGTTACGAGTCCAGGAGTATTTGAACTCCAACTCCTTGGCTATTTGTCGTGTTTCATAGAACAATTTTTTATTTTTTATTGTTAAGTGTTCGTTTATGAAAATGGGGTTTGCTGGTCCCACGAGTCCAATATCTTGTGTAGATATTTTCTTCTTTTTTGATCTAACTGAGGCCAGAAGTGTGTCTCTTTGTATCCTTCGCATAAATTTTATGACGATCGGCTTTGGCGCCGATTTGACTCTTGACCGTGTTCTGACTATAAAATCGATTTCTTTCATATCCACATCATAGCCAACCACCCTCATGAGAGATCTGAATATGTCCGGTAGAGATTCATTTTTGGACTCATTTACTCCTTTGATCTCTATATTGTAGAGTTTGGCTGCCTGTTCTTTTTGATCGTTTAAGCTCTCTAATTCAATATTTTTGTTATTTAACATCGCGATCTCTTCTTCCAGGACTATCGACTTAGGTGCTCCCTCCTCCAGTACTGCAATCCTTCTCTTGAGTTCGGCGTTCTCTGCCTCCAATTCTTCCAACCTGGCGAGTACTTCCTCAAATTTTATGTCTGCTGGAGTATTTTTTCCGAAATTTGTAAGCACTCTGGTCGTTTGTGGGCTGAGGTCTCCGCATCCAGACGTCGGTGTTGATGTCCCAGATCTCGGGTCCAATGCTCTACATTCTTGACACTTCCAGGATCCCTTTGCAATCTGATTCAGTTGTCGATATTTTTCTTCCGTTGTGCCACCGCAGGAATGGTGGAAGGCTGCCTTGCACCTTGCACATTTTAGGTATTTCTTAGGGCTGAGTATATTATTACATTGAAAACATTTAACTTTTCTTCCTGACATAGTGATAAAAATAAAATGTTTTCGATTACTTCCTTTGTTATTAAGCAAATATTAGCTCACCCACAGTTTTTCGTGACAATATTGCACTATTTTTTGTTTTTCAGCTCCCACTGACTCCTGGTTTGTATGAAGACACTGGCACACACAATATTCAAAAGAAATTATGGTCTTTTCGGAACTAAAAACAGCTGACGCGGATTTTGTGAAAAAATACGCCGATAATGATATTTTTTTACGCTGAGAAACTGAAAACGTGTACCTTCGATGACTTGTTGTAGATTGCTACAAGTCATCTTCAAGAAGATGGAAATTCATAAAACTGTTTCATTTCTAATTGATTAAAAAAACATATGAAAAATTGATATTATTTGAAAATTTAGTTCAATCTGTTTAATTATGTCATGTTTAATATTTCTTGGTTATTATACACCACATGGTTTAGAAAATATCTGAAAACTTGTAAATTATAATTTAAGAATTAAATTGTTTTATTAAAATAGCGTAGATAATTGCATCTTATTTAACATTCATTACCAACCATGATAACAATAAATTGTAATTTCTTTTGTACTTATGCGTTTCTTTCATCGCTCAATCTTACCCACATCATATTTGACTCAGCTTTCATGTTTTCCTTACTGTTCTATTGAACAGAAAATTCTTATTTGATACTTAAATATATTCTTTTTTTTTGTCTTAATCAATCAACAACACGCTCTGAGATACTGAGATATTTGCATTATTTTAAATTAGTCTCATTGCAATATCGCTGACTGCTGGTGGTAAGGTTTTATGGTGAGTATAATTTTAGCTTCTCTGTTTTTGTTTTCTCATAAACCACCATACCTTGCAATTGTCGGCCCAAAGTGGGGCAGGATTTTTTAAAAAAATTGAAGAGCGCGGACTATTAGGATTTAAATTCCATTTGTATTTTTATTTTTATTGATTGTAAGACTGGCGCCCAAATCTAAAACTCTTTTTAAAGTCAGATGTTGTGTGGGACAGATTAGTGTTTGTAGAGAACGTAAAATTGGTAATTAGTTCGTGTACTTTGTGGTAGCGATTCCTTTCCTTCCTTAAACCCATCCTTAATCTGAGGACTGCGCAGAATCCATCGTCATGAAAGCCGAGCTGTGAGATTATATTCAGGAGATGACCAGAAGTCAACCAAACTATTTCTAAAAAGTGTGGAAGAGCCCATTATGACCAGTCTTATTCGAGAAATACCATTCAAGAAATCTACTCAATCAGGTTGTATTGTAAACTAATAAATAATTAAATGTCGTGAGGACTATAACATAAAAATTCACATTCTTTTCAGTGCAAAACTTGAGTTGTCAATAATGTCTATTTTTTTGTAAATCTATAAATTGATTAGAATTATTTTTCTGATTTCATAATTAAAATGTCACATTTTAACTGAACATACATAATGAGAGTATCAAATTTTTATAATTGAAACTATCTTCAAAAACATCAGGTTGTATAATTTTAATTTGTCGTTGGACTGTGCTAAATGTTATTTCATGTTTTTGATTTGCATTATTAATGTTGAATACCTATGTTATAGATAAAAAAATATGAATCTTTATAAGCGTTGTAATTTCCTTTTTGCTAATATACAACATAGTATACATTTTTCTTGGGTCGGTCATAAAATTTGAACTTGTAAAAAATAATTATAAAAATCATATGTTGGGTAGAAATTAATTAGGAGATTGTTGTGGTAATTACCAAAAAGAAGTCTGTCTGATACCTGCATAGAATCAACATTGTTGCATGGCACTTAATATTTTTTCTTGTAACAAGTGAAAAATAATCAATGTCTTTTTAAATAATGATATTATTGATATAATACTCTTCGTTAATAATAAAAAGTTCTCTTAATTCATGTTGAATCAATATAATTAAAAGGAAATGGTGTTTTAAAACAATTTGAGTTTTTATTCTCTGTGGGGGACATGTGTTTTTTTCTCAATTTTAATGTTAAAAGTTCAGCTATGTTGTATAAAATAATAACTGAAAATGTTCTTTTAAATTGAATCTCAAATCAATGTGTGCTATAGGGAGTTTTGTTTATGATTGTAATGAATATGCAATTAAATATTTTCACTTTTACAGATGGAATGTGTTGGTGAATTCTATGAAATATTTTTTGGGAATGCTGAATTTGAATCTGCTGTATAATCACAAAAAATCAAGGCTCGGAGAGATGATATTTCTAAATGGATTTTGGTCTATTTCTTATTTAAGGTATTCCATGTTTATTAATTTGGTCTGACATAAACTTATGATGTAATATTGTCATCTCTGAGAATGATTTAGTTTGAATTTACCAAATGTAATGTTACTTCTTGATGATAATAACTTCATTTTTATATGGAAATGAGTCTTGTTTCTATGATGAATAAATTGTTTAATGTTTCATATTATATTTATGTTGTCTAATGTGTGGTACACAGTATCGACCTACAACAACATGTTACGCTGGTTATTCAATAGAAATTAATGTTAATAATTCAGAAATGTTATGGAACTCATCGTTCAAATGATAGAATCTTTTATGTATAACAATATGATTGTATATTGATTGGAAATAATGTAGCGTGTACTAATATGTTAATTTTATAAAGAAACTCTTCTTTTTTTGTAATTGTCATACACATTACAAAGGTTATTGTTTTCGGTACGAATAATTAATCATGTTGTATCAAATCATCCTATATTGTGAGTAATAAGCTGATGTTATAAAATCATTCGTACGTTTCTGTACTTTCTTTTGACATTTCCACAATATAAAATTTCTTTAAAAATGGAACGTATAGATGACGAATCTTTTAACTCGATACAATCGTTGAAGTATGAACTGAAAAAGCGAGGTATTAAACCAGAAGGAAAGTTTCATATGTTACGCGTCCAGGCGCAAACATTTAATTGCACGTATAACAAATTGAATAAACTAAAAAAAAACAAAAATCATCTTTTCCTTTAGCGGTGGTTTCAGACGCTCCACAACTAGTATGCAAAAATGTAGGACACCATTTTCGTAACTGTCAAATTATTAAACATCCTATCTGTTTTAAATGTAATAAACAAAATGTATGGACGAGAGATTGCTGTGGTGTTGCACTGCATCCACAAACTGATTCTTCGGGTAATGATGATAGGAGACCATTTTTAAAATTTTGTATAAAAAATGCTCTATATATAATGGATTGCTGGATAGTGGTGCATCTGTCTCATGTTTAAATAGTAATATTTACAATATTTGGTTAATCAAGGTTATGTTGTTGAACATTTTAATACTCGTATCGCCACCGCAAATAATCAATTTTAGTCAATTACAGAGATGAAATTATATTACGGTGTAGTGCGGTGTCAGATTTTTGGATAGGCTTTGGATGGACAGATTTCTGTTTAATAATCTTGTTCAGCCTTGGGTGTTCAACTGTTTGGCATTGGGCGCACTGTGATGATTTATATTTTGTGTATTTGAACAAGTGGCGAACAAATCGAACATTATGCTTTTAAATTTGATTAATTTGATTTTGAAATCAACTTTCTTGGGAATATAATTTTTAATTGATTAATACTTTGCTTAAAGTTTTGAAGTAGTTACTGAGTTTTGAATTTATAGCTTTATGAAAATTATAAATTGATGATTTCATCAAAGTATGCTGTTGCGTTATATGAATGGTACAGTAAATATCTCAACGGGATATACACCTTATTTTCTTTTTCACGGTCGTGAACAAATTCTGTCAGGTGAGATGCATCAAAGGTATCAACCTGGACCCATCTCAGTAGATGATATGCAAATAGAAAAGCCCCATGATTATGCTGAAATGCTAGATGAATTAAGAATTATTTTTTTTGAAGTTCAGAAGAATCTTATGTCAGCTTTTAAACGCAATGCCACTTTGTATAACAAAAATAGGGTCGAACGCTCTTATAATGTAGGTGACTTTGTCTACCGGAGAAATTTTATAAACTCCAAAGGCGCTGAATTCTTTTCATCAAAATTAGCTCCACGCTTTGTTAGAAACAAAATTATAGCAAAAATATCACCTGTAGTTTATACATTAGCGAATGAACAAAATAAGTCTGTAGGGAACTTTCACATCAAGGACCTCTTAAAACCAGATTAATATTAAATTTTTTTTTGATGTCTATATCATCAGTATGATACAACTGTATCATATAATTTGTATGTTTTCATTGCCAATACATGACATCCATATCTGCTTAATGCTATTATCATTCTCAGGATATAATATGTCAGATGACCAAATTAATCAAACGTTGATAAATGTTTACACTGTAAATACACTGTTTTTTTTATAATGTGAAATTTCTCGAGGAACATATTGGTACTCTGATGGCATATGTTTGATATGATGGGTTCCTCGACAAATTTAAATTTGATTATATTGTGAGGAATGCTGTGATGGAGTATTTCTTCACAATATTGAGATGTCATATACTTTTGTTTTCATTCAGATGAGTTAGTTCTATTTTTATGTCAAAATTTGTAGAGCTACATTGTACTTTCTTTTTTTATATTAAAATGTTATCCTATATTGTTTAGATATTGGACTATAAAACTAACATTTTCCAAGGAAAATTGTCTAGTATATGTCATACAAATTGTGTTGATGGTAAATATGATCCTGAATGAAAACCTAAGTATATCAATTTGATAAAAGTTTGTATGTAGAGCTACTTTTATTTCATGTAGGTTACTGTATATGTAATGTTCTTGTTTATAAATACCAATTTCATATTGTAATATGAAATTGATTGTTATATGTCATGGTATAACTTAAAATGCTGAAATGTTACTATATTCTGTTTTTTTTATTACAATAATAGGAAATTTATTTGATAATTCACTCATTTTTCTACCATATAAGAGCTATATCTATGGTATCACGTGCATGGAATGCCATGGTCTTCTTCCAGATAACTGTGTCGACCAACTCAGTTATCGTAGACTGCATCTGGAGATTTAGTTTGGTCAACTAGATGTCTGATGTAATCATAACGAAGAGACACTGATCATTATCTGTCACATGACATACATGAGGTGACACACTTGGTGTGCGATAGAAGAAGTTACAAATTATTGAACGTTACACATTTTCTCAAATATTATCATTCTGTAGACTATTTTTTTATATAATTTTGTATGGACTAGTGTCCTTAATCATAACAAAGAGACACTGTCACATGAGATACATGAGGTGACACACTTGGTGTGCGATAGAAGATATTACAAATTATTGAATGTTACAAATTTTCTCAATTCTTGTCATTTTGTAGATTATTTTTATATAATTTTGTATGTACTAGTGTCCTTAATCATAACAAAGAGACACTGTTACATGACATACATGAGGAGACACACTTGCTGTGCAATAGAAAGAGTTACAATTTATTAGACGTTATAAATTTTTATTAAATTTAGTCATTAGATATTACATTTCTGATGTTCTGTCTAGCTGATGCTTTTATGTATGACATATTGGGTAATCTATTACCAAACCTGATCTCTAATACCATGATTTATAACAACATTTTAGTTAAGATTGAATTCTGTTATGATCAAAATAGTGTAATGCAAATTCAATACTGGACTTATATCACATTCTTGAAATATTAATTTTAAAATTGCATTATATTATTATTTGTTATGGAGAAATAAGATGCTGGTATGAAATTTCTTTTGTTTAATATAAAAATGTTTTTCATCTGGGATCAAAGTGGATAAATTTTATGCATTTATCTTCCCGATGAATTTTCTTATCATGGGTAAGGTGTTTATAGGAGGTACTCATGATAACTGATGTTTATAGTTATTGATAATGATTATTAAAATAATAATATTTTACATTTGCTATGTCTGACACATAAATCTTTCATAGACAAATTTACATGTTAGCTTTCACATTTCTTGGCTTACAATTAAGACTTGCATGTATGATACTGAGCTAAGCTCACAATTTGATATGATGACTATGATGCTGTATTAACTGGGAAAATATTCTGAACTTTAAATTTTCCCTATGATGAAATTTTATCGTGAGTTAAGGTGTTTATAGGATGGACTCACGATAACTGTATCACGCTTGAAGATACATGGTATCTGAGTGATTCTGTTTCAACATGAGAGCCTCTTCCGCAGATTCTAGCTCACAATGAGAATTAGCACAAATGATAGCTAATCCAAGCTCACAATATGGAGACAAGACGAAAAGCTAAGATGGGGTTTCCTTAGTTTTCCATCGATTAAAAAAATAATGAACGCTTCTCGGGAGTGTCATTGAAGGGGTTAAATAATCAAACGTGAGTGGACTGAAAACGTTCACCACCAGATCTGTAAATACTATATTATAATTGTTATTACGTCTATTTTATGAACAGAGGGGTTTCATTTAAATGAATAGTAATCTTGACAGCAAGTATGTCAAAATTTGGAATTTTTATTTAATATGAAAATTTTCTGTTTCAGCTAGTTTAAGAATTTTAGATATTTTTATGGTGGATAATTTTTGTTATTTTTTATTATGTAACTGTTCCAGATCTGCCACCAGTTATTTAAATGACGAGGATATGTCGTTATCAGCGACATAGACTTATGTCATTTGAACTCTAACATTTTCCTTATCCTTAAATTGTAGGTGTTCTTCCTCGCGGGATTCGGTTAAGTTGGGGAACATGGGACTTATGCCAGTCATATTTACTAATTTCTGTTTTTCAAATTTACTATCAAAACATTTTTTTTTCTCTTTTTTTTTTGTTAACAGAGGAGGTATGTGACGTTATTTTTGTATTTACACGTCACTACTTAATTATTTTAATTTAATGTTTATAAAAATGTCTTAAACGAACGCACTTCGCAATATTGGTAATATTTCTAAAAAAGTTGTAAGGCGAACACAGCCGTGAACGGATTAGCTAGGCGGATCGAGATATCTATGCCTTCCTTTTCAACGCTGACAGCCGACACGAGGTGTCACAGGTCGCCAAATAGAATGGCGTACGCAAAACTACCCAGCAAAGACTGGAATTTTAAGTTCAAAGGAGGCTGGGTAAGTTCTTTATCTAGTTTCATCGATCCTCGTCTATATAAAATATCTGGCATGAGTCACGTTCGCTAATTTAACTGAATTCTTGCAGGAAATATAACAGCCTCCTTCTTTGCTTCCTTGTTTCTTTCTTCCTTACTTTCTTTTTCTTGTTTTTTGTACATGCTGTCTTTTCATCATGCTTCAATATTGGCATACTTTACTAAGTATGCCATGGATGAAGAAAAATAAATGATTTTAAATATCATGGTTGGTGCACACCCATATTTGCACATCATTAATGGATAATAACTGTAAAACACCTGTAAATTGCACTTCAAATCGACGTAAATACTACGATGGTAGTTTTCATTTCAACAATTGTACCTGCTGATCATCTTCAAGAAGATGGAAATTCATAAAACTGTTTCATTTCTAATTGATTAAAAAAACATATGAAAAATTGATATTATTTGAAAATTTAGTTCAATCTGTTTAATTATGTCATGTTTAATATTTCTTGGTTATTATACACCACATGGTTTAGAAAAATATCTGAAAACTTGTAAATTATAATTTAAGAATTAAATTGTTTTATTAAAATAGCGTAGATAATTGCATCATATTTAACATTCATTACCAACCATGATAACAATAAATTGTAATTTCTTTTGTACTTATGCGTTTCTTTCATCGCTCAATCTTACCCACATCATATCTGACTCAGCTTTCGTGTTTTCCTTACTGTTCTATTGAACAGAAAATTCTTATTTGATACTTAAATATATTCTTTTTTTTTGTCTTAATCAATAAACAACACGCTCTGAGATACTGAGATATTTGCATTATTTTAAATGAGACTCATTGCAATATCGCTGACTGCTGGTGGTAAGGTTTTATGGTGAGTATAATTTTAGCTTCTCTGTTTTTGTTTTCTCATAAACCACCATACCTTGCAATATATATATATATATATATATATATATATATATATATATATATATATATATATATATATATATATATATATATATATATATATATATATATATATATATATATATATATATATATATATATATATATATATATATATATATATATATATATATATATATATATATATATATATATATATATATATATATATATATATATATATATATATATATATATATATATATATATATATATATATATATATATATATATATATATATATATATATATATATATATATGATGGGATAGTTTTTCTGCATTAAACACATGCTAGGTATGTGTGGAAGCAAATGCAACAGACAGAAGTATGTACTCATAGGTATCTTTGAAGAGATCTCAAGCAGAGATAGAGGGATGGAGAGAGATTTGTGTATGAAGACAAGGAAGACCACAAGACATTCCTACAGGGCTTACGACCTGTCATCGGCTGGCTTAAGTGATCACTTTGCACCATGGCAACATTCACCTATTAAATGTCTTACAGTGAATGTCTTCCTTGTGACAATCGAAAAGTTGAAAGTTGTATATATCTAGTCAATTGAAATCTGTTTACAAGTGTGTTCTAAGCGTCCATCTGTCGGATGAGACACAAACTAGTTTCTGCTGTCATTCTTTTGTTGAAACATTGAGAAATGTCATTTCCTTCGGCGATCTTTCGAAAGCTTCGAGGTTTTGGACTACAGATATCATTATTATATCAAATGTTCCTTCTGACAGCCAGTAACATAATGGCGTCGCACCAATCTCTACATAGCAACCAACATACATTCATCTCTTTCGCACTTCTATCCATCCCAATCACACACCACTTTACCACACTTACGATATTAATCGTCTCACAGATCAAGACTGAAAACATAATTAAAAACTGTGTTTCCACCGGGAATCGGACCCGGGACCTTTGGATCAGCAGTCAAATACCTAACAAACTGAGCCACGAAGGCTGACAAAAAATCAAAGTCAAATTTAAATTGTATGGTCTTTAATTTTATGGCAGGCATAGACGTACAACCATTATAAATGAATGTGTGAAGGGGAATGTTATGAATGTTATCTAAGGTTTTGGTATGATGGAACTTTAAGGAAATTTGAAAGTAACATGACAAAAAATGTTTAAATAAAATATCATACATCGAATAATAATAACAAATTATTATGCGATAAGTACCTACTATCAGTGTATGTTGTTTATCCACTATCGTGGACCCCCATTTTCATTTCATGGACCCCCAGTTTTTTTTTTTCGCTGCCGTAGAACCCTTGCAGGTTGTCATAGACCCCTGGGGTTCGATATAGACCACTTTGGGAATCACTGGGATAAAGAGACAAGTTTAAATCTCCTAAACACTATTTATATGTATATTGAATATCTGCCTACCAAATTTACTCAACAATTCTCAGCGTTATTTTAAAAATAATTTAAGACATCTTTGTAATTGGCTTCGATATGTGTAATATTTTTCAATTTATTTATGAAATAGTTGTTGAGATGAATGAAAATTAATAAAATAAACCTTATAATTTGTCACTAAATCAAATTCTAAATGTGATCCGTCCCAAGCTCGAGGGAGTCTGACACAATCAAAAATGCACGACTAACCGCGGTTACAGACAGTTACAGCATCTTGAAATCCCCATTCCGTTGTCATACTTGACAAGAACAATGTACCCGCATTGTTCAAACGTCACACGGCAAAGAACCCCACACGAGATGTCACAAAACCTTAAAAACTAATTCAACTCGAATTTAACCTATACCAATGTGCCACGGATACAAGGGAAAGGTTTTATGCAGTATTCTAGTTGAAACAAGTCGAAAATGAGAGAATTTAATTGTATATCGGACCTTTTGCCCACCATCTTTACCTGGTTTCTGAAACTTATGTAGTAGTAACGTTTTTTTTTATTTCCCGCCTTATGCTATAATAGAATTTTAGACTGCGGCTGTCGCATTAATCATTTCAAAGAAACACATTTTTTTTCTATGCCATTCCGATTTTGACAAGCGTTTGACGACAGGCGAATCAAGGGACGGAAGTCGGAAATACATAATAGACTTATTCCTAACCACAAACGGCAAAGGTGTTGATAACATTTTT
This sequence comes from Molanna angustata, assembly GCA_963576475.1. Lineage (NCBI taxonomy): Eukaryota > Metazoa > Arthropoda > Insecta > Trichoptera > Molannidae > Molanna > Molanna angustata. The sequence continues at coordinate 21,009,435 of OY754987.1, forward strand.
CCTGTGACCGATTTCCATACATTTTATAAAGCAACTCGCTATTATTTTTAGATGTCAACTGAACCTAAGCAAAAAATTAAGGGGAATGGGATTAATGTACACATCATAATGTTATTTCGTTGTCTTATTTTACTGTATCCCGTTCAGTTTTCCCTTGATTCATCTGTCGCCAGACACTATTCCGATCTTGAATTCGAGAGAGCAAGAAAGTAATGCTTCCTATATCTTCGTAGAAATATATTTTTAAAAATTGTAGAAGTACCTAACCTTCTTCCCTCTGGTTTTATCAATGGGGCAAAGTACGGTATATGATTCATAATATGAAGGATACATAGAGAACGGACTGAGGATGAATGCCAGCAAGTCGAAGAGTGAAGGAAGTAGAGCGGGTCAAATAATAAGAGAGAACAATGGCTCGAGTAAGTCAACGAATATAACTACCTGATAAAGCAAGTCAACGGAATGAACGGCTTGATAAGAAGATCGAAAGAAGACCTATGACAGACAACATAGTGAATGGACCACTTAAAACAGTAATGAATGATCGCAACATATCAAAAGGATCGCAACATATCTATCTATCTATCTTAGAGCCAGACTTGACGGATGCAAGTTAAACCTGGTGGGGCTACTCATGACACGTTCTTAATATGTTCTTAGGTTGCCTTAATCTTAAAAATGTATAAATCAGTACTCGATCATAATCCAATATTAATCTTTCTCTACATTTAATCATGAAAATTTGTTGATATCTACGTTTAATAGGAAATTGTCATGAATCGTTGTGTAAATTTATAGTATTTTTTCATTAATTCAACCTCAAAGATTGCTTAAGTCTGAAGCTGATCTTAATTTTACTGTAATTAACTTCATGAGTAGCCCTGCTGGACATGGCAGAAGTCGCTCGAAAGCAGAATAGATGCAGTCTAAATCTCTAAATGAGATCGTTATGAAGAATCTGTAATAGAATTATGTACGACAGGGTAATAAATGAGGACATATGGAAAGAATCTAAGATAAAAAAAGGTGTCATGAATAGAATGAAAGTGAACACATTGAAATGATTTGGGCACAAGCGGAGAATCGATGAGAAACATCTGTCGAAGAAAATATAGTGCGTACAGGAACGAAATGAGAGGTCGGGGCCGCCCGTGTAAGGGATGGCATGACTTGGTGAACGATATTTTTAAAGACAAAATATAATGTTGATATTAAAATGTGGCTCTCGGTTCTCTGTAACTATAGGGACATGGCATGTTTGTATGCTTAGTGGGCAGTGGCGGCTCTTCCTAAAGGGCTCTCGGGCTCAGCCCTCCCAAACACTTCGTTCAAAAGATTCCAAAAAATGTATGAAATTGTATCTTGGGAAAACATTATTTTCTAATTAATGTTTGCTCTCTTACGCCTATATTTATATCTAGTGAAAGTATTTAAACTTAGCTGCTTTGTAACAAGCAAGATTCTATGAAATATTTCATTCCTCGGGCACAGTCGACTTGTGCCCGGAGATCCCATACAATTCACGCGACCGCTCGCTGACGCCGCAGCTCGCCGTACACGCTGAATGTATGTCGATTTCGAGCGAAACGGGGCAGTGCCCGCGAAGAATTACAGTATATTTTCATTCATTCATATTTTGTTGTTCATCGCTATGGTCGATCAGCAGTTGCAATTTCTTTCTGGCTAACATTATTGATTTCATAATATTACATATTTTAAACTATAAATCATCCGAAATATATCAGAATTTTTATTTAATTAATTGAAATCATAATATTATAAAAAAAAAAAAACAAAATTGATATTAGACAAAAAATTTGTAAAATCAGGAAGCTGTCTTGCGGCTGCTGCCAAAAGTCATTTTTCAATTTTGCGTGGACAAAATTTATTTGCTGTAAATTTTGATGATACAAAATAATTTATAATTTATCGATGCATTATATTATAAACGTTATTAAAAACCCAACCAAAAACAGCATAAATGAACAGGTTTGCGTTTTAATTTCTGACATACAAAATAATTATGGATAATTCTAATAATTTTGATGTACGAAAATAATATTGAGCCACATATATGCTTTCTGATTCCTGTTGAAAGTTTATTTATCTTCTACTTAAAATTATAATTTTGAGCCCCTCTAAGATTTAAGGTCACCAGCCGCCACTGTTAGTGGGGTACATTTTGAGATACCATTTTTCTCCCAAAGATCTCTCTTATGTCTTCATACTTAGTCTCCCTCATCTTATATCATTATGGATATCACACATTTCTCTTTTCGTACTGAAAATATTAATAGCATTTATAGAACAAGCAAATGTTTAAAAAAATAGAGTTTTATGGAAATATTTCATTATGTAGTTGACAAAAAATGACATTTATGAAAATCAATTTCAATAAAATATTTTCAAATATGACAAAACCTAGACACAAAAAAAAATGAAAATCAAATAGGGCTCTTTGAACCCGGCACCTGCATCACTCATAATTTCGTTCGTTGAAAACAGATGACGAATATTTGGGATTGTCGGCGTTATTTCAGTCAGGGGTACCTGTCAACGCAGGGAGTAAATAAAAAATAATCTTCAATTGTGAAGTTAAAATGCAAAAGAGACTATTTCCATTTTAGTAACTTTACTCCACAGTGATGTTCCGTCTGAGGGACAGCAAAGACTTGCTTCAAGGAATCCAGCAGCGAAACTCGGATGTAACCTTGTTAGTGAGGACTTCAGCCTGAATGAGACTTGGCACAGTGACTGGGTAAGCTCCAACTTGGATGTTAATAAGTATATGGAAACTCCAACGAAGATACCTCCAGGTTTCGAGCTGCCAAGAAGGCTGTGGACCTCCCTGAATAGGATCCGCACTGGACATGGACGCTGCAACTACCTTATGGCAAAGTGGGGCATTGTTCCATCCGCACAATGCGATTGCGGCCACCCCTTTCAAACAATGCAACACATATTGGAAGAATGCAGCGTCCATGCATATGAAGGCACAAAGTCGGACATTTGCGAATTGACACCGGCATTTGTGGATTGGCTCGGAGCCCTCGACGTGAATGTGTTTTGTGTTTGCTTGCTGTCATTGCTGTGTTTTGTTCATTTTGACTAACATTTGATTCACTAGTATCATACGATAAATAAATAAATACAGGAAGGGCAAAAAACTGTGGTTCTTTAATGAAGCAGTATTATCAAGAAGATTTGGGCTAATAATATAGATTATCCAAACACCTTATTGTTTGACACTTTTGAGTACAGTCAGATGTATTGAAACCATTTTTTTTTTAATTTTTTAATTTTCATGTACCTATGTCAAAAATGACTATTTCCAGGATTGAGTCACTTTCGACATAAAATTAATTCTTAAGGAATAAATTCATGGATTATTTTGGATCAAAAAACCATTAGTATAAAGAAGATATTTATTAAAATAGTTATAATAGTGAATACAAAAATAAATCATTAAATGGAAATAGCCAATTTTGTAATAAATTTACTAATTTTTTTTACATGGAAATAGTGCATTTTGCATAAAATGTGATTTTTTAATTAATAAAGTCTCTATTTTGACATTTTAGCGAAAAAATAATTACACCAACGGCTTCCTTATCATTAAATTAGTATAACCCCATATATAACTCAAAATCGTTATTTTTGGAGATAGTTCTTTTTGCATTACAACCTCACAATTATAATAACAGCCATCGACAGTAAAGAGTTGTGAGAAAATATTGTTAGTCGCTGTTGTCACTCGAGCTACACTTCATTTCACGTGGAATCCAAATAAAAAGTGACAGATTGTAGAGGGTAAGAGAAGGGGGTGGATGAAACAAAAGGATGGGAAGAGTTGGAAGAAGTCAAAGGAAGAATTTTCAACATTCTCACTACTTATTAGATGAGGCCGATAAAATGAAACCCTCCAACCGATAGTATTTTGATAATTCTAAAGTGTTTTGTGCCAACGCAGTGGAACTCCACTTTTATATTAATGAATAAAATATACATAACAATGTACTTTTCCACTTAATTCGTTGCGTTTATACCTTGATAATACCGAGCCACCTCGGCGTAAACGTTTAGTCATAATCAATCATATTTTGTGGAATGTACTTTTTATGACATATTTTAAATAGGTCAATAGAGACGAAATTATAGGAGATCCAAGAAATCAAGGCACGTACAGGACTAACGGCCTTTCATTGGCTGGTTAGAAAAAAAATTCATCGTCCCTCCATATATGGCGATGGTGTTTCGGATTGTTTTCAACAGAAAAGACTTTCATGATTCACATAATATGTAAGGTAGGTATCAGTAGCGGAATTGCTTATAGAAGCCGAAAATCTTGGCTTGCCTATGAATATTATGTTAAGAAATCATTCACTATAAGATTAAAAATTGAACCGTATGTAGATACGATGCTTGACAGGGAAACAAATTTAAATATTATTTTGTATGAGATTTTAAAATATTTTCATGGTCACGCAAATGAACAACGATGCTAAAAAAACATTTTGACATTCCCAAATTTTCGTTCAGGGTTCGCCTAGTCCGAAGGTTCTAGGTACGCCCCTGGTAGGTATATATTGTATAGAACTTTCAAAAATTGGATTGATAGGAATATCGAAAAGAAGCCATAATTGATGAACGTTGCGCAAGCACATAAAGTGATCACGTAAACGGCCTATGACAGTTCGTAAGTCCTGTAGGTGCCTTTATTTACCGGTTCTCCTATAATATTCCAACTTCGTCTCTATTGAGATGTCAAAAAATTGTAATAAAATAACATTGACTCCCGACAGGGTAAAAATCCAATTTGTTAGCATACATGCAACTTTTAAAATATTCTTACTCGTGCTCGGCCTTAGGAAGCTTGACTGCATAAAAAAAGAAAATTTGCAGTACATTGGACATGCGAAGAGTGGAAATAAGTACCGACTCCTGCACTTTGGTTTCCAAGGAAGGACACATGATCGTCAACCTTCGTAGAAGACAAAGATTTCAATATAATATTTTGGCAGACCACTATTAGAAATTTCTTTCAAGCGCGCGCCTAACGACAACAAATATAGATATTTGTTTATCGCTAGGCCGAGTTCATCGCCCTCGGCGTCAAGCGAGTGATAATAACGAGTGAGTGACATTGAACCTGCCACCCTTAGCACCAGAGCTATATAAGGGAGTGTACGCCTATGCACGACGCCACTTTACGACCCCGCGGGCACGCTGACTCTTCACAACGCGACCACTGGTCGCTTCTCGACCACGCCGTCTCATCGTCACTTCACGCCGTTACGACACCGCGTGCACGCTGTCTCTTCGCTACACGACCAAAGGTCGCTTCTCGACCACGCCGTCACTTCGTCACTCGACCACCGGTCAACTCTCGACCCCGCGAGCACGATGGTACTTCACCACGCGAATACTTGGTCACTTCGACTCGCTCGTTATACCTACTCATAGTGAGAAATTTCCGTTGTAAATGATATATTGTTTGTAAATTTACCTATAAGAAAACTGTTAATTTTGATCAATATACTCATTGTAATTTTGAACCTATTCTTTCTTCTTCATATCCTCAAATCCACTATCCTTGTAATCTTAATTTATAGCATATCAAATCACTTTGATTTGATACAGCAACTGGTAACCACTTGGTTAACCAACACGCTTTATTGATGACCGCTTGGTTGCCAGTACGCTAAATTGATGACCCCGACGTGATGGAGTAGATGGAGACGGAGTACTCCGTGCAATGAGTGAGTCATGGTATATCGCGCGTTTGATTTCTTGGTTGGCAACATATTGCAGTTTTCCATACATTTCAACACTTACTAGATAACTGTTATCTAAATCTTAATGAACAAAGTGATTTTTCTACAAATAAATCCGAAAACAATTCACATTAGTCGTTATTCTCCATAAAAAAAAACGATGTTTTCTGTCCACCTTGTTGTCAAAAGTCCCGCGGAAAAAATCCTCACTTCGATTCAAACAATATAATTTGCTAACTGCAACATCTAGTATATTATATGAAAATCTATGGTAGAGGAGACGGCACATGTGTAGAAAAATAATAACATCTATGAATTAGTAGAGTTTTGATTTCAATTTAAGTTTAAGTTTTTTTCTGCATTGTAAGCAAGTCTTGCATGTGTCAAGATGTGCAAGACCAAGAATATTGTGGTCTTTTTTTAATAAATTATAACAAAGAAGGTTATTATATTTCACCGTTGTGTATTTTTTTTTGACAGACGTTTTCGTTGAAAATAAATCAGAGTTTATTGAAAAGGGCTTTATTTTAATTCGGCTATATTTATCTTTTTCTTATGTAGTTGCGACACTTCACACCCGCATCCAGTCATACATACCTTATATAGAAATATGTTTATTGTCTAACAATCATAGTATACGTCGATATTCCAACTGTCGATTCGTTCATGAGAATTCAATTCTCTGAATGAATCGACATTATTAAGCCAAGATGCGTGTACGAAGGAACATTTTGTATGGCGTAGTGGACTTTTTGCATGCTAATAACACCAACTAGAGGCCTCGCAGCATATATGTTCCCATACATGGATTTACTCAGAATTCGGAGTAAAACATTTTATGTGAGTTTTGTGTGTCTGTGTGTGTGTCTGTCTGTCCCCCCCTTATAACTTTTGATCCGCTCAATTGACAGAGCCCAAATTTTCAGAATATAAACAGTTATAAGTTTACAAAACTTTTATACTCAAAATTGAATTGTCAATTTTCGTTTCAGTCAGGGATTATTAACTTTTAAAATTTTGGTTTATTTTTCCATATATCTCAGAAACCATAAAAGCTTGAACGCTGAAAATTGGTATAAACATAGACAAATACAAAATCTCAAATCATTTTTTTTTTCAAAAAAATTCCAGGGTTTCTCAAACCTTTTTTTATTAAGAAAAATTTTTTTTTATGATAAATTTATGAGTTTAACTGCCTATATTTCCAATTTTTTTAAAAATATCGAAAAAAGCCGAAACACCTCAACTAGATAATTTAATTTTCTATAAAAAATATTAGCATTGTATTAGCACATCCCAATTTTTTTTTAACAATTTTTATAAAAATTGAATTTAGTGACGACATTGCTTCATACAATTTGTATGGCAGTCGCTTATACACAATATGTAAGAAGACTTAATAGTTTGATAGGTACTTAATATCCAAACATACATACAGAACCATCATGATGTTCTCATTTTCCGGGTAGGAAAAGTGGACTGACCTCCATACTGTCCTATCTTGACATACATACCAACATGTGTTAAAATTTTCAGTAATTTGGATTTATGGGTTTATAGTTTGATTCTTATTCTTCAACTATACATACTATCGCTATCGACAGTTGGATCTCATGTGTTACATGCAACTAGTTATTATACGAATGTACCTACATACTTTGTGGTGAAATATGTTTAATTAACTAGTCCCATGTAACACATGAGATAAAACTATCGATTGCAATTGTATGTGTTGTTGAAGAATACGTTATTACCTTTCCTTGAATCACTTGGCCTTGGCCTCCTCAATGAACCGTCTCCATTGCATCCTATCCATGACCTTTTCTCTCCAATTCCGCACACCGGCTATCTGAAGATCCCTCTCGACTCCATCCATATATCGTAGTTTAGGTTTTCCCACACATCGTCACACACTTTCTGCGCGTTTTTTTAAGGATTATTTGAAGTACGCGTATCGAACTATAAATCCTTGGATATATTTAAATATTTAATTCTTTTACAAAAATTGTTTAAAAATTATGAGAAGCACTGCTATAATATAGTAGTGGAGTTTTGTGACATCGTTTTTCCGCACAAAAGATAAAACTTATAAGCAAGTTGCATGTAAAACATGAGATCCAACAGTCGGTCGATTGAAATAGTATGTATAGTTGAAGAATACGTATCAAACTTTAATCCAAACATTGAATAGTTTGATTTTTTTTTGTATTTCATGCAAAACATGCAATATAATAATAATTAATAATAATTTTCATGCAAATATAATAGTGTGGAGGTCAGTACTTATTTCCAACCCTGAATATGTTTACATCTTGATGGTATGTATGTATATATTAATATAAAGTATCAAACTATTAAGATTACCTGTAGATATTCTGTATTTTGCCATACAAATATTAAACGATGTCATTAGAATAAAAAAATAAAAAAATGTACTGCAATAATGTATATTTTTTCTAGATGGGGTATTTCGGCATTGTTCGATATTTTCTTAAGGCCCTTGTATACCCTAGGTATACGTATGTACACAAACATGCACACTAAATTACCTTCTAATGTATGAAACAAAAAAAAATATTATAATATATCACCTAATATGTGATATACAATATTATTTCGTAAAGAAAAGGTAAAATTTAGATTTTTTTTTATAAATTGCAACAATAGTAATTTAATAAATACTGGTATTTTGGATGGTTTGGATATTCATAAAGAAAAAAATTCTTTAACTTTTTAACTATGTTCTGTATTATACTATCGTTGAAAAATATGAAGCAAACCCCGATTCTTGGCATTTATCTAATATTAAAAAAAAAACTATAAGGCGCAGATCTAACGGCGGATCCAGCTTTGGCGCCAGGGGGGTCACATAGTTGTGGTCAAGTCACAAGAAGTTATAATTTAATTTTGCTAATAATAGATACAAGTAAAAAGTAGGTATTTTATGAATAAATGTAAGCGCAGGGGGGGCTCATCACCCCCATGACCCCCTGGATCCGCCCTTGCGTAGATCAAAATATTGTAGAAGGCAAAAATATCTAGAAAAATATGTCATGAATTATACATAAATATGTATACACTTAGGTATGACTTAAAATTTAACTTTTAACTTAATTATAGTATTACCTATACAGTTTATTTACTACTTTATTAAGTTATATTGTACCTTCTTCTTATATTACTATACATGTAAAAAAATATTTTAATAAATAAATAAATATTTGCATTAATGCTTCAGGTTAAGTAAAGAAACTTCAAAAACTTTTATTTCGAAATGGCATTGAATGAAAAACAAATGTTTTTTAGGTTTTTTTACTAAACCTGAAGCTTTATTTCAAATTTCGACAAATTTTTCAGATATTTTTTTTTCTTTAATTAAAAAAAATACATTGCTGTACGACTTATACCTAGAGTATTAAAAATATATCGGGGTATGCCATTATAAATCGGGGTATGCCATTATTTTGTTACAAGAATTCATACAAAGAATTATTAAAAAGTTAAGGAATAGTAAGGTATTTACATATCTGTATTGATATGCAAACTAGGTATATGTTATTTTTTTAAAACCTTTTGAACAGCAATAATGATGGTAGGTATATCAAATTGAAAAATATGTACGCTAGAAGCAGGCGAGTTGTGGAACGCCAGAAATTAATTAAAAAAAAAAAATCAGGCGAGTTAATGATAACGGGATAATATGTTGTATTACTCACGTATAGATGTCAGCACTGTTCAACGAAATACCACTGCGGCGCGGAGTATAATGTACAATATTAGAGTAACATGAGTAACATGATATTAGATATTTATTCCTGCACAAAGAATATTGATTATTATTTTTGGAAGAACACTACGTTCCATTTGGGTTAGTGGTGTTCTGTCTAGACATGGGAAACTCAACAAAATTCGTTCCATCCACGGAACAATAAATGTATGGAAAGCTCGTGGCTGAAGCAAAATCCTGGTCAACGCCGCTACCGGGATTCAGTGATTCAGTGCAGTCGTATTACAGCGTTCGTACTGTTCGTAGGGTAATAATCTCTTGTATTTGGCAAATATTTGTTATTTTTTACAAAAAAAATGGTACAGTACGCTGTGGCATCTTGTCAAGCTCGTAGTAAAGTATTTTTTTAAGAAGAACTATCATTGGTAAGTGCAAATAATTTTATATATTTTGTTGATGAAACGTCAATAGTTCTCGTGTTTCTTGTTAGCGTGTCTAGTGTATGCACGGGACAAGAATAACTACGAGTGCCCGAGTAACAGAGGCGCATTGGGTATCATAAATTATACATTATTAAACTCTCTTATTATTTCTGTTTATGTTTTATTTCACCTTTTTTATTGAATTTCATAATATCACAAATTAGTAAAAAAATATATGATAAATAATAGTAAAAGCAAAAACAATGTTCTAAAGAATATACATTGCTTCAGTGATAACCATGTGATAATACATAATTATACTTAATTAAAATTGCTATAACCACTATTTTTTTTAATATCCAACTATTAATTTTGTTCAAGAATTTTAACTTTCAACTGGGGAAAATATGTACCTATAAAAAAATCTCACTGCATCAAATTCATAAATATATTCTTATTAATTCCAAACAATTGTCATTTTCTATAAGCAGTAGAATAAATACACAAGGACTTATAACCATTCCTATGCACAAGATTTTTATATGTATAAATGTGCTAAATGGTTTAATGAACTCCCGTTGAGTTAGACTTAAAAAAATATAATATCTTAAGAAAATAACTAAACAATTGTACTGATCGTGTATGTATATACTTTAATATCCTTTCTTATTCTTATCTTATTTACAGTATGGTTAAAAAAAATCAATTACTTTTTTATGGATAAATATACACTAACTAAATTGGCTTGTAACTAAAGTAATTTTAAAAATGGCTGAATACAAAAACAAAATTTTATATTTCTATAAGCAGATGATACCGCTTTAGCATCACAGGCCAAAACCTTTGACAAAGTGGAAGGAAGATTGTCAACCTCACTCCAGGAACTGGCAAAGTACGAAGAGAACCACCTCAAACCAAATCCATCCAAGACTCAAGTCTGCGCTTTTCACTTACGCAATAGAGAAGCAGGAAGAAAACTGAGAAGAAAACTGAGAGTTCGGTGGCAAGGACATGAATTGGAGCACAGCGACGCACCGAAGTATTTAGGCGTTCGCCTTGACCGCTCACTGACATTCAGAGGACCATGAGTAGAGGTCGACGCCAAGGTATGCTCGCGAAACAACATTATCAGGAAACTTACAAGCACTAAATAGGGAGCACAACCTCATGTCCTCCGAACCTCGGCCCTAGCACTATGTTTCTCTGCCGCTGAATATGCTGCACCAGTTACAATTCAGCGCACGCAAAGAGAGTAGATGTGGCAATAAACGAAACAGCCAGATTAGTATCTGGCTGCCTTAAACCAACTGCAATTAAAGGAATATATCCAAATGTAGGTATTGCCCCCCCCCCCCGAAATCAGACGGCGTGTTGCAGCGGAAACCCTTGATTGGAGCTACATGTAGGTACACATGAAGACACCGTGACAGCGAAGGAAAGCGGCATACGGGTGGCCGAGCACTGGAGTTTTCTAATTTGATGGTGTTCCGGACATGGAAAATAAGTAAGTACTCAAACTATCATCTATATTTTTATTCAACTTTTTTACATCTGTTTTTCTTCCCCTACTTCCTACTTCTTTCTACGTTTTTTATTCCTTTTTTCCCCTATTCCTCCTTTCTTTTCCTAAGCCTTCTTTTTTCTTTCACTTTTTTCAATTTTTTTTTTCATTTTATATATTTATTACCTTTTTCCTTTCTTCCATAATCTCTTTATTTATGTTTTTATTATTTCCTCTTATTTTTTCGGCTGTAAATTGTCATCATCCTATTTTTTTGGTCTTCTTTGACTTTTTTAAATTTTTTATTGTTATCAACGGAGCTACTTTTAAAAATCCAGAATATTCTTATATTATCTACCTTAAAAAGGTATATGTAAAGTATATTCATTTTACTTTGTAATTAAAGACTCTAGTGACGAACTAAAGTAGATAAAATTAACATACCGGCAGATACTGTTGGATGTCCTCGGGGATATCAGATTCGTATCCTTGTATAAGCTTTTCTTATTAAATTGCATTTACATTATTCCAATTCTCGTTATTTCAGTGATCCCCCAGGAAATTACAATGGAAATACGTCCAACAGATTTTTCTGATACCTAAATCAAGAAATTAGACGTGGATGTAAGATTGAATGAGATATTGTATAAAAAATAAGATCAAGATTAAGGGGGGGACTGCTGCCAACGTACCTATTTTTCAATTTGATATACCATCATTATTTTTTTATCAAATCGTTTTGAAAAAAATAATTTAGATAGATTAGGTATTAATAAAGAGAAATATACCTTAATTTTTTGATAATGTTTTGTACAAATTCTTGTAGAAAAATAATGGCATACCCCGATTTTCAACGTTTTTTCTTATTTTTTTAATAAACTATAAGGCGTAGTTCAATATATTTTTTTTTAATTAAAGAAGGCAAAAATATCTAGAAAAATATGATGTGACGTTGCATTAATGCTTCAGGTTTAGTAAATAAACCTAAAAAAAAAATTTTCCATTCAGCGCCATTGTGAAATAAAAGTTTTCATTGTTTATATACTTAACCTGATGCAATAATGCAACGTCAAATCATATTTTTCCAGATATTTTGTTCTTCTTCAATTTATAAAAAAATATATTGCTCTATAACTTAGATTTTTTTAGAAAATTAAGATAAATATCAAAAATCGGGGTACGCTTATAATTTTTCTACAAGAATATAAACAGAACATAATTAAAAAGTTAAGGTATATTGTTTTTTATTAATATCCAAACTAACTTTGTTTTTTCATTCAAAATGATTCGTTTAGTAGTAATGATGCAATTTCAAATTGAAAAAATAGGTACGTTGGCAGCAGTCGCCATGTTAATGATTATTACTTTACCGGTAAAATGAGGTTACAAAATGAAGCATATTCATATTTATCAAATATAATATAGCAAATTTGATGAAATCTAATTAGTTCAATAATGTACGTAAAAAAACATCTATGTAGTTAGGTATCGAAAGTTAAAATTATTTATCATCAATTGCCTTTTTTTATTTTTGCTATATTTTTATCTTCTAGTGTAATGTATTTTTCTTATCTTTTATTTGATTTCGCAATAAATCTTTTTGCTGTTGTGTGGGTAGGTATACACTGATGTGTTGTGCTCCCTATTATTACATAATATATGTTTAACATATATAATAAAAATAATATAAATCATTACTCATATTATGGGGTAAAGTGGTACAATGATTTACCAGTACAGTTTAAAAAATTAGCAGAAAACAATTTAATAAATTCTTGGTAAAATTAAAAGAATATCTAAAGTATTATTCGATTTCGTTCACCTAAGCACAAGCATTTACTTGCTTATTTTAGGGAACGTAGGAAGATGTATATGTACTTGTTTAACAAGGACATATTCATTTTATTAAAAAAAAAAAAAAAAAAAAAAAAAAAAAAAAAAAAAAAAAAAAAAAAAAAAAAAAAAAAAAAAAAAAAATTTTTGTTTTGTTTTACTTTTATTTTATTTTTTTTTGTTATGATTTGTGATTACTTTATATAAAAAAAAACCTGCAAAGGTGGGGGTACCTGCCTGCATCAGATGACACCCGATGCGAATGCGGCGCAACCCAGGATGACAGCCACTTGCTGATGTGCCCACTGATGGGAGTGGTCTGTAGTCCTGGGGATCTGATTATGACAAACGACAATGCGATGTCAGTCGCTGCTTATTGGAGTGGTAGAGCTTAGCCGGACACGAAAAAGAAAAGAAAGAAAGAAAGAAAGAAAGATTACTTTATATTATTATTTATATATTTCTTTTTTTATGTTATTTATATATATTTTGCTTGGGTTGTCAAGTTTTTGCTTACTTTTAAGTTTATATCAATATAAATATTCCTTTATATGGTGCCTAGGTTAAGATTTTTGTAGATTTAGTTAGTTTGTATGTTTTTGTGAAATGTGACTCACTTCAAAACACGAGATAATTCTCTTTTTGAAGTTGAGTCATTCATAAATAAGTAATCATTATATAATAATCTCTAAATATTGTGTATTTGTATCCTTCTTTTTAATAAATAAAATAAATAAATAAAAAAAAAATAATAATATGTTTTTTTTAATAATAATAATAATGAACACTTCCTTGCACACTGAGCAAGTGGCGAGTTTTTGCCGTATGGCAATTTCTTTCAAATAACCAGTGTTTCCAGCCCAGAGAAGCAATATTTGCGTGAGAAATGAATTTAAATAAATTTCTCCTCTGCTGGGAATCGAACCCAGGCCGCCCGCACAAACCGAACGGCTTACCAACTGTGCCACGGCGTTCGGCGGTATTATTTTATATTAAAAACAGTTAGAACGGCGTAAAAAACTTTACTTCGTGTAATTCATAAAAAAACACAGATACTCTTCATACAGATTAGGTATTCAGTGAATTTAATGAACTAGACGTATGACAGTTTTTTGTTTAGTCAACTCTCACTTTCTACATCAAAACCTCAAACCATCAAATGACAACCAGCAACACACATTCACACAATACTAGACAAGCACTACTAAACCTTGACGAAATACCAAAAACTAAGACAACACACGGTCAGAATAATTACGCCTACATATGTAGGTCCTAAAATTTTTAACCCATTTAAAACTAACATTCCACTAATAAGCACCTACTCACATATCTAATTGAAAGCTATAGCAAACAACTGGTTAATTACCAAAGGACAAAAAGAAACGGAATAATTATTTATGAGGGTGACTGCCGCCAACGTACCTATTTTATCAATTTGAATTTGCATCATTACTACACAATGAATCATTTTGAAAAACATAACTTAGTTAGTTTGGATATTATTAAAGAAAAATATACCTTAACTTTTTAATTATGTTCTGTATATATTCTTGTAGGAAAATAATAAGCATAGCCCGATTTTTGACATTTATCTTAAATTTCTAAAAAACTATAAGGTATAAAGCATTATATTTTTTTATAAATTAAAGATGATCAAAATATCTGGAAAAAAACGATGTAACATTGCATTAATGCATCAGGTTAAGTTAATAAACCAAAAAATCTTTTATTTGGCAATGGCGCTGAATGGAAAATAAATATTATTTAGGTTTATTTACTAAATCTGAAGCATTAATGCAACGTCACATCATATTTTTCTAGATATTTTTGTCTTCTTTAATTTTAAAAAAATATGTTGAACTACGCCTTATATTTTATTAAAAATATAAGATAAACGTTGAAAATCGGGATATGCCATTATTTTTCTACAAGAATTTACACAGAACATTATCAAAAAGTAAAGATATATTTTTCTTTATTAATACCCAAACTATCTAAATTATTTGTTTCAAAACGATTTGATAAGAAATAATGATGGTATATCAAATTGAAAAATAGGTACGTTGGCAGCAGTCCCCCCCCCCCTTAATATTACTTAAAAATTAATTCTTCTTCTTTTCCCTCGCCTTATTTCCATTATTTGGGGTCGGCTCTCCTAGTCCGCATGCGCCAGGTTGCTCTCTCCTGTGTTTCTTCATGTGTCACATTCCGCGTCTTCGTGTCGCTGTGAACCGTGGACATCCATGTTGCAGGCGGTCGTCCCGGGCGTCGCTTTTCGGTCTCTATATGCAGAGCCTTATTTACAATGTGGGAATCATCTCTCCTGCATATATGCCCATACCACCGCAATCTACCCTCCCTCATCTTTTCGGCTATGGGAGCTACCTTGAAGCTGCCTCGGACGTAGTCGTTCCTGACCTTGTCCAGTAATGTCACACCGCCGGCCCACCTCAACATTTTCATTTCGATGATGTGGAGTCTCTGCTCATCCTGCTTTCTGACCCATAGAGCAAAGATGGTCTCACACAGGTCTTATATACTCTGCCTTTAGTCTGGACTGGCATTCTTCTGTCGCACAGTACCCCTGTTAGGGACCTCCATTTTAACCAGCCTGTATGGATTCTATGCTCTATGTCGCTTTTGATCTTTCCGTCCTTTGTGAGGACGGAGCCTAGATATGTGAACTGCTCTGCTTGTTTTATTGTAGTGTCATCTAATTTTAGTGTAGTTATGGGCTGTGTATCTCCGGAAAAATTACAATACATGTATTCTGTTTTACTTCTGCTAATTCGCAGTCCGTTTTTTTCTAGTGCTATTTGCCACTGATTCAGTGATTGCTGTAGATCTTGGATGGTATCTTGAATTAGCACCACGTCGTTTGCATATAGAATGTCCCATGGGGTTTAGTTTTGTATATGTATTGTAAGATAATTTATCGTCAGGTTAAACAGAAGCGGGCTCAACGCAGATCCTTGGTGCACTCCGACCTTCACGTTGAAAATGGGGCTCATTCCCGCTGGGCTTCTAACGCAAGTAGTAGAGTTTCGGTACATATCTTTCAGGATCTCGACGTAGCCTTTTGGTACTTTTTGTGTTTTAATGGACTGCCATACTAGATCCCTTTGAACTCTGTCGAATGCTTTTTGTAAGTCAATAAAAGCAATATGCAGGTCTTTTTCATTGTTCTTACACTTTTCCATCAGAATTCTTATGGTTTGTATTGCATCGATTGTTGACTTTCCGCTAACAAAGCCTTGCTGGTTTGGTGTTATAGTTGTTAAGTGGAGTAGTCTATTATTTACAATACGTTCCCAAATCTTTAACTTTAACTTAAAAATTAATTGACTTAAAAAAATCAAAATTATAATACATTAGCCCTTTTAACATCAAGCAATATTTTTATACCACACCAAAACATATACTTGCACCTTTGTATTACCTACTTCAACCTACCACTAAACCTTATAAAAATTAACTAACACTTTGACGAATAAAAATAATATAACTGATTTATATAACGCTACTCTGGGACAGGTATAGCCTAGTAGAGTAATTAAAATATATATAAAAATGTATACACATATGACTTATATAACTTTTGAATTAATAATAGTATTACATAGTATAAAGTTGTATTGTACCTACTTCTTATATTACTATACTTGTAAAAACGGATTTTAATAAATGAATAAATAAATAAATACGTCCTTGTTAAACAAATACATATACATCTTCCTACATTCCCTAAATTAAGCAAAAATGCTTGTGCTATTGGTAAACGAAATCGGTCGAGGCAGGATTCGAACTCGCGACCACTGGATTACTAGCCCAACACGCTAACCGCTCTACCATTTTTACTCGTTTTTATGTGAAATTTATATATTTTATTTTATTTTATTTATTAATATTTGTTACTCTTATGTGAAAACATAATATTGGGATAGAATACTTTTATTATTAATTTTTTTTATTAAATTTTCTATTAACTTTTATTATCAAATCATTTTTTTATTTTTTCAAATTGAAGCTAACAATGTACAAAGAATAACATATATGTATAAAAATATCAAATATACCAATTATCATCTCCGTACATCAATTATTAGCTTACAATACTATCATAATTTATTACAAAATACAGTCATATATTCAAGATATAAAATCATATGTGTGTGTGTGTGTGTGTGTGTGTGTGTGTGTGTGTGTGTGTGTGTGTGTGTGTGTGAGGGTGTGTATGTGTGAAGGTGGGTGTGTGTGTAAGTGTATATGTGTATGTGTATGTGCATGCGTGTTGTGCGTAAGTGATAATCTTATGAAATTCCTGTTTTTAATTTTAAAATCATACTTTTATTATTAAATTTTCATATTATATTCTTAACTCATAACATTGTTTTCCAAATAAATAAATGATAATAACAGTATTTGTTAATAAATAAACAATCGATTAAAATATTTTAGTGTCTTATCACGCATTTAAATGGGAAAATGACGCAATATGCAAATGAAAATAATGTAAATAAAATTGTAGAGATGAAAATTTTCCAATTAAGAGGAAGAGACGTATAGCAAGAAATAATGGCTAATTTCGGGCTTAAACTTTGTCCAATGTTATTGTTGGACAAACTTGGCGGCGATATTTTCATAAACACCAAAAGATTTGTCTGCCAAAACATTTGGCAACTTAAAGCCGACAAAATTACTCCTATTGAATACATAAATAATATGAAAGACATTAATAATCTTTTGTTTATAAATAGGCTCTTGGAAAATATCGAGCGACGCCGAGGTCTGTGAGGGATTCCAATTACGGTGACCATTAACTTCAAAAATAAAATAATGTTTTTTATTTATTTATTTTGTAAAGCTTCTCTAGAAATTAACATGTAATATGTCAAATATTAATTTTGATGTCAATTTTATTAATATCTCAATAGATACGAAGTTGGAATAGAAAGGTAGAGTCACCTACAGGGGTTACGACCTGTCATCGGCTGGATCACATGATCACTAATGTCCAATTATGCCAATTTTTGTATATATTTCCTTGTGACATAAAAAATGTTTTATATACCACGGAAATCATTGTGGACTGTAAAATGGAAAAAAGCCGAGACTCACCGACATTGTCCTGTGTTTTTCCAATCTGTTCCTGATGCAAGGCATATATTATCACAAACACAACACTGATTATAGGTCGTAAGCCCTGAAGTTGCCTTGATTTCCTGGTTCTCGTTTAGTATTCTAAATTCGTCTCTATTCAGATATTAAAAAAATCTCATAAAAATATCATTGAATCCCGATAAAGAAAAAATCCAATGTTTAAGCATGCATTACGCGGCAAATAACAAGTTGGTATATTTTGACAAAGGTTATAGGTATAAGAATGTAATAATAAATTTTCGTATGCATTTTTGTATACCTCATGACTTGAAGAGTAAGTACACGTTGATACATTGTAAGCTATTTTATTTTATTTTATTTTATTTTATTTTATTTTATTTTATTTTATTTTATTTTATTTTATTTTATTTTATTTTATTTTATTTTATTTTATTTTATTTTATTTTATTTTATTTTATTTTATTTTATTTTATTTTATTTTATTTTATTTTATTTTATTTTATTTTATTTTATTTTATTTTATTTTATTTTATTTTATTTTATTTTATTTTATTTTATTTTATTTTATTTTATTTTATTTTATTTTATTTTATTTTATTTTATTTTATTTTATTTTATTTTATTTTATTTTATTTTATTTTATTTTATTTTATTTTATTTTATTTTATTTTATTTTATTTTATTTTATTTTATTTTATTTTATTTTATTTTATTTTATTTTATTTTATTTTATTTTATTTTACTTTATTTTATTTTATTTTGATTACCTGAAGAGAAGCACAGGAAATCCTTGAGCCGGACATAGTATTGCAAAATTTTGACCAAAATTTCTCACAAACCAAGAAAATTTATTATCTGTTGAAAATGTGGGAGCTTTCGAGCCTACAGGTTCTAGAAAAATATTATAAAATATTTTCATGTAATTTTTAATTAGGAACTAAAGTTTTTAACCGTTACCTAAATATAGGAACAGGGAATCCTTGAGCAGGGCATAGCAAAACAAATCCTTTATTAACATTTCTCACAAACCACGCTAATTTATCATCTGTTGAAAATGATGGTGATTTTTAGTCCCTCTGGTTCTGAAATAATGATAATTTTATTTGTCAACTTAATATTAATGTATGCTGTATGTTCGGAAAACATACAGCATTCAATATAATAATAAACAAAAATGTATTGTTAAAATATGTATGTAGATATGATATCATAATATATTTAGAAAAGTGCTTCCACGCTTTTCAATTGTCATCGTTTTCACATCTCGTATAGTTCTGCAATGAGGTGTACAGATACACGCTTAGGTATCATTTCTTTTTATAAGATAATGCACACCCGAACACCTGTCGCTGGTTACACCCACGGTGATGATTTAAATTAATAATTTAAGATTTTATTTGTCGGTTGCTATATTTTTAAGCGCTTATTCGCTATTGGTCACCTATATTACATATTCACCTCGCTGTAAAATTTCTATTACCTTGGTATGACGTCATACTTCATAGGGATGACGTCATATTTTGTTTATGACGTCTCAAAAGCGGAGCTGATTTTGGTATTATTTTTGTTAACAAACAGCTGACATCAGAAATATATACAGACCAAAGATTGATTGATTTAATTAAATATAGTAAGATTAAGAAAAATGTCATAAATACTTTTTATTTATTTATGTTAATGTATCTTTTTTGTACTTAATAAAAACAAATTAAGATGGGTCGATGGCAGAGCGGTTAACGTGCTGGACTAGTAATCCAGTGGTCGCAAGTTCGAATTCTTCCTCGACCAATTTCGTTCACCTATAGCACAAGAATTTATGCTTGATTTAGGGAATGTAGGAAGATGTTATATGTACTTGTTTATCAAGGACATATTCATTTTTTTATATATATAAAAAAAACATACCTCTCACAGGCGTGTTTATTCCCTTTAGGCAATTTCTTTCAACCAACCAGATAACAAAATACGACAAAAGTGTGAATGTACATCATCAAAAGAATGAAAATTAAAAAAAATAGTAGAAGTGAACAAGCTAACAGAAAACGGGTCATTATGATTTGCATTATAGTAAAATAAAATTGTTATTAACTTTGACATCAGTAGAATTTTATGACTTTTTTACATCTAAATAGAGACGTAGACTTAATAATAGGAGAATAGGAGAACCAGGAAAATAAGGCACCTACAGGGCTTACCACCTGTCCTCGGCTGGTTTACGTGATAACTTTATGCGCTTGCGCAACCTTCACCAATTATGCCTTCTTATTGAGTTCCCTTATCAATGCAATATTATTTTATAATGAGAAACAGATCGTTTGAAAATAAGCTATTTTTAACCATCGCCATCTATGAAGTAACGAAGAAACCTTTGAAACGCCATCTATTGACAAGTTGATTTTTTATAAACAAATGAAAGCTTATTTATACATGAGGTGACAGTGTTCTAAAAAAAATGAATACGAAAACCAGCCGATGACAGATCGTGAGCCCTGTAGGTGCCTTGAGTTCCTGTTTCTTTTATAATATCCCAACTTAGTCTCTATTGAGATGTTAAAAATTTTGTCAGTAAAAATATCATTTGACTCCTGACAGGGAAAAAAATCCAATATTTGCTTATATGCAATTAAAAAAATATTCGATTTATATTTTCTTCGACGTTCATTCTTCCCTTGTGGTCAAACCACCTCAGCGAGTCAACTTTCATTTTAATAATGACATATTTCTTTATCTTTTATTCTTTCCTTGGGTACTCACATCTCATCCTGTCATACATCGTCATATTACGAATTCTCCTCAACGATCTCATTTCAACTGTATTTATTCAACTTTCTTGCAACGTCTGCCATGTGCAATTCTCAACTGCATAGTCAAGTATAACACTATAATTGGGATGTGAATGACAGTTTTGTCCGCCTTTGATATGTTGCGATCATTCATAAATGCTTTGAGTACGCGATTCACTCTGTTTCCTGCCATTGCTCTCTTTTCGATAACCTTTTAAGGCCGTCCATTCCTTTTAAACAAACTAATTATCATTCCTATCAAACTTAATTGCAGAGCAAACTAGGCCCATGATTAGAAGACTACACATAATATATTGATGACAGTTTTCAGGGTAGCAATGTACATTTATAAGCCTCACTTCGTAAAGAATTTGCGTATATAATTACATGCTTGATTCACGACCACTAATCAAAATTAACTTAAGCACCGGTTCAAGATGGATTTACAACCTCCCCGTTTACGGGAGATTTATTTTCTTACAACTCTGTGTAATTGGCAAATGTATATTTTAATGGATGAATCTCATTTAACTAGTGTAGTTAACTCGGAAAATTGTGAGTGTTTAAACTAGAACATGTTTGCTATTTCCAGATTCTGAACAACATCCAGCGAGACTTTATAATTACATATTGATTTTCGCTGACTGTGTCTTGTCAGAAACAAAGTAGGAATTATGCCCATTACGAAGAAGGAATAGTCATAAAGTTGATTTAGATAATATTCCGACTTTAAACATCTGTAAGATTAATCAATTATTGTATTTTTTCTTCGCTTAGTGATGTGCGCCAGGATCGATGGTATCTATTTTACTGGCGATAAAAACAGCCAAAAACCTATATGATTCTAATTTTAACACCATAGAGACATGAAGAGCCAGATGTGAGGAAGCCTCGGACCCGGTAAACCACGGCCTGCCCTGTATATAAATAAAACCGCCTGGATTTGATCAGCTAGGTACATAAAGTTTGGACTGCATTAAACAGAATACAAACGAGACATGGCAGATGTGCTGACTTTTTCCACAAATGTGGCTGGTTGGATTGACCTCGATAGAGCACTTTGTATCTCAGTGTGGCCTCAGGGTGTACGCGGGTAATTGCAGGGACTTCTTCATGTTGAGTGACTCAGCATATATATATATATATATATATATATATATATATATATATATATATATAGTGTCGCGCGCGTGCTTTTCGTTAAGTCCTTGAAAATGCCTGGTGATATTCAGGCGAAACGTCGGAAAACAAATGGTCTTAGTCAAGACCTACTGACACGGGAAAACCGAGATAAAAATATTATAACATATTTCACCCGTGAAAACATCAAATATAACATATATATATATATATATATATATATATATATATATATATATATATATATATATATATATATATATATATATATATATATATATATATATATATATATATATATATATATATATATATATATATATATATATATATATATATATATATATATATATATATATATATATATATATATATATATATATATATATATATATATATATATATATATATATATATATATATATATATATATATATATATATATATATATATATATATATATATATATATATATATATATATATATATATATATATATATATATATATATATATATGCGATCTTGATTATGAATGAATTTGATTGTGTTATGTGCTATTTATCAAATTGTTTTGTTATGTAGGTACCTATGTTTTGAAGTCTGCTTGTTATTTATTTATTATATCGAAATGTTTAAAGTATGTTTTGTAGTTGGAGCAACTTCATCAAATTTTATTGTTTTGTGGGCAGTTTGTGTAATATCGGTCGACATAGAACAAAAATAAAAAAAAACTTTGTCGCTCTGAGTTATTATTATTTTCTTATACATCATAAATATAATGAAAGGAACGCTTAATGCTTAAAATGTCATAAGAAATATTTTGTTATACCAGCCTTAGTGTTGGTTTACCAATAAGAATAATACTAGGCACCTTGAGAAAATTACATAAAATTATTACTGAAGCATTCAATCTTCTTCCCGCCAACCTTATTGTATCCTTATCTACTCTTCATGACATTCTCACCCAATACACAGGTCCGTTCGTCTTACCACAATGCCCTAAAGAAAAAATCTTCTTCTTTATCGCGTATACATATTATGTCCATGCGTTCGACTTCATTTCTCCAGAAGCGTATTCTGCTACGTCCCCATCTTGTTTACGTCCCCATCGTCCCCGTCTTGAAATGTTTAAAGTATGTTTTGTAGTTGGAGCAACTTCATCAAATTTTATTGTTTTGTGGGCAGTTTGTGTAATATCGGTCGACATAGAACAAAAATAAAAAAAAACTTTGTCGCTCTGAGTTATTATTATTTTCTTATACATCATAAATATAATGAAAGGAACGCTTAATGCTTAAAATGTCATAAGAAATATTTTGTTATACCAGCCTTAGTGTTGGTTTACCAATAAGAATAATACTAGGCACCTTGAGAAAATTACATAAAATTATTACTGAAGCATTCAATCTTCTTCCCGCCAACCTTATTGTATCCTTATCTACTCTTCATGACATTCTCACCCAATACACAGGTCCGTTCGTCTTACCACAATGCCCTAAAGAAAAAATCTTCTTCTTTATCGCGTATACATATTATGTCCATGCGTTCGACTTCATTTCTCCAGAAGCGTATTCTGCTACGTCCCCATCTTGTTTACGTCCCCATCGTCCCCGTCTTGAAATGTTTAAAGTATGTTTTGTAGTTGGAGCAACTTCATCAAATTTTATTGTTTTGTGGGCAGTTTGTGTAATATCGGTCGACATAGAACAAAAATAAAAAAAAACTTTGTCGCTCTGAGTTATTATTATTTTCTTATACATCATAAATATAATGAAAGGAACGCTTAATGCTTAAAATGTCATAAGAAATATTTTGTTATACCAGCCTTAGTGTTGGTTTACCAATAAGAATAATACTAGGCACCTTGAGAAAATTACATAAAATTATTACTGAAGCATTCAATCTTCTTCCCGCCAACCTTATTGTATCCTTATCTACTCTTCATGACATTCTCACCCAATACACAGGTCCGTTCGTCTTACCACAATGCCCTAAAGAAAAAATCTTCTTCTTTATCGCGTATACATATTATGTCCATGCGTTCGACTTCATTTCTCCAGAAGCGTATTCTGCTACGTCCCCATCTTGTACCTATGTATGTCCTCGACACTGCATATGGACCCGATTTCTGATGCGGTATCTGAGAATTCTTCCAGTCACTCACGGACGCGCCATCGCGCCATCAAAATTAGTATACGCAAGTGGTCGGCATTTTCGCATTAATAAGTTCAATTTTTTTTTAATTTTCAAGTAAAAATGAGTTATAATTCTGATGAGTTTTATACAACTGCTATATAGTGGTTTGTTTATATATTAAAAGAAAAAAACAAAGAGAATATGTTGTTTTTTCGCATTCACGAGTGTGAAACAGCTCGGCGCGATGAGATGGCGCAATGTACCGCTGGTTTTCACACTCACGAGCATGCCATACCGGCAGGACGCACCGCGCGGTTTGTCGCGGCACTACGGAGTTTCGATCGTTTGGAATTCCATTTTGGTGTGTCAAGCCAATTGGGCTGCGCGGGTTTTGACAGCCATTTGGAAGGATGGCACGATCGTGAATGGGGGCCTTAAGACAGATTTTCGTTCTGTTGGAGTCTATCTCATAATATTTAAAACTTTATAAAACCATCACTTCCATTGATGACTGTCGAATTTTACAAAGAAACTTATGTATTCTGCATCAGTGGTGTGAACAGAACAAGTAATTCCTTAACATTTCTAAGTGTCAAGTGGTTAGATTCTGTAGATCCAAAATACTTAAATATGACTATGTTATTCACAACTCAATACAAGAATCTGTAGTACAGATGCGGGATTTGGGTATAACATTTGATGATAAGCTTACTTTCATTCCCCACATTGACATCATTGTGAACAAAGCATATAAAATCCTGGTTTTTTTGCTTCGGCTCAGTAAGGATTTTAAAAACATACAAACATTTGTTACTTTGTTCAAATGTCTGGTGAGACCTATAGTTGAATACAACTCCATTGTGTGGAATCCCTTCTATAGAATTCATGTAGCGAATATCGAAAAAGTGCAAAGCAAATTTCTTCGATTCGTTAATTTTAAGCTAGGAATTCCATTGAAAGACATTAATTATGCTACCCTACGCTCTAGTTTCAGCCTACCTAGATTGGAATGTAGGAGAACTGTAACAGATCTGGTGTTCCTCCACAAACTGCTGAACGGCAAGATTGACTGTCCATTGCTTCTTGAGCATATCAATTTACATGTTCCCACCCGGTATACTAGAAGCAAAACAACCTTTGCATGTGACAGTGCCAAAACAAATTATTACTATAATTCACCTTTGCAAAGGCTGTTGAGGGAAGGAAATACTTTTTGTGAAGTTTATATTTTTGCAACCCCATTGAGTTCATTTAAACAAAGTATTTTACACAGTATTACATCTATAACAATTTAAAAAATTTCACAACCACTGATCTCAGCTTCCTTATGCCCATCATGTTATTATGGTCTGATTTTGTGTATTTTTTCTTTATTTTTACTGATATATTTTATTTTCTATGTTTTACTTTTAAATTTTATTTTGTTTTTTTTATATTCTTATTGGTTATGTGTTGTTTGTGTTTTTTCTTATATTTTTATTGGTTATATGTTGCTTTATACTGTTGATTTTATATACCCTTCTTTATTTTTTCTGATATATTTTATTTTCTTTGTTTTTACTTTTAAATTTTATTTGTGTTCTTTTTTTATATTCTTATTACTTATAAGTTGTTTTATATTGTTGACTTTAAATATCCCTTCTTTATTTTTACTGATATATTTTGTTTTCTATGTTTTTACTTTAAAATTTTATTTGTGTTTTTTTTATATATTCTTATTGGTTATATGTTGTTTTATATTGTTGCTGTATGCTGCACCATGTGCTTTGTATGTTTTGTAAAAGCCCTTCAAATGGGCGTTGAAGGAATAAAATAAATAAATAATATGTTTTAATGTCAAGTAAGCATTTTGTAAATACAACGCCGCCATTGTAGTTTTCCATAAAATGGTTGATATTTCATACAAATGAAAATGTATTTTAGAATAGAACCTTTGAAATAAATGAGGTTATTAAATAATAATATGATACCTACATGCAATGTGGGATATACTGTGATGGTAATATGTTTGTATGTACCAAACTATAAACCATTAAATCCAAATTATTCAATATATTTAATAAAATTTGTCTTACTCGCACATACATACACAGACACACTAAATGCTTTACTCCGAATTCTGAGTTTATCCATACATTTGACCTCTAAGTTTATGTTTTATCCGTCTTACTTATAAACGTAAACTATCTTTAATACATGTTACTAGAGCGTGATTAACGAAAAAGTGTACTTATAAACCTTGACTATCTTTAGTTCACCTTTATTTAGTAGATGTCAAGTTAGGACAGGTCGCGATGTTGTTTAACGCTTGACTAACTATATTATTTCAAAAATGGCGGATATTTTCGACGCGTATTTGAGTGTGACAGATGATTTAAACAGTTTAAGTAATGCTCGGAGACCTAAAGTGTACAAAAATAGATGGAATCCGCTTCAGAAACTATCGGATCATGATTTTAAAAGAAAATATCGCTTTAACAAATCAACAGTGCGGAAAATTATAGAAATTGTCAAACCAGATTTAGGTTTCGACAATAGAGGAGGAAAAATTTCAGCTGAATTACAAGTTTTGTCAGCAATAAGATATTGGGCACGAGATGAGGTATATATTTGTGGGTGGGTGGATGGCAGAGCGGTTAGCGCGCTGGGTTAGTAATCCAGTGGTCGCGAGTTCGAATCCTGCCTCGACCGATCTCGTTCACCTATAGGACAAGCATTTATGCTTAGTTTAGGGAACGTAGGAAGATGTATATGTACTTGTTTAACAAGGACATATTCATTTTTAAAAAAAAAAAAAAAAAAATTTTATATGATGCATTATGTTTAATCGATTATTAGTTATAAAAAATAATATGATAACTAGTTAGTGAACTAGTTAGTCATATCATAGAATACGTTTATAAGTAAGATTTTTTAATACCGATCTTAACTATTTTAGTCGTGCTTATCTAGTTGCGCGTTGCGACTGTATGACTTTAAAGTTGAAAAATCATATCGAACTGGCCATGCAGTATCTCGCGGATCTTGGTTAGAATCTTCGGCGATCTGTTATGAAAAATAAATTCTAACGGTCTTACTTATTAATTTTCGTTAAAAGCTTACTAAACGCGCTACTAGATACTCGCGACTAAAATAGTTAAGATCGGTATTAAATTTTTTTTTCTTATAAACGTATACTAAGATGTGACTAACTAGTTCACCGAATTGTAAACGAACGCCCTCATTCATTATTTTTTTCATATGGCCGCATTGGCTTCAAAGATGTCAAAAAATAGATAAGTAAGTGCATGTTATTTTTAGATAACTGACTTCGAAAAATGAAAACAAACACCGCGTTGTGCCGTGTTGACTCAATTCAAACACGATTGCGATGAAGAATAACAAGAATAATAATTATCCTATTGAATAATGCATGAAAACTCCATGCATTATTCAATAGGATAATTATATTGATACAAAAAATTACAAATAATATATGTATAATTGATTTACCAGTACACAAAAAAAAAACACCAAAATAAGACAGATGATTAAATCAAAGTACTAGGATAGATAGGAGGAGACGGCTGTCCTAAAAACGCACTAATGTGGGTGATCGACGTACGAGCCTATACCGCGGTTTTGTGAGTTGACGAGCCACGAGCCAGCCTCGTCAACTCACAAAACCGCGGTATTGCAATGATACACCGGCGAGCTTTATCGACGAGCCATAAGACCGCGGTTTTACTCGCTCGTCGATCAGGACCTTAAGAGAGCTCGCAGATATGTCGAGTGTATTAAAGAACGCATTATAGGTACACCGTGCAAGCATGGTACACAAAAGCATTCTGAGTGTAGTTGTTATTACAATTAGGAATATAAAAAAATCTTGAATATCTGGTTGTTCTGCTCGGACAGTGAAAGCAATTTTTTTTCAACAAGTCTGGGCAATCCACAAAATTGTTGACCAACTAAAACAAATATATTATTTATATGCCTTCTTAAGAATATCCCCGTAATTTGGCACCCATCAAACTATCATTAATTCGTCCCTAAGATTGGTCCATCACTGTTCTCTGGAGCTACCTCTAATATCACTTTACCGATTTTGTTTTTGTTATCATCTACCAGTTGTTGAAATAACTCCCTTTTATCATTATATATTTTCTTTATTCCCATTAATCATCTTGTTTTTCGAGCATCTTCTTATCGGGGACCCGCTAAAACTCATTTCTTTGACGACACCATGATTGCTAAACCATTAATCATTTCAGTGATGTATAAAGGTTAGGAAGAGGATGGTACGGAAATAAAATGAACGTTTTTTTAGCCAAGACTTAACTACAAGATTGAAAATTAAGTTTTCAGTTTAGCAATAAAAATGGTCAGAAAATTTCGCATCATTCGTCCCTCTTCCATCCATTCGAAACGGAACCACTCGTTAATCACAAACGCAGCACCGATTCACGAACAAGCACGAACCAGCCGCTTCTACAATTTCTCGAAGTCGCTTATTTTATTAACACAGCTGCCAAAATATGGCAACTCACGACCCGGGTCTTTTAAAAATCCGATTATTTTCTTGAACAGATTGCAAACCCTCTCCAGCCCGTCTGAATGCGCGTCTTAACTAAGGGTCGAATCCTAGAAGCTGGTGTAAAC
Source organism: Molanna angustata (assembly GCA_963576475.1). NCBI lineage: Eukaryota > Metazoa > Arthropoda > Insecta > Trichoptera > Molannidae > Molanna > Molanna angustata. The sequence continues at coordinate 21,038,517 of OY754987.1, forward strand.
TATATAGGCTTGTTACAGTATCTATTCTGCTCAGACAGTGAAAACAAATTTGACACAGTAGGTAGATACCCGTTATTTATTTTTATTTAAAAAAAATAATAAAAAATAAAAATAAATAACGATAATAAATAATACATTTAATAATACATTATATAATAATACATATTTTTATGGGTGAGTTATGGCAACACTGTACTTTCTACATTATATTTGTGTACGCTTTTTTTCTTGAAAGTTTGTCAATGTTAGCCGAGAATCAATAAATTAATTCATTCATTCATACCATCGCGGTAAATCGGACAATATAGGGTTACCAGCGATAGTTGTGCATTATATTTTAAAAGTAAGCACGAAACATGCGTGGATCCCCACGTATCTGAGAGCTATGTGAGATATTATTTTGCCTGTTGTGTGTATGTATGTATGCCGACCGCCGTGGCACAGTTGGTAAGCCGTTCGGTTTCTGTGCGGGCGTCCTGGGTTCGATTCCCAGCAGAGGAGAAATTTATTTAAATTCATTTCTCACGCAAATATTGCTTCTCTGGGCTGGAAACACTGATTAGTTGAAAGAAATTACCATGCGGCAATAAACTCGCCACTTGCGCAGGGTGAAAGGAAGTGTTCATTATTATTATGTATTTTCGATTGCCCGGTTCTTACGGGACACTCAAAAACGATAATAATATAAAAAAGTGGAAGGACTATTGTAAGCCGGTGCCTCACGGCCAAAATTAAACAGAGATAGCAGTGAAATGGGATTGATCTAATTTACATTTAATATACACTAAGGATAGGGATACCATCACTACCCTTAAAAAATATTTAGGGGTAAAATTCCCAGAATTTAAACCTCGCCAAAGAAAAGGATGCTGGATGTGGTTTGTATGTTTTTTTTTTTTGTCTTTTGCAATATGTAAATCTTGTTTCGAAGCCTTTTGTAGGTGTAAGTAAGTAGACGCCATCTCTCGGAGTCCCTTACTCAACTCTACCCTCGGTTTATGCTTTATCACCTCTCCGATAGAGGGTGCCTTGTTACGAAAACAAAAAACGACATATTTTGTTTTCGCACGCTAAAAAATCAAATCGACTTTTAAGAGTGGTCCATGCTCAAATTTGTAATTCATCATGTATGCAAGTTATTTTTTATATTAACTCAATATTTTCTATTAAAACATAATCAAGTCCTTTATTTATTTATTTTTAAATCCTGTTCATGTACATCAAATGCACAAAGGCGAGTTTATTGCCATATGGCAATTTCTTCCAACCAACCCGAGCAACCCGAGCTTGAAAAACGCACTTATCATTTTATCAATGGCAGATGAGCTGTCAAAGTTTACATTAATCGCGATAATTTGAACATAAAAAATAACCAATAGTGTTCAAAATCATAAAAGTAGACAAAAATATGTTGACATATATAATTTATATATATATATATATATATATATATATATATATATATATATATATATATATATATATATATATATATATATATATATATATATATATATATATATATATATATATATATATATATATATATATATATATATATATATATATATATATATATATATATATATATATATATATATATATATATATATATATATATATATATATATATATATATATATATATATATATATATATATATATATATATATATATATATATATATATATATATATATATATATATATATATATATATATATATATATATATATATATATATATATATATATATATATATATATATATATATATATATATATATATATATATATATATATATATATATATATATATATATATATATATATATATATATATATATATATATATATATACCAAATTATAAATAAAGTATTGCCTCCGAACAGACTCGTCTAGTGAGAATCACAATTTTATACAGTGTATTTACTATAAGTTTATTTTTAATATACCTAGTTATTTTATGTTTCTATTATTATTTGTATAATAAATAATGGATCTTAAATCACTTCAAGGCGAGGAAGATCATTTTATTGTGCGATTGGTACACAAAAAAACATTTTTCAATATTTTTTTTTCAATTGCATATACGCAGACACTGAATTTTTTTCCTTGTCGGGAGTTAAATAATATATTTTTAACAAACATTTAAACATCTCAATTGAGACGAGGTTGGCATATTATAGAAGAACCAGGAACTCTAAGAAGGTATAATTGGTGAACGTTGCGCAAGCGCATAAAGGGATCACGCAAACCGGCCGATGACAGGTCGTAAGCCCTGTAGATGTTTTATTTCCTGGTTTTTCTATAATATTCCAACTTCTTCTCTATTGAGATGTTAAAAAGTAAGTAAAAAAAAACGTAATTTGGCCTAGTATTTTTGATTCATGGTTCCCACTTAACGCCTTTTCTTGATTTTTTTCTCCTTTGAAACATTATACTTGTTTCAAAAATAAGATTGTTCCATTCTTCTGTATCACACAGAGAAAGTGTTCAAAGAGAAAAAAAACGAAATTAGAATTACAATTTAGATTGACGGATGAAATTGAATTTTCTTAGAAGTTATACATATATGCAATATATATGTATGTAGGTTTAGTTCTAGCTATTCGGTGTAGTTGATAACTACAATAAAAGTACCGTTGCTCACTCGTTTTTTTAATGTAATGGAAAGAAAAGTTTATTTATTTTACACATTTATTTTTTTGTTTTCAATTATCGTCGTTTCTGAGTTTCTCGATGAACAATAAGACCATCCACCCATTTTGAATCATGCATTTGTAGGTGTTACGGGGCTGGTGTATGGGTATATACGCACGTGTAGTAGGTACTTCCATCAAAAAGTTATTGTGCACCCGTACATCTGTCGCTGGTTACCATTTTAAATCATGCATTTGTAGGTGTTACGGGGCTGGTGTATGGGTATATACGCACGTGTAGTACTTCCATCAATAAGTACACCCGTACATCTGTCGCTGGTTACCATACAATTTAGGATTAAGCCGTGATTATATAATGCACCTATTTATAACTTTGCAATTTGCATTGTCATATTATTTTTTTTATATTGCAATATCATGAAATAATATGATGTAAACAAAAAAGGGGAACGTCATAAAAAAGTAAAAAAAAATGTCCAATGTCAAAAAATAGTTTACAAAAAGGGCAATATCATGAAAAAGTCATCAAAAATTGGCCATGTTATAAAAAAGTAAACAAAAATTTTCCATTGTCATTAAATACTTTACAAAAAGGGCGATATCATATAAAAGTCATCAAAAATTGGCCAATGTTATAAAAAAGTACAATTTAATGAAATAGTAAACAAAAATTATCCAATATCATAAAATAGTTTACAAAAAGAGAAATATCATGAAAAAGTCATCAAAAATTAGCCAATGTCATTAAATAGTTTACAAAAAAGGGCGATATCATGTAAAAGTCATCAAAAATTGGTCAATGTTATAAAATAGTAAACAAAAAAGTACAATTTAATGAAATAGTAAACAATAATTATCCAATGTCATAAAATAGTTTACAAAAAAGGGCAATATTTTTTTTTTCATTATTTTTTACATGTTTTTTGATTATTTTTTTAGATATTTTTGAATGTTTTTCGCATGTTTTTTTTACATATTTTTTTTTAAATGTTTTTCATTATTTTTTACATATTTTTACATGTTTTTACCTTTTTTATATTGTTATTCATTTTTTATTTTCATTTTATATATTTATTGGTTTTTATTTGTTTTTTTTTAATTCTGTTGTTTTTAATGTATTATGTTTACTTGTATGCGTAAAAGGTTATCAAACCGTAAATTGAAATAAAATAAAAAAAAATATCATGAAAAACAAAAATCGGCCAATGTCATAAAATAGTAAACAAAAAAAACAATGTTATAAAATAGTTTTCAAAAATATCAATGTCATGAAAAAATCAACAAAAATTGGCCAATGTTATAAAATAGTAAGCAAAATAGAGCAATGTCATGAAATATGTAGTTAAAAAAGGCCAATATCATGAAATAGTAAACAAAAAAGGGCAATCACATGAAATAGTAAACAAAAATGGGCATGTCATAAAAAAGTAAAAAAAAATTCCAATGTCATAAAATAATTAACAAAAAAAGGGGCAATCTCATGAATTATTAAACAAAAAAGGGCAATCTCATAAAATAGTAAACAAAAATTGGCCAATGTCGTGAAATATAAATTATACAACGAATTTGAAGGAACTTGGGTAGGATAATGTAGGTAATGATTAAATAAGGTTAAAACTAAAGAAAATGTCTTAGTTCTGATTGAAAGAGACCAGTGTATTACTTCATACCCGGAAGGTAGATTAACAAGGATACCCATTTATATTTCAGGCCTCTTTACATACTCCGAGAACAGAACCGTGCCTTTGAACAATCTTCTGAGGAGAAACACTTAATCAATACCTCTAGACATGAAATATATACACTTCAGGTAAAGTTTCGGAATTATATCGTTTAAATGTGTCACTTTCCTAACCGAAATCTCGATCAAAGGGAGTTTGATTTATACAGGGAGAAAATCTAACGGTTTGAATTAGATTAATTTAATATACTGGGTACGTTTGAATTTGTTGATTATTATTTTAATATTTTAAATCTTAGGTCCGAATGCAGAGTCCTTCCTAAATACTAAATTCTAAATACTAACCATGTTTTCATTGCACAGTCGCTCACCTAAGCTAGGAGATCACGTGGCTTCCTAACTGAAGGATGCTATGAAGTTTTTCTATGATAATTGCATTGCAGAAACATATCTAACCATTGAGCGCATGCGCATCGGCGTAAACTAACATTTGCGAATTGTCAAAAAGTAAGGCTGATAGCGAGGAACCTTACGAGTGGTTTAATAATAAAATACGAGATGTTTTTAATGGATCATGATTTAAGCGACTTCGGCAGATATGTATTTGGTAATTTTATCAAATCAAATACCAAACAGAGTATTCAGCGATGCATAAGAGATGCCGAAAATTCAGTGTAATTTCAAAAAAATCGTGACATAGAGCTGTCAGTGTGAAGTTAGTTACATAATAATATGTTTGTGTTGGTATAGCAAAAAAAAACAAAAATCTATCTATCTCTTTTCTGACGTCAAACGTCAGAAAAGAGATAGATAGCTTTCTATGGGCTTAGAAAGCTATCTATCTCTTTTCTTCATACCTACACAATAAAGTTAAATTTGACGCCATCGACCTTAAGTTTGGCGAAATATTTAGTATTTAGTTAGAGATGTCTCTGCAACGCAATTGTTAACTTAAGAATACTAAATACTCCAGTGAGGTTAGTTAGTATTTAGGTACCTAGGACTCTGCATTCGGGTCATAGTCTTAAAAACTTGAATTTTTCAAGTTGATATATAAGTAAATTTTGTAATATCGTTTTTAAAGAACAGCGTGCCAAATAAAAGTAAATAATAATTGGCTCGAGTATGTAAGTCGATGATTATATCTTTCTAGGAAGCATGTCCCAACGCTATAGAAGGCCTGATCGAAAGAAGAGTTATGACAGGAAACAAGTTATGAATGATCCTCAATATATCAAAGATGCCATTCATAATGCAATCGTTGAGCCAACTTTCTGATAGGGGTTTTTATAAGGGCCGTTACTTGTCCTGATAAGCAGAACGTGTGGTTGTGGTGGAATAACAGGTTATCGGATAATTTTTTTTTTTTTTTTGTTTTTTTTTGTATTCTCATTAATTAATGGATATTATTCTCCTTTTATTGTTTATATTTTTATAATCCATTCAATTACAAGAACATTATAAATAAAATACAAAATATTTTATATTACTTTTAATTTATGTTTATTTGACGCCGGTGCGTTTTATGTGATTTTTGAGTTCTGTCGATTTTATTTCACGTTTCATTGACTTTTACCGTAGTCGAATTTTTATACGAAGAAAGTTAGATGGGTGGTGGCAAAGCGGATAGCACGCTGGATTAGTAATCCAGTGGTCGCGAGTTCGAATCCCGCCACGACCGATTTCGTTCACCTATAGCTAAATTTAAGGGATGTATGAGGATGTTCATATTATATAATATGTACCTACTTGTTTCAAGAACAACCATTATTTTAAATAATTTTTTTTAGTTTATTTCCTATGTATTTATCATTGTAGCTCTTCTATAAGTCATGGTATGATATAAATTTCTTTCTATCTATTTTTTATCCTATATATAGGTACATGAAATATTACTCTATTTTTACATCTAAATTATACATATAAAGCAAAAAATTGTAATTTCGCTCAAGATTTGTTGTTAAACAATTAACGTGTAGAGAATTTCTTGGAAATAGCTATCAGTCATTAATATCATTAGTCTTCTGGACTTTTTTAAGTGAGTTTAAGAATTAAAGCATTAGAACATAGAAACTTCTCAAACCTTTTTTTTATCTTCATAGTCCTTAATGAGCTGAACAGCGTGGAAAACGTAATTTGACCAGTAAACGTTCATTTATTTTTTCAATTACCTACCTAATAATTATAATACATGTCTATATTTATTTTAATGATTATTTAATCCAGAATATACCGCTGTGGCACATTTGATAAACCGTTTAGCTTCTGTGCGGTCGTCCTGAATTCTATCCCCAGCTGCAGAAGAGAATTTCATTTAAATTCATTTCTCACACAAATTTTACTTCTCTGGGTTGGTAACCCTGTAAAGTTGGAAGAAATTTACCCCTAGCGCAGGTTTCATGAAAGTGTTATTTATTTATTTTTGTTGTTGTTATGGCGCAGGCCGATGTACTAATTAATGATTTTAATAACAATTAAGTACCTACTACAAATAATAACACTCAATTATTATTACCATTATACACTTCCTCAAAAGAATAAGCAGATCAATGCGTAAATTGTAAATTATTTAATTGAACAAAATAAAATGCAACAAACGCACCGATCAAGCTTTTAATTGGGAATATATCACCCATCCAGATACTTAACATATCAAATGATTAGACTTTGAGGAGGTCTCTATATTACCTATCAACCCTACTGATTTCCGAAAACTTTTAAAAAATCCTTTTGCATTTTTAGTATTATTATTTCGATAAATTTGAAATTTCTAAATTACGGCTAAACGATTTTGGGATAATGCCAGTGGGTGACATAATGAACTGGTATATTATTATTTTACGAGACTGCCAAAGTCTTTTAATATCGTTATCTAAAGCGGTTTATTTTCTAATTATTTCATCAAATAATATTATAATATTACTAGAATTTCGTATAGCCACGTCCTAAATGTAAGTTATATTTTTTAGTCATATTTTTTTTTACTTTCGCGTTATCTGAAATTTCTAATTATAACTTCGTCCCTTCAGTCCCACCCGTCCCTACCGTTCCTTCAATGCCTCTCGTCCCTTCCGATTTCCAATATATCCCTTTGTGAGAGAAAAAAATAGTTCAGTTTTCGCTTCTGGGGAGGAGACCACGTCGAACGCATGGACGACAATGGAATTGTCAAAATTGTGAAGACAGATATACCCATTTACAGAAGACCTAGATTGTGTATCTTGATTCTTCCATTTATTTTACCATTATGTTTATAAAGATTTGTTTTCTGTTTATTTGTATTTTTGTTTACTTCATTGTTTAATTGACTTGTTGTTATTTCCTCTATCAATTTAGTTTAGGTACCAAGCATAACATAATAGATACAAATGAGAAAGGCAATCGTGGTTTCACTGGATTCATGAATCCAGGCTCACGAGCACAGGCGACCAGAGTACCAGCCAGAACAGGCGAGCAACATGGGCTTGCGACCATGTATGCGGGATTAAGGGGCCCCTTTATGACTCAAGTCACGCTCACCACTCACCCACCAATCTCCGACTGATACTCCACTCCCCTGCGCAACCAAATCCAATAGGATGCGGATAATGCTGCTTTTACCACCCTATCCAAAAGTTCTTTCATTTTACCTCTAGGGAGACCCAGGTCTTTAAAGTAGGAATATAAATATTTTGCGGTCAGGCCTCTCGCCCCCACCTCTACAGCATATATATTCGTGTTAAAGCCATTTTGAACTTTTTTATCAACCAGTTCCTTGTACTTGTTTAGTTTGTATTGGTGGTCTTTTGGAATATTTGTGCCCCATGAAACAGTTAGCTCCACATAAATAACTCTTTTCAATGAAAGAGAGTAAATTGTCAAGTCAGGCCTAAGAGACGAGATGCAGATCTCCTTAGGAAGGTTATATCTCTCTGTTCTCGTATCCATTAGGAATAATATTTCACCTCTAAATTTGTAATTGAAATAAATTTATTATTAAAGGATTATGTGCACAATGTTATGTAATATATTCTGAGAATTTACCAACAAATAAAAAAAGAGAAAAAGTTTTAAGTCAGAAACTGTTGCGGGCATACGCTCGGCAATCACCTAATTTTCATTGCAAAAGGATGAACGGTTTTCCATACAATTATATGTACAACCATACTTGAATACATACAAAAAATTATGAAGTATTAAAATAATAATGTACCATGAACCATCTGAAAGTATTTGAAATATGTTAACGCCGCAGAATACGAGGCACACTATGGATAGATAGGCCAATAACTCAAATGTGCTCCAGAAAGTCAAAATTGAAAGGGAAGCGGTGACTACATAAGTCCGGAAGTAATCTTTATTAGGTCAAATTAGTTGAGGCAGGATTCGAAACCGACCCATCTTTTAAATTCGTTTTGATTGAAAAACAATCTCATATTACCTGCAGATAATAAAAAAACAATCTCATAATACGTGCAGATAATAAACAACAATCTCATATTACGTGCAGATAATAAAAAAACAATCCCATATACGTGCAGATAGTAAAAACATTCTCATGTTACGTGCAGATAATAAAAAAACATTCTCATGTTACGTGCAGATAACAAAAAACATTGTCATATTACGTGCAGCTTATATAAAATAATCTCATATTACGTGCAGATAATAAAAAACAATCTCATATTAAGTGTAGATAATAAAAAAACAATTTCATATTACGTGCAGATAATAAAAAACAATCTTATTTTACGTGCAGATAATATAAAACAATCTCATATTACGTGCAGATAATAAACAACAATCTCATATTACGTGCAGATAATAAAAAAACAATCCCATATACGTGCAGATAGTAAAAACATTCTCATGTTACGTGCAGATAATAAAAAACATTGTCATATTACGTGCAGCTTATATAAAATAATCTCATATTACGTGCAGATAATAAAAAACAATCTCATATTACGTGCAGATAATAAAAAAACAATTTCATATTACGTGCAGATAATAAAAAAAATCTTATTTTACGTGCAGACAATAAAAAAAATCTCACATTACGTGCAGATAATAAATAACAATCACATAATACTACGTGTGTGGCGGACGTTCCCGCGCATCACTACACCTCCCTCCAGGAAACAATGACGCACTTCGCGATATTTAAACGCGCGCACGCCGCAGCTCGGCGTCTTTCCTTCGATACCTGTTACGCTGCGCGTTTGTCAACTCGTCGATAGTTGATTTCATCCTCGAATAATTGTTGTAGATTTTACATAAACGTATAAATAATTTAGTAATTAATGTTATATTTTAATTATGTGTCTTCGTTAAAATATACCATTTAAGTAATTGATCTTTTATTATTTAATACACCCTTCAGCAACCTTCTTGTTTTATGTAATATCGGAGTTATTTTAGATATTGTGTGAAAACCTTCAGTTTCACATAATAAGAGGAACAGGTTTAGCCATGCAGGACATCTGGGCTCACGATGTAGTCTCTCGGTTGGCCGGTTCGATTCCCGTCAATCGAGAGGTTTTTATTTAGATCCAGACTCCATATAATCTTATCTACCTAATTAGAATAAGGGTGTAACTGGCCAGCTTGACCCCCCTCACGTGCAGATAATAAAAAAAACAATCTCATATTAAGTGCAGATAATTTTTTTAAAAACAATCTCACATTACGTGCAGATAATAAAAAACAATCTCATTTGACGTGCAGATAATCAAAAATCTATACCATATTGACGCAGAGGTCGGTCGTGGTAACTTATCAATTGCAAGCATTAAAGTGGCTAGAACACCTGCAGGCGGTATTGTTAGCTTGTAGGAAGTCTAGTAGGTATATTATAGAATGTTCATATCAACACTCAATTACTATATTGTCACTACAATGCACACAGTTAGTAGTAATTAAGGAGAAGGGATTGCCTCCAAGGTACTTTTTGATCCTCATTTCGCCATACCTACTCTTAAAAGTTACGTCTCTAGAAAATAAGTATGGGTACTACTTTTTTTTTCATTATTTCACTATTTTACTTTTGCCTACTGTTTCTTTATTAATTTTTTTTTTTTTATTTATTATTTTTTTTTTTTTTATTTATTTATTTATTTATTCATTTTTTATTTATTTATTTATTTATTTATTTATGTATTTATTTATTTATGTATTTATTTATTTATTTATTTATTTATTCATTTATTTATTTATTTATTTATTTATGTAATTATTTATTTATTTATTTTTTTATTATTTATTTATTTATTTATTTATTTATTTATTTATTTATTTATTTATTTATTTATTTATTTATTTATTCATTTTTTATTTATTTATATATTTATTTATTTATGTATTTATTTATTTATTTATTTATTTATTCATTTATTTATTTATTTATTTATTTATTTATTTATTTATTTTTTTTTTTTTTTATTATTTATTTATTTATTTATTTATTATACATACTACGCCCACCTCCACCCGTTCCGCATATGGGGACTGAAACGGCCCCTTCACAGAACGCTAGTAAGAATGACAAAGAATGCATGGCACGAAGAGTAGCTCTAGAAGCTCCTCTAGACTCGTGGTCTCGGCACAATTGTGCAAAAAATAACAATCAACGTCGGTGAACATAATATTCACAAACATGGATTGTCGCGAGAGTACTTCAAGCCTGTGACTGTAAAACTGGGCATCAGAGAGTTGACCAAGGACACTCTGGAATTTAATTTTTTTTTTATTCAGCAGATAGAAGGGTACTATAGCCATGGCAAAACAATTTGAAGGCTGTAAAGTTCTTCTTATTATACATCGCTACTCCCACCACCACCCGCTCCGCATATGGGGACTGTCAACGGCCCCTTCGCAGAACGCTAGAATGAATGACAAAAAAAAACAATGCATGGCACGAAGAGTAGCTCATGGAGCCCTCTAGATTAGCAATCTCGGCACCATGGTGCAAAAAGAACAATCAACAAGTGCGAATTGAGATTCACACTTGCGGACTGTCGGCGACTTCAGATCCATATATATAGGGCATCAGAGAAGTGACCAAGATCTCTGGAAACAGAAAAGTCAGTGAGAATCTTCGGATAATAAGGCACCGTATCTATGGCAAAATCGTTTGAAGGCTTTGTAATTGTTCTTCGAGATCACTAAGTCCGCATGTCCAATGGGACCTTGAAGAGGCCCACGGACAGCAACGAGGAGCTCCGATCTGTAAGAGGACACAATTGGGTGGGAACACTCCCAAAGGATGTGATCCGAAGTTTGGCCCGGACATTGACAAAACTGACATGAGGAAGAGGGAGCAATGTTGAAGCGATGGAGATAGCTTTTAAAGTTACCGTGTCCTGTGAGAAATTGAGAAGTCCAAAAGTCTGGAACAACCCAAGGAGATTTCAGTCGCGACCTCACGTCAGGAAAAAATAAAAAGGTAACTCTACCAACTAGACAGGTCGTCCAGCGGTTTTGCCAAATGTTTAGTAGAGTGTCGCTCACGTTTCTCTTAATTGAGCTTCGAGACATTCGACTTTCAGGGGGGTGAAAAGAAGTGTCACCGACGACAGAAGGACGGCCTCGCAATAAATTGAAAATAGCACCTCTACGTTGAATTTCAAGATCAAGGGGGGTTAAGCCTGTCAAAATTGGCAGGGCTTCGGTGGGGCTTGTTCTGTAAGCTTTGGATAGTGCAATGAGAGCGAATCTTTGGCCTGAAAGCAAGGTTCTTCGAATATGCTGAAACTCGCAGGCGTTAGACCAACAGCCTGCCGCATAGCAAGCGATGCCAAGATAAACGGCTTTGTAGAAAAGGCGGGCGATAGGAAATTGCAGACCCCAGCTTGCTTTGGCGAGGTGTCCTATTTTAATGAAAGCAAACTTAGCCTTATCTACACATGATTTGGCATGATTTTTGAAACTCGGTCCCCTTTCTAGAATAACTCCGAGACAGGTGACTTGGTCTCGAAAGACAATATTAGTTCCTAGAAACTGGATGGACGGCCGTCTGCGAAGTATGCCCTTAAATACCAGGCCATAAGTCTTGTTCGGAGCGAAGCATAGCTTGTTTTTTATACCCCAGTCAGAAACAAAGCTCAGCGCTTGGGTGGCTGAGTTCTCGATTGATCTGCGAGAATCAGCACGAATCATAATGTAAGCATCATCAGCATATGCTTGAATTATACCGTTGCTCGGAAGAGGAAGATCCAATAGATCATCGAAAAGAATGTTCCAAAGAAGTGGACCGAGAACAGAACCTTGAGGACATCCAATGCTTACTTGTCGCTTATGAATAAATTGACCCCCAGGAAGGACTATGTGGCGATTTTCGAAGTAGCTCTTAACAATAAGGTATAAGTTACGAGGAATATTTCTAGCCTTAAGTTTGTGCAGAATGAGCGGCCACCAAGCATTGTCAAACGCACCACTTATATCAAGCGAGATGGCTACAACATATTTCTCATTGGAGCACTCTACAAAATCTATCATCTCGTTAACAGCGTCAACGGTGGAGATGCCGGGACGAAAACCAAATTGGCGTCGGGATAGCGGACGATAATTAGAGAGATGTGACTCAATTCTACGGCAAATCAATTGCTCGAGAACTTTACCTAGAATAGGGAGAAGAGTAATGGGTCTGTATGATTTGGGATCCGTACTAGAGCGATCGCAACGTTTGGATATTATCGTCATGAGACCTGTTTTCCAGCAATCTGGAAAACAGCCTTCATTTAGACATCGGTTGAAGAGGACAGTCATTTCAGAACGAGCTAGACGCCAGCATCTCTGTGCTAGAGAAGAATCAATGCGATCTAAGCCTGGGGATTTATTTTGCTTAAGGTTCTTGATAATTAAATCAAGTTCCTCAGCAGAAGTTGGTGGCGAAGGGGATGTTAGAGGAATAGTTTTTTGAAGAGTACGAACCTGTTTGTGAAAATCGTTATCAGTCAGAGGATTGTCTTTTGAGACTAATGCATCCAGGAAAGCAGAGGCAGTATCATCAATGGATGAAGTCATATTGCCATTATTTATACGGATTATACATGAAAGAGCTCTATTGTTATCTCGTTTTGATGAAACACATTTAAACACAGCACCCCAAGGATCCGAAACAGATACCTCAGAGACCATTTTATGCCAGCTTGCGGTTTTAGCGCGAATTATCTCTTTTTTGTAACGATTGTGGGCCTGTCTGTAACTACAGTAAAGGCTTGAAATAGTAAAACTTGTGTAGTTTCGACTACGACCTGTTCGTAGGGCTCGACGAGAGCGTGATGCACATTGCTTTAGAGCGTCAAGACCGGAATGCCACCACGTATTTGGCATTAGCTTTCGAGGTATTGATCTGCCAATAGTTTTTTCAGCACATGTGACAATGCTATCAGTAAGGGCGGATGCCATTTCATGTGTTGTCAATAGAGTGTGATTGAAGTGATCAAGGAAGCGAGAAAACTCAAAGTCAAAATCAATCAAACGATTAGACTTGGTGCGAAAACGTCCAGGAATTAGAGAAGGGATGTGCTGTTCAACTAAGGATGAACGTACAGAAAAAGTGATGAGTTCATGGTCGCTGCAAGAAGCGTCCACATGGACACACCATTGGCTGATTTTGTCTGCAATTCGGGAAGAGGCAATAGTAACATCGATGTGACCAGAACCGACGGTACTAGAAAAAGTAGGTGGGCTAGTGGGATCGTTAATGACTGAAAGAGCATGCGCTGCTATGAAATCCTCGCACAATTCACCGCGTTTAGCTTTTCTGGAGCCCAGAGATACTGAAGTGCACCATAAAGGGGATTCAGCATTTAAGTCACCGCCAATCAGAATGGAAGCTCCACCTAGATGATTCATTATACTGTCCAACAAGCACACATGTGGTTCAATCGGGTCACTAAATTTGAAGTAGGTTGATACCAAATACATGGATTCACCAAAAAGAGAAACTTCAAGCACGACTGTAGTGCTCGAGGAAAGATGATCTAGTAAGATATAGGATATTGCAGAATTAAAAATAATTATTGATGCTAGAGGGGGCAAATCAATGGAACAGCAAGTGACAGAAATTACACGGAAGTCTGAATCCGTCCCATACATAGAGCCGTCGCCAATGTAAGGTTCCTGAACCAGACAGATATCAAGATTCAGTTGATGGGCAAGTTGCATAAGCTCCAAGGAGGCAGCACGACGTCGGCCCAGATTAAGCTGTCCGATTTTAAGACCGGCTGATAGGGATATACTACAGGCCATAATCAACAGTTAATAGGGCACGGCTTAGAGAAGCCTGAAAAGCTGGACATTGATCAGAACCGGATTTGTGTGATGCTGGTTTTTTGAAAGAAGTACAGACTGCACAAGTAGGTGGACTGTCTTTTACGGGACATGCTGAGAAGTCATGCTCACCAGAAGCACAGTGGCCGCAACGCGGGGGATCTTTGCAATACTTACTTGTATGCCCATACATCCGGCATCTTGAGCACACATTTATAGGTATGAAGTCTCGGACCTTACACACGCTCCATTCTACATAGACTCTTCCGAGCTCAATGAGTTTGTGTCTGATCGCTGGCGTTACTTCAAAAACCCTGTCACACGTAGGTCCAGTGCGAGGTCCCATGAAGTGGCTGAAATGTGTATTCTTTACACAATCTTCCTGGCTTACTCCCATATCTGGGACTGACGAAAACGCCAGAGCCAAGAATTCTTCGTGAGACATATCCCGAGGAACAAAACTGAAACGTACTCTAGGGTTCCGTTTTGGAGCTAACCGAGCACTCAGATTTTTGGACATTTTTAGGGCCGGCGCGTTTAGGAGCTTAATGGAGTCAGAAGCAGAGGCCGTGTTGACTACGATTCCATTGCCTCTAATACTACGCACACTGGTGATCTGTGCGCCAATCTCGCTGGGCTTAATCGTGGTTTTTAAAACTCTTTTTGTTTCGATGGAAGATGATATATCTTCTCCAGTTGGGAAGATACATACTGCAGGCTTGGCTGGTAGAGCGGGAAAACCAATTCTTGTTATTGGTGGAGGGCCGTTATGGCCAGCGGAACGTGAAGCAAAAGTGTCAGTTGCTTTTGGAGCAATATTATCTGCGATTTTATGCATAACGGGTCGCATCTCCAGTTCAAGCATATCTATTTGGCATTGTAGACCATGTTTTTCCTGGTTCAAAGCACGAATTCGCTCATTAAGCACAGCTTCCCGTCCAAGAGATTCAGCCATACGGCTGTCATGGCGTCCAATTATCGCAAGGAGGACCTGAACTTGTCGGCCGACAATCAATTGTATCTCTTGAGTGACTTCACTACCGGCCAAACTATCTTGAAGTACAGAGACAGCTTCAAATGCGCTGTCAATCATTGGCGAAAAAATAGGTATGCCACAGTCATCTTCTTTGCTCTCAACGTTATCATCGCGAGATGATGATGACGAGAGATTTGATACGGGCGCGGTCTGTGTTGGCGGACTACACTGATCCGTCTCAACGCGAGTCGCCACGATGTGGTTCTCAGCGGAGACAGACGATGTTCCATGGCTAGAGAATCTTGTTCTTGAGATAGGCGGTGACGGGGTAGCGGGAGTAAGGGACTCCAACGTCTTCCGAATTCTCTTCCTGGTCCGTTTAGTTTTTACCATTTTAATTTGTTAGAATACCTACAGTTAAAATGTCTAGTCAAAAATATAAAAATAAATAAATAATAAAGAGAAACGTGGCACGGAACCAGAACGTAAAAGAAAATCGTATTAAAAATTAAGATTTTACAAGAGTAAAATTAAAGTAATATCAGATGGAAAAGAAGAATGTGTGTATGCCAACAACCGTTGAAACTTGAACAGAAAAGAAAAAACAACAAATGGTTTAAATATGCGAAAAAAAAAAGAAGATAAAAATTTAATATAAATAAAATAAAATAAACATAGGTACTTATATATTATTTTCTTCAGAAACTGAATTGAAATAGGAGACAAAATTACTGTTAGGTACAGACAGATGTTATGCAAAGTCAATAAAAGAAATAAGAATACTTATTATACATATGAGAAATGCAATATAATATTCTGGAATGTCCGCATCAACACGTCATAACAATATTATACCTACAAGAAACGAGTGGACTGTGGCCAACGCTGTACCTTTTACTAGCAAGTCACTCCACAATGTTTTCAAAATTTTTATGGAAAATTTTCAGCATTTTCATGAAATGAGTTTGTTTTTTCTTTTTCAAATTGATTATTCTTCAGTGCCATTTTATTAACAGGATGTGCCCTTATGAAGAGTAAAAATATAGTAATTTAAGTTCTCAGAAGGAATATTCTAGATTTTTTTTTAATATTATCATGGATTGATATGACGTTACATAGGCTATTATCAATCTTAGGCAATTCTATGGTCTAGAAAAGCCTAAGATTGAACTTGAAAAAGAAACCTTTAAACTCGTTTTTAGTTAATAATGTGTAACATCCGAGAACGGACTGGAGTGAGTAGGGTGGACACGTTGTTCCGGCGCAGGACCGGGAGACCGCCACTCAATTGATTGCCAATGTCGGGAAAAACTGATATGGCACATGCAGAAGAATAAGAAGAAATGATTATTTACAAATTAACTTATCGATTCATTAATCGATTTACCTCTGGGTCGATTCAACCAAATTATTTAATATTTATTTTTTGTATTAAATTATCGGCGCAGTGTTCCGTCGAGGCAGGTAACCAATCAATTTGAAGTAATTAAGTAGTATCAGTGGCCTGAGGTGACACAGTCACCTTATATAATATAATAAGGGCGAAGCGATGAGCCAAAGGGGGTTAAGGTCGCCACTGTTGTTAATAACATTGGTTAGCCGCCTTAGGAAATTTATATACTGGAAACACCCCTGACTTTGTATCACAACACACACTCCTCTTTAGAGTTAATTTCGCGTGTGCATTATTAAGTGAATTTATATTGTATGTTTGAACTAAAATATAATAATTGGAATGAAATGAAATTATTCATTTCCATTATTTACACATATGTATTTACTAAGCAGGGTTGGAGAGACAAGGCAACTTATGAAAAGAATTGCCCAACAGAAAACAACTTGGATAGGCCACAACATCCGGCACCCAGGCCTGCTTTTTACCATCGTCGAAGGAATGATTGATGGGTGTAACTGTAGATGTACATCAATAAAATAAATGAAAGCTACAAAAGAACAAATAAAATATACATAACACCAAGATAAATAAAAAGAAAAACATCATAGCAACAAATATTACGTAGCAAAGGGAAGGAAGGAAAAGGATAGGGATCAGGTATTAACGAAGAGATATCCCTGCTTTAGTCTTCTCTTGAAAATGGAAAGCGAGTTTGACGATGTTATATCAGGACTCAAATTATTCCAGAGTCTTGCTGAACGCACTTCAAAGGAAGAGCTGAGAAATTCATCTTAATATAAGTCTTAGCAATAATAACATACTCATATATGTTATTATATTCATCTCAATGGAAATCCCATTGTTTTGTGTATGCGAAATTGACTTGTGAAGACGTTTAATGAAGCGCGCTGAGGAAAAATAGGTATGAAAAAAAATCATTTATACGTTTAGATGAACCCAGTTTACAAGAATTCCTTTACCCTTTGTCTCCCTCTTCCAACCACTTCTCTATGTCATCTCACACCCTCCTCCTTTCTAACTTATTCTACCAGGCCCTAAACAACACGCCTGTCTATGTTGCTACACGCCCGTAATGTTGAAAGTGTGTTATAATATATTCCCGATTTGACACGAATATGTTTTTCGGCGAAATTTTCCCGAAACGCACATGATCTGTATTTGAATGAATATTTTTATCATATTATTACTATTTTCTGAACGTATTTAATTGATCTTATCTTTTTTTTAAGATTTAAAATCAATTTTTGTTGTACTTTATATGCATATATTTCTAATGCATTTGTATTATTGTTACTTTTTTGTTTATATTTTATATAATTTGTTATTAGAGATAAAGATAAAAAGAAAAAAAATACTATTTTCATTTTTACTTTATGTTTTCATTATTTCTTTTGATTATTGATTTATTGTTTTCTATGTATATATATTTTTTTCTTTTTTATACTTAAACGTTGAATATTGTTGTCTGTTTAATTAAGATGATGTATATTTATTTTTGTATTTTTTATGGCGAATTTCTTTCTTCGTATCAGAGGTCTTCAGGGAAGGCACCCACTCTAACTTCTATATAGCAACACTATAATGTTGTTATAGTACACCACTTTTTGGTACTATGTATGTGCACGGCGCGTAGTTTTAGTTGATCTATATAATAACGTAAAATTTATATATTTCATCTTGTATTGAAACTATTGAACTCTTAATATCAGTGTAACGTACACGGCGAAGAGTTATTCTGCTGTAAATAGCAATACTTGTGGGAAAGAAAAGGGTTGAAAGTCTTGCCTCATTTACCGTACAGTACCTATGTATAAGGCAATGAATTCTAACCGTCTTACTTATAAACGTAAACTGCATATCTATAGTACCTGGTAATAGAGCGTGATTAACGAAAAAGTTTACTTATAAAACGTGACTATCTTTATTACAACTTTATTTCATAGACGTCAAGATAGGTTAGGTCGAGAGGTTGTTTAACGTTTGACTAATGCGTCATTCCAAATATTTCAAAATGGTGGATCTTTCACATATGATCTGACGCATATTTGAGATTGACAGAATAATTTAATACTTATAACGATTTTGTTGTTATTCTTCATCGCAATCGTATTTAAATTGACGCAACATTGTATTGTTTTCATTTTTCGTTGTCAGTTATCCAAAAATTGCATGCATTTATCTATTTTTTGACATCTGTGAAGCCAATGCGGCCATATGCAAAAAATAAATTAGGGTGTTCGCAAATATGTCTATGTATAAACGGTGTAATTTTGTCTATGGCTTGAGGCTGTATTGTAACTATAATATTACTCGTGTGTCTCTAATACAACTCTAGTATATCACAACTATACCACTACACACAGATGAGGGTAACCTAAAGTTTG
Source organism: Molanna angustata (assembly GCA_963576475.1). Classification (NCBI taxonomy): domain Eukaryota; kingdom Metazoa; phylum Arthropoda; class Insecta; order Trichoptera; family Molannidae; genus Molanna; species Molanna angustata. The sequence continues at coordinate 21,057,891 of OY754987.1, forward strand.
GGGTAGCCAAATCTGAAACAATTCCTATTAGAAAAACGATTTTTTTATATTAAAGTTCCCGCTTGACATTCAAATCCCAAATGTGTATTGTCAAAGTTACACGGCGTCTTGTTGCCGCATTACACTTTTAATATTTCTTGGTATTCGTCACAGAACTCTTGGGTGAAAACCTGTTATTAGTTTTTTTGTTAATATTACCTAAAATTTATATTTTTACTCCTCACTAACACAATGTGATATAGTGGGGAGTTATGGTTTCGCAATTTTTAAGCGTATTTTTTTTTTGCAGATTATCAACTAGTATCATGCTGAGATTGTATTCTGAAAGTTTCATCACAATGTATCTGTGTGTGTGTGCTATGTACGGCGTGTTCATTTTTTACTTTATCGATTATAGACTAAAGTACTCATTCGATTCTATTCAAATTTTGCAAATATGTATATCTAATATTCGATTAGATTTCGAACAATATATGAATAGTGCTTCTCAATTTTTTAACTGTCAAATATTTCAAAGTGACCCCAAGCTCAGGAAACGTAAAATTTGAAATTTTTGTTTTCAAATTCGTAAAAAGGCACATCACTTTAAGAATTTAATTTTAGCTACAACCCACTCGTTTTCATCATAATAATATATTTAAGCCGTGAGGCACCGGCTTAAAACAGTGCTTCCATTCTTTTAAATCATTGTTTTCGAGTGTCCCGTAAGAGCCGGGTAATCGAAAATACAACAGGCAACAATAACTCACACACATCTCACATAGTTCAGCAATGAGGTTCACCACCCATTCTGAATGTAGTGCCTTTTTTGGTGAAACGAGACTGGTGTGTGGGTATACATAGATGTGTTGTTCTCCCTTTTATAAGGCAGTGCACACCCGCACACCTTTCGCTGGTTACCCCACATTGTGGGATATGCGGTGATGGTATGAATGAATGAATAATATATTTTATTTCCTATTCCATACGTCTATTGTCCATAGCGTAAAGCAGAACAATTTATATTATTTTTCAGGCATGTCACGTTCCTATCATTCTATATATGGGTCATATGACCTCCGCACTCTTTATTAGACCCATGCCTTCCAAGAAAAACAGGTTCAAAATAGAAGCCTTAAGGCTTAATAATAATTTTATGATGATGGACCATTACTGAAAACAACATCGAATGTTTTTCTTGTCGTCAAACCAAATACTCAATGTTTTTTTTTGTGTTGTTTGTGTAAGCTTTTGTGAATTGTGTTTTAATTTATGACAGTCAACAATGAACACTAAACTTGTCAATTTTTGATTATAAAGTTTGATGGATCAGAGCCAGAATAAGAAGGAGATGCTGGAAAAACAACAGGATCAACAGGACGCAATATATGGCAGAGGACGAAGAATACAATACAAATTAATAGATTCTTCACCACACTGATTTAAATTCTCACCATTGACAGTTACTGAAAGCCAACTTTATCAACTACATTTTACTAGAGTTTAGCCTGTAGGGGCATTAATGTAGCCTGTCGCCATATATGGAAGCTATTAATTATGACCTTTTGAAATAGTAAACTTTAAACTAAGTAAGATAAGCAGTAAAGGATCTTACAGAAAGAGAGAGAAATGGAAAATCTCGGTTGCTTACATATATGTTTATTTACAATTAACAATTAAATATGTTTGTTTACAATATCAACTTTCACGTCAGTTAAAGAACAATTAAAAATTGAGCAATTTCGATATGTAAGCTTTCACGGTAGATGTTAATAACTACGATGAAATGACGAGTGCTGCAACGCCTTTTATGCCATCAGGGAGATAGTTAACTGAGAACGTGCCGGGTCAATGTCTATGAAGTTTCTCGAACGTTATTCCTTAGAAAATTACCTCTTGTATTTGTGTTGTTGTCGATCCTCTGGTAGGTTCCTTGCCTCGTCTTAGTGCAAATTGCACCACAGCAAGATAAACTTGCGACGAATGTACCTATGTATTTGCCGCAAGAGATATAATTACTGACCATCTTAGACTTCTTCATGCAGATTCAAAACGAACCTGTGCCCACAGTCGAATCCTTCAAGTAGGTACCTTAGCACAATACTATACTCAAAGGGTGGAATCGACGATGACATTGCGCACCGCTCAAAGTTTGGTAGAATAAAGTGGAGGTCTGTCTCGGAATTAGCGCGCTAATCGCTATTAAAATTATACTTCCTTTGATTAATGCACAAATAGATTTTAATACTTCACCATTATTATTACCATTAGAATAGTTAATGTCGGGTTTTTATGTTTATTTTTTTGTTTTTTTTTTTATTTTTAATTTATTATGTAAACAGACAGTTAAATTTACTTATTTTACTTACATACATAATATGACATGTGAACCAATTAAGTTTACAAGTATTATCATTATTATATTTACAAAAAGAAGTGGTTTTGAGGAAGGGAGTAGGAAAGAAAAGTAGGAAAGTAGGAAAAGGGGAACACACGTACACCACCTAACCACGAAGCAGTAATCTAGAAATTGAACATTTAAATCCGTTTAAGGAGTTATTGATTAAAGAACGCGTCTATTTCATTAAAGAACGCGTTATAGTTACAACACGTTCTATATATGTAGGAGTTCTGAGCATAATTAGTACTACAATTAGGTGGCCTAAATGTATGAGTCTTTCTAGTAAGCCTATTTGGTGCATGAAAGTTTAATTTAGATAATAACTCACTAGAATCCGTTATACAGTTCACCAACTTGTATAAGTAAGACATGTCAGCTACAGTTCGCCGGGCCTCTAAGGTAGTTAATTTATGATATTGGGCTGATTGTGCGGGATCAACGTCTAAACCGATCAAAAGAACGTCTGCTTCTATAATCTATGTAAATGTTTTTAGGAATTTATTTTGTATATTTTCCAATCTGTTTATATGCGTGAGGTAATGTGGGTTCCATACAATAGACGCGTATTCAATACAACTACGGACATAGCAACAGTACAGTGATTTTAGAGTACCCGTGGACTTGAACCGTGTTGGCCATTATTCAATGTAATTGCTGTCCTTTTAATACAATATTCATTCCTTCACTAGATTTGTATTTTTATTATACCTACAATGTCTTTCGGGTATTTTATTTTTCTTGGAATTGCCCCCTTCCTTCTCTTTTATATAGATGGTCTTCATCACTATTGTTCACTATTCTGACGATGCTCAGCATAGAGCGACACCGGTGAATGGGAGTCGGAAGTCGCGTTTGCGAAAAAATGAAGTTGAACATAAAATTAAATATAATTTTTTTTCATAATTCTAGTTGATTATGGAGTTCTGTCATTGAAGTGACAGTTTCATTGAAAAAAAAAATTCTAGTTTTGTTCATTAATTTTAAAATGGATTTCCACATATTGATACCATAACAAATTGTATATGTGCATGTGTGTGTGTGTGTGTGTGCGTGTAACATGAGTTGTTTACAGTATTTTCTTGTTATTGATGGAAAGCTTGTTATTGGCTCTGAAGTCTATGTTAAAATTTGTATTATAAAAAATGTAAATGAGCTGTTGGCTTCCCAAATAAATAAATAAATAACTTTAGAAACAATAATAAATATTAACATTGTTTATAATTATATAAACAATGTAATAAAAATTATTTTGTCCCGTCCTATAAGATACCATACTCGAAACCTTTTTGAAAACTTCAGTCTTAACTCTACATCAACTCTACACTAAATGCCTTATTTGCTACTTCACATTTAAAGACACTGATAAAACACTAACACAACAAACAAGATTTACACGTACGTCATCTCACTTAAACTATCATATCCCTCATCCAAACACTAGCCTTGTTCAGCGACACTATTCATATCAAGCTCCCAGTGTTTAAAATACCATCCCAGATCCTATTAAAATATCAATAATTACTTATGGATCATTGAATCAAATCCACGACAGTAACTTTTTTCTCATTTCTTATGACTTGCTGTTTGTTTACTGTATGTGTGTGTGTGTATGTTATATGGTTCAGTATATTACGTGTGTATGGAGAGTGCCTGTGCATGTATGTTAGGAAATGTATGATCAATTGTGCTGAATCCACTTCCATTGACGCAAGAGAGTGTCAATGGTCTGGATGTGTATGTGTACCCTTCCATTGTCTCTGTCTTAAATATATATAATATTTATTTTTTTTATATACCTGTATAATTGTTGTCAAACCTCTTTATGTAAAATGTCATGTACCTATATTATAAATAAAAATAAATATGATCGCAACATATCAAAGGCTGCCAAAGTTGCCATTCATAACGCTATCTTAGTGCCAACATTGACGTATGCAAGTGAAACCTGGACATGGCAGAAGTCGCACGAAAGCAGAATAAATGCTGTTGAAATGAGATCGCTAAGAAGAATCTGCAATAGAACGATGTATGACAGGGTAAGAAATGAGAACATAAGGAAAGAATGTAAGATGAAGAAAGATATCATTAATAGAATGAAAGTGAACACACTGAGATGGTTTGGCCACATGGGTAGAATGAATGAGGAACGCCTGACGAAGAAAATATACAATGCGGATAGGAATGGATTGAGAGGCCGGGGCCGCCCAAGAAAGGGATGGCACGACCATGTGAACGATATTCTGAAAGACGGAAATGTGAGAAGCATGTACAATAGACGAACATGTATGAGACGATGCATGAATGTTGACGAGGCGATGAATGTGTGCCAGGATAGAAAGATATGGCGTTCGGTTCTCTCTGCCTACCCCGTAAGGGACATGGCGTGATGGTATGTATGTATGTATGTAAAATAAATAAATATTTTAAATGGAATTCTACCAAATGAATAATCGTCATCTTATGAATACAGACACAAGTAATTATCCTATAGCTCAAAGCTGCTTTAGAAAAAAACAAGAATAAGGTTTACAATACAATATGAGAAGTGTTTTGTTCCAGCCACTAATTAAAGGTACAAGGTTGTCTGTATGTCCTACTTATCCAAGCTTCTGCAGTGCGTATGTATGACGTTGGTTAAGTCACCCTTTCGCAATATAATTGGCGAGACAGACTGAATAAATCAGCTGCCATAAGTCAGGCCGGATTATATAGACCGCAACATTCATTTATTTATGTTGGGAAGAACAAAACATAAAGCTATATGCCAACAAAATACATTTCGACCGGACCGGTTCCGGTTCAAGAACCGTACGGCGATTTCTTTGAGCTAATTGTCTACAATAACACCTACATATATCAATCTAAGACATTGATATTTTTATTGACAAACTTTTTTTAAAATCTCAATAGAGACGAAGTTGGGATATTGAGGAAGAACCAGGATCTTGAGTCGGTAGAATAGGTGCCTCGAGTTCCTGGTTCTTGTACAATATCCCGACTTCGTCTCTATTGAGATGTTAAAAAGTTTGTCAATAAAAATATCATTTGACTCCCGAAAGGGAAAAAAAATTTAAAAAAATATTCGAAAGACATTGATAATATTTTTTTTTAATTTTATGTTCAATTGAACATCGTTTTCATGTGTATAAACTTTTTTTATATTAAACAAATCGAATATAGTTTTAAAGGTTGCATAAACGAAAACATCATTTTTTTTCCCAGTCTGTTCAGAGGTGACATCTGTGTGACAACACTGTCACTTCATGTATAAGAACTGTTGCTTTCATTGTTTACTAATAAACCAACTTCACAATAGATGGCGTTGCAAAAAGGTTATTAAGATATTACGTTACCTAAACACTTTCACTAAGTCGAATACCTATATTGCAAACATTGGATTTTTTTCCCTGTCGGAAGTCAAATGATATTTTTTATTGACAATAACATCTCAACAGAGACGAAGTTTGGATATTATAGAAGAACCAGGAACTCAGGCACCTACAGGGTTTACGACCTGTCATCGGCTGGCTTACTTGATCACTTTATGCGCTTGCGCAACGTTCACCAATTATGCCTTTATTAATATAGGTATATAATAGATAATCTAAATCAATAAATATTTGTGTATAGTTCAGATACCTTATTGATTTAAAAACGAGTGAATTAATATATGTGTTTACATTAAAAGTAATAAGTCTTCGTTTGAAAATAAATTAAAAATAAATGGTGGAGGTCTTCCAAGACCAATGTTAAATATTAAACAACAATGCAAAATTAGAACTAAGAATTTTGTCCGTGTTTTAAAAATGCAGTTTTATGATAAGGCATCATGGTTATGTGGTTGTGACAAATGAAATAGTTTATTTTGTTTTCCATGTTTACTATTCGATGGCGACTATATCTACTTGTATTATAAAAGGTGTTAATGATTTGACTCATTTATCTGAGAAATTATTTCTTCACAAATTCATTTATGCAATACAATAAATTTATCTAACTTAGATACTGTTGACATTAGAACACAATTAGATTGAGGATATTGATCAATAACTTTGCACTTTGCCAAAATTGCACTACCAAGAATTATCAAAAATACGATCTACCAGTCGCCACTGTATATATTGTACAAATATACTGTTATTAAATTAAAAAAAAAAACTACATTCAATGTATTCCTCCAGGGGACCGCCGTAAAATTATGAAACATTGACCGGTCCGCGGCGACAAAAAGGTTGGGGACCACTGCTATAGGTGAACGAAATCGGTCGAGACAGGATTTGAGCTCGCGGCCACTGGATTACTAGCCCAGCGCGCTAACCGCTCTGCCATCGACCCATCTGAGTTCCTTTATCAATGCAATTTTGAAAGTTCTATATATTTTAATAATATGAGAAACAGCTCGTTTTGAAAATAAGCTATTTTTACTATCGCCATCTATGAATTACCGAAGAAACCTTTTTGTAACGCTGTCTATTAAGACGTTGTTTTTTTTGTAAATAATGAAAGAAACAGTCCTTATACATTACAGTCGCATAGATGTCACTAATATTTAATTAGATACTTTTTTACATGGGGCAACCCATGACACGTTCTTAGTACGTTCTAATCTTTATAATAAAAATGTATATATCAGCACTCGATCATAATGTTATCATAATCTTTATCTAGATTGACTCATAAAAATTGTTAAGATCAAAGTTTTGCGTGGAAATGCCACTAAGTTTTATATAAATTTATTTATTTATGTATATATTCTTTTTATATATTCTTTAAAGTTGTTTTATTTTCTTTCATTTGCACCGACACCCGCTTCACTGGGAACATACCCGTGTCGGAGAGAGTATAAAAATGTCATTTTGTATTCTGATTGTCACATCACAGTTATACCTTTAAAATAATTCATTAAGTAATTCCTAATAAAGTTCAAATTGCAAATTAACAGCAATTAAACAAAAACACAGCACTTGTCCATATTTTTTTAACATGTCTACGTAGGGGACACCAGCTATTAGGAATTGGGTCCATTTTACTCTTCCAAGAAGCGCACTTCGTAGCGTTGGGAGAGGTTTGCAATCTAGAAATGAGTTTATTAATTCGGATTTTAAAAAGACCCGGGTTATACGAAGGTGCAAGTCCGTAGCCAGAAAATAATTTCGGGAGGGGTTTAGCTTAGTGGAACAGTAGAAACAAGTCGCCCCGCGAGCCTATCCCCGTGCGAGTACCAAGCGAGCATAAAGCAGTCATCTTAAGTAATAAAGCAATGATAGTGTTAGTGTGTGTTTGTCTCACGCGTCCTGGAAAAATAAGAACATCTTATAATCTAATGTATGTGCGAGCATGTACCAATATACCTGACGCAGTGTCACGCTAAAAAATGTGATAAAAATACTGAATTATTAAATATATTTCAATAATATTTTCATACAAAATTTTGAAATAGGTGCACCGTAACAACAGAGTAAAATGGGTGCAGCGTATGTAACTGCAGTCTCATTGTTACTTACTAAAGAAATATCTTCTTTTTTTTCATTTCCCCCTGGCTACGGCCTTGCGAAGGTGGAAACAGAATTCGGAAGATCGTTCCACATTCGGGCTGCTGTATTAATAAAGGAGTTCGAGAAGCGACTTGTTCTAATATGTTGAAGGTTTACATACTGTGAATGGGTGTTGTGATTGAGTAAAGCGAGTGACTCTGTTGCGAGTGGGTGGAGGAGGGACCAAAGATGCAAGTTCTTCTGAGCAATTCTCGTGGTAGTATCTATAGAATAAACTTAAAATACTGACTTTGCGTCTGTGTTCTAGTGTTTGCAATCCATCAGTCAGTGATGGATCCATCAATCAGACGTATAGCACGCCTTTGGACAGCGTCGAGGGTATTCAGTAGGTATTGGGGGGCACCACTCCAGCATGTCACTGGCATGTCCATAAATAAAGGCGACAAGTGGTGTGAACATGATAATACAAAAAAAAAGTATACAGGTTGGCATCACTTATGATAGTTCGTTTTACAGCTAGCGGGACCCTCTAGAAAGATCCATTTTTTTACATAAAACTTGAAAACTCAACATATCTAATCAATTGATCAATTCGAACATTTCAATTCCAAAATATAAAACGAAATTTGCTCAAAGAAGCTATTCATATATAGCACCCAAAGTCTACAATGTCCTGGATCTCTCTGTCAAGGGAATTCAAAACAAGAATCTATTTAAGAAGCGTGTGGGGATTTGGCTTTCTCAAATGGATCGGGAAAGGAAGGAGTACATTTTCAACTCTGAAGTACTTGCCTCATGTATGACGCGACGAATTCGAGCGTAGAGGCGGTGGCGGACGAGCATGTTCTTCGTGCATTCCATTTGTTTTGAAATTCATTTGTACCTACATATTTTTACTCTAAGTTCATCTTTTAATATTATTTTTCTCACTTTAGTTTTGATGTTTGGCATCCACCTTATCAATATCACTGTTTTAAGATGCTTAAGCCCCGACACAGGTTTTTTTACCTAGTGGGGCATTGCAGTTACAATACTAATAAACAATGTATGTGTTGAAATAAATAAATAAAATAAACCTCACTGATTTTCGAAGTCTACACCTGATCTTAATCTCATGTTCATCAACTCCACGATTAGACATTCTGGTTTCATTAATTTAATTTTAAACTATTATTTGTTTTTAATGTTCTTTCAAATCGGATGTCTATCCGGCAAAAATCTCTTCGTTGTCTCAAGTCCTAAGTTGGTAGGAAAAACGGATAGCGAAAGTGGAAGACGTAGCGCCTTATCATGACCACAATTCGGTGGCCCGACCATTCCTCGTGAATCCCACCCTAAATCCAATACTATCCACCAAACTGTACATTAATGCCAATATAATCCTGCACTTGAGATACCAGAATTAACCATTATTCTATTAAGTTTAGTAGGACCGGCAAAAACTTTTCTCTAGTGTCTGGGTTCGAATAATATAATAGTTTTGTAACAAAGGAGTGCTCCGATAGCCAATACTGGGGTGGTCAGATCAATTGATATTATCGCTTCGTCCTTTGCTATAGACATGGGCAAATGAAATGCCAAGATCGAGAGAATTTGTGAGTCTTTAATTACAAGTATTTATTTATTACACTTGTAAATAAATACTGTCGTAGTTTCTTCCAGTCAACCAGATTACAAAGTATGACAAAATTATATATATATACATTAATAAAAGATAGCTGACCCAAGTTTCGATGCAATCAAAGCTCACGTTATACAATGGTGGTAACGACTTTTATATGCTAGAGACATGAACATGACAGAAAACGCATAAAAGTAGATTTAACGCGGATGAAATGAAGTCACTAAGACGAATATGTGGTAAAACGATGTATGATATAATAAGAAATGAGGATATTAAACGATTATGTATGATTGAAAGAAATATTGTAAGTGAGATGAAAATAAACGACCTAAGGTGGTTTTAACCACATAGAAAGAATGAGTGTTGATCGTATGATAAAAAAGTATATAAATCTGATAAAAGAGGAACGAAAAGTATAGGTCAGCCAAGGAAAAGTTGGCACAATCACATAAATAGAATTTTGAAAGATGGAGACGTTAGAAGTAAGAATAACAGGAGAGCTTGTATGAGACGATGCATGGACGTGAATGAAACGAGAAACGTATGTCAAGAGAAAAGAGCTTGGCGTTCGGTTCTATCTGCCTATCCCAAATAGGGAAATGTTATAATGGTATGATTAAGAATTAATGAATCATAGAAAATATATATTATTACACTAGGATAAATGTAATAAAAATACATAAAAAAATGGTTGAGAAAGGACAAGGAGAGGACATCGGTATCAGATGTTTAGGAATAAATATTGCTTGTTAAGTTTTGTCATAAAAATATAAAGTGAGTTAGGCGACATGAGCGCTTCCGATTATCGTACGGGATCCACTTTTCATCACAGGTAAATTCGATTTAAAATCCCTTCATTATTGTTCCGGTTGGGTAATGCAACGCAGCAGTCAACGCGCGGTTGTTGATTTGCTTCACTCAATTCGTGAGGTACCCACCTTTCAAGCTTTTTCACATTCCCAATTTGCTTCAAGTGGATAAAAACAGTTTTATCACTAACACCACAGCCTGCAGCTAACTTGGACTTTGTTTGCGATGGATCCGCTTCCACAATAGCCTTCAATTCTTCATTATCAACTTTGGTCTCCGGCCGCCCACAGGGCTTGTTGTGCAGGTTGAAATTTCCAGAACGAAAACGTTGGAACCAAAAACACACTGTGTTTTCTTTTGCGGTACTGTCGCCGTTTCTGCAGCACTGGTGCCACGGTGGAACTCGTACTCGTAAATAACACGATATTTCAAGTTTTCCATTTTGTAAACTGAGTGACGCAAAGAAAAAAAAACACTTCAGGAAAAAACAAATGAATTATAATTTTCGAAACACAAATACATGAGTAAATAGCTGTATAAATTTGAATTTGTAATTCCTAACCAATGAGAAGATGTAAACAATTCGGTGAATTAATTCGTCGCATCTTTTTTTTTTTTTTTTTTTTATTAGGCAATTCACACAATATTGTATGATTTGTGCCATAATTGTATTCACAGAACACTCAAACTTAAATATAAACAAGACATACACTATGAACAGTATCAAATAAAAGAAAGTCACTTAACATGCGCTTCTACAGTTCCACTGTAAAATGTTTAAAGGATTATGGGTTTTGTGATTTTGAACCATTTTTTAAAAAAGAATTTAAAAGCGGGATAAGATTGGCAACGTTGGACGGTAAATTAAAATTTGAGTTGGAAATTAAACTAATAAGAATTTGCGTAATTAAATATACAACAGAATGGGCATCATCTTGGAAAATATTTTCTTGGACTTCATTAGATGCAGAAGTAGTTGACTGGCTTAAAACAGCGCATCCATTTGTAGGATGGCTAGCTTCACCATTTGAATACGACATGCACTTGTTTATTTCTTTAATATTAATATGAGGAATTGTCTGTTTTTGAGTTTCCGAAGACATTTTAGTGTATATTGTTTTTTTAAAACTTTGTTTATTGTTCAATTGGTTATTAGTCACTTCAGAATAGCTTTTCACAGAAGATGGGAAGAGTTGAGATGCTTGCAGATATGATATATTTTTTGTAGCCATTGAATGTTTAATATTTTTTTGCCGAGTGAATTCCGGGCACATTGGGCTTGTAGCTGAATGAGATCCTGAACAGTTTATACACTTTAAAAAGTCCACCACTTGGCAAACTTCACCAAGGTGACTATCTCCACATTTGAAGCAGCGAGTTATAGAATGACACTGAATCTTCATGTGACCAAAGCGACAACAGCGATAACATTGGATGGTTGGAAATACATAAGTTTCAACTTTCAAAGAGTTATAAAAAAGGTAAACATACTCTGGGAGATTTTGTCCTTCAAACGTTAAGACAACGGATTGAGATGGTTTCCACATTGTTTCTCCTGATGATTTATCTTTAAAATTGAGGCGTCTTGCTTTTAAAATCTTCCCAATATGGTTTGGTACTGCACAATTTTCTATAATATCGTCAATCGAAAAGTCTGTTGAAATACCACGAATCAAACCCATTTTTGTCACTTTAAATCTAGGTATATATGCCTTTAAATTATTTATTTTTAAAAAAATGGCTGTCGTGAATTGATTCGCACTCTTAGCATCTTTGAAAGTAATTGAGATTTTATTTCTCCCTTCTGATTTTACTCCACCCGGAGAAATATTTTTAATGTTATGTTTAATAAGGATATTACCAATTTTCATTGGGTGAATATTCTTGCTAGAGTCAATATCTTGAACGAAAACAATGTAAGGCCCAGGCGAATTTTCCAGGTATTGGATTTCAATTTCACTATGAGTATTGTACAATTTTTCCGGAGAACTATTTAAATTTGGAGCTTTAGACGGATGGATAATGTCAGAATTATTTGTGTTAGGTCTCTTGTTGTTTTGTTTAGGTGGCGTTGACATGTCAGATTTTTTAACACTTAGACTTGGTCCCGGATCAGGTGGAATATCCAAATCCATATTCATGGATAATGAACGGATACAAACTAAAACTCACAATAATGAAATTAGTGCACAATAAATATAAAATACACTTATATTTTAGTAAAAAAACAATATTTTTTTCAGAGCGAATATAAACACAAACTTGTTGACAACCCGGTTGCTAAGCGACCTCGTCGCATCTTAGTATACGTTTATAAGTAAGATTTTTTAATACCGATCTTAACTATTTTAGTCGTGCTTATCTAGTTGCACGTTTAGTAAATTTTTAACGAAATCTAAAAATAAGACCGTTAGAATTTATTGAAGACCGACAAAGACTATTCTGCCACATCACTACTTACAAAGGGATGCTAATACATCTAATGCGACAAATATTTTAATTCAAATAGGTCTTTGATCCTTTTGTCGAATTCACTTTGAGGTTCTGTATCAATAGATGGTCATACATAATGACGAATCAATAAGGATTATTTTTCTCCAGACAGCAACCCATAGAGTTTCAAAATTAATTAATTCATCGAATTTCAAAAATATTTTGGAAAATAATCTATGGGTGAAATAACAGAATTGAATAATCCAAAGTGAAAAAATATGTTTCCATATCTAGAAAAAATAAAAATATTAAAAAAAATCATGAATGCCAAAACTACGACCGATAACTACAAGAAAAGTAAAGACAGAGTTTTAAGAATGCGATAGAGCGACGAAAAAATTAGATTTTCTCCATATAATATAAGAGGAGAATGCAAGAGTGATCGAGGCGACCTGAGTGTGAGATGCCTCCCAGAGAGCTCTTTTCTTGGACAAAGATTCCAAGGACATAGTCTCTCTGGGAGGCATTTCACACTATCATTATTATTGGACAGGAGTGGGACCTTTCGCCCCTACACTGCGACCATGTTTGATCTATTGTGCACCTCCCTTTAACAGTTCGATTTCTTGAATAAAGTCCCATATTTTGCAAATTGAGATACCTCACACGTCCTTAGATCTTAGTATAAAGGCTCCCAGGTGTTTGTGTCTAGATTCCACTAGAGCTGGACACTCACAGATCACATTTGAGGCTTTTTCTTCCTCTTGTTGACACTTTCTACAGTTTTGTTAATCAGCAATCCCCATTACGTAATGGTGTCTTTTCAGATGATGCTAAGATTTAGCAGCTTCCTTGTAATTTTTTTAACTGGCCCTTCAATGAATTATTTTGCCTATCGTTATCCACAACTGGTTTGCTGGTTTGAGTTGGACATGGTCAACAAAGCGGCTTAATATGACCGATGGATTGGTGTGCGTGGTCAGGAATGCACTGCCTCTAGATGCCCGCAGTGCTTAAAGCAAAATCTTTGTCTCGTAGAGCAGCAAAAAACTGGACTATTAGCACCCTTGGAATGATCTTGAATCTTGAAGTTCTCTCAAGAAAAACAAAAGAGTGTTTTGTTATTAGTATTCGCTGTTATAACACGAAGGGGGAAAATTTGCCGAGTTTTTGTTCCAATATTTGCTCTTTGAATAGGCATCATAGATAAATAACACTATGTTTACTCAATAAATATGGCGGCGTATAAAAATAATTATTACCTACTCTCTCGCAGAAATATTATATTTGTCCCGCTAAAAAAACAAAAATAATTCGTTCCATTTCCCTCCGAGAGTGTCGGCGAGAATCCAATTCAATATACTAGTTATTACTTTTCAAAATATTTGTTATTTTGCGGATCTGAGCAGATGATAAATACACTTTATTTTTTTTTGTTATTTTTTCGACAAACACAGATATATTCGTTTTTAACTATGCCGCCCGCCTCCGATCCGATTGCGCGCCACTGTTTGCCGCCATTTCGATTTGAAAGCTGTGTCAATTCAAATTAAATTTAGAACGAGTTCCAATATTATTATTTTCTTGGATCGCGCGCTCTTTTTTCGCTGTTGGCGGGATTTTTACCACGGAGCGGTGTTGCCTGCATTGAAAGATATCCACATAATGGGGATTTTAAATTATTTGACGAAATCGTGACGCGTTGATTGCAGATTAAAAGTCAAGTGCAAGGTATAATCAAAATATATAATTATTTTATACACAGCATCATGTAATCTTATTTAATTCAGCGGCATGGATAAGCATATGGTTCTAAAAACGCACAATTTAAATCGCATATTTTTCTGTCACAAATGCCTACGCAAGCCTACATAATATTGATACGTGATTGGTTGAAGCATCTTGACACCGGTTGTGAGTTTTATCTTAAAATGTCTCTATAACTGGTTAGGTTAGTTTAGTATAATATACTTTACTATTGCAAATAGCATGACTTGCATCATTATTTATTTATTTTCTTTAATTTAGTAATAATGGCTCGCAGTATTGCAATGTAATTTTGCTGATATCACAGAAGAATGTAATATGCAGAAAGATTTTGTATCTTGAAAGTTTTCTCAAGAATTTTCTCTGCATAGTTTATTAACAAATTTAAATTCACTTTAACATACTGCAGGAATTTACTTTAAATTCTTCTTCGTCATCATCTTGCATATTGCTGGGAGACATTATTCTTTAACAATCCTTGTATTATAGATTATTTTTTTTTAATTATATAATATCAAATTAGTGATTCCACAAGGAATAAATCAAATTTTCATCGAATATTTTTTATTGCATATACGCAAACATTGCATGGACAATTTAACATCTCAATAGAGACGAAGTTGGAATATTATAGAAGAACCAGGAACTCAAGGCATCTACAGGGCTTACGACACGTCATCGGCTGGTTACGTAATCACTTTATGCGCTTGCGCAACGTTCATCAACTATGCCTTATTATTTCTATGTGGCCAAACCACCTTAGAGCATTTATTTTCATCTTAATAATGGGTCGATGGCAGAGCGGTTAGCGCGCTGGGTTAGTAATCCAGTGGTCGCGAGTTCGAATCCTGCCTCGACCGATTTTGTTCACCTATAGCACAAGCATTTATGCTTTATTTAGGGAATGTAGGAAGATGTATATGTATTTGATTACCAAGGACATATTCATTTTTATTTTTAAAAAAAATCCTTTCAATCATACATTCTCGTCTAATATCCTCATTTCTTATTCTATCATACATCGTTTTACCACAAATTCGTCTAAGTGACCTCATATCAACCGCGTTAATTCTACTTTCATGCGTCTTCTGCCATGTCCATGTCTCACTAGCATACATACCATTGTGTACCGCGAACTTTGTTTACTTCGAAATAATTGGGTCAGCCATTACAGATCTAAATGTACTACTCACTCTATAACCTGTCGTCACTCTCCTTTCAACATATTGTGTAGTTAGGTGTGAAATATTGCTTGATGTAAAAAAGGGTAAATGCTGATATATATTTTTTTCTTGTCCATTACTCCAATTTTTATTTATTTCTTCGAACTTTTCTGTGCATACATAAAATAATTAGCACACCGGCGGGGCTAATTGCCAGAGGGCAATTGCTTGCAAACCAGAGTTAATGTTACATATTTTACAATATCGTTTTCTCACCCTCTTTCGTCGGGTTTTTTATTTTATTTTTCGCCTTATTTTTTTAAAGAATGAATAATATGATGTAAATATGTCTCGGTATTGACAGGATTCGAACTTGCGACCACTGGATTACAAACCCAGCGCGCTAACCGCTCTGCCACCACGCATCTATGAAATTTTATAAACGAACAAATTGTGATCTTAATTACAAAATGTTTTATTTAAAATAAAGGTACTTAATTTTACTTAAGAATTCGATATTCTTCTAAAATTCACCATCCATCCCATTTGTTGCCTTTTTAGCTGAGACGAGACTGGTGTGTGGGGATACACGCATCTGGCGTGCTACCTTTGAAAAGGTGATGCATAATCGCACACCGGTCCCTGGTTTCCCCACATTGTGGATATGTCATAATATATTATTGAATTTTGTTGAATTCCTTCCGAATTTTTAGGAAATTTGAAACCACCATGTTTGATTTGATATAAAAATCACATATTTTGAATTTATTTTATTTCCAAAAAATACTTTTTTTCCTATCTTTTTTTATTTATTTATTTATATGTCTATACGGCTAGAAACCTTTCAATTTTTTTTCTGCATAAGTAGGTACACTATAGCAATTAACAACGATTGGCTACTATGAACCCTAATGAAGTAATGGTGGCTTTGGCAGATTACAACTCGCAATGATTTAGAAAATTACTATTTACCTCGTCAGTTAAAGTATAAATCAATAATGTCAAAGGATACTACAGCAGATAAAAACGATTGGATAATATTACCTCTGAGTAGTGGTGGCCTTCGGAGATAACAGTCTTCTAAGTATTGAAAATTTTTTAACAGATTTTTAATTATCTCAATAGAGACGAAGTTGGAATATTTATTGTAGGAGAACCGGGAAATCAAGGCACCTGTTAATGATTATTATATACTTTCAGTACGAAAGACCATACGAAATCACGTTCCTATTCAATTTACAGACTCATTGTTTGATGAAAACCTCGCGACAGACACCTACTTTCTCTACATATTAGCTCAAATTGTAACCATTGGTTTCGTATCCGAGTTAGTTAGAGGCTCATCGCAATGCAGGATTGTTAATATGCGAGAAAACGATGCATTCTGAAAACAATAGGTATTGTCACTCATCCCAGATGCCCGGGTTCGATCTCCAGACTAACAGTAATTACAATCGAGCACCACGTTCAATATTGACACGTACACCGACAAGGAGATGGCTTGATCAAACATTTGTAACGGTAGAATATTTACATTGTCTGATAGATCGTTATATCAGAGGTATTCGAGTACAGTATCGCAGAAATGTATTATCCAACTGTCGATTTGTTCAAGAGAATTTTATTTTTTTAACATATCGACAAAGTATCAAGCCAAGATACGCGAAGTTCACCAACTTTAAAAAAAATATTTTGAAAGGTAACATAATTTTCTACATTTTTTATTAGTGCAAAATTTTAGTACTTTGCATTAAACCAATGCTAGGTATATTATGGAAGTAATGAAACATATAGAAGTAAATAATTAGGTACCATATTTTTGGAACATCTCTATAGAGATTGAGGAAGAGTGTTTTGAAATTTTTGAAAAGCCAGCCGATGACAGGTCATAAGCCCTGTTTGAATGTCTTTGTGATTTTTCCTTCCTTTCAAAACACAATATCTTCCTCAATCTCTATAGAGATGTTCCAAAAATATACCTAAGTATGTACATACTTCTACATGTTTCATTACTGTCAAAATTTTAGGCCCATAAAACTTTCTCAACGATTTTTGGTTCCAGTCAGGGATTGTTGACATTTGTTTTTTTTTTTAACAATTTCAAAGTTTTTTTCGTTTTCGTTTCCACATATTGGAAGTTCATAGTCATAAATCAAATTATTTCACCGGACACAGCCGGCATCTTTAGAGGCAAGGATCAAACCTTTTTATATTCAAACGGGTTTGGCTGATTTCGGCGGAAGCGTTTAGGCTTGTTAAAGTTATTCTCATTTGTGGGTTAAAACTATTTACTAAAAGTATTTATTTCTTTTTATAAATTACTAGCGGACCCGACAGACGTTGTCCTGCCCGAACTATTTGTGAAACAAAAAAATATATGTATCATATATTTGAATCAAATGGATGTAAATATTCGCTGAGCAAACATTTTCTTGTTCGATGAGCCGCTTAACACTTTGAGGTTAGATTGATTGTCATTACGTATATAATTTGCAATACAGAAATACAGTCTGGAGAGATTTCTTAGTGTTGTCAGATGGAAAAAACTAAACATTGCCAATTCGACATTAGCGCCACCTATTATAATTTTTAGTTACAAAAAATCATGTTTTTTATTTTCCTTTTATTATATCAATGTTTAAAATTCCATTTTGTGAACATAAACCATCCTGAGACTCACACAAACACACACAAAAAATTTCATCAAAATCGGTCCAGCCGTTTGGGAAGAGTTCAGTGACATACACACGTACAGAAGAATTATATACCTATATAAAGATTTGATTTTAATTTGTTTTGTTTTATATTTCCCCATATCTCAAAAACCATAAAAGCAGGTACGCTGAAAATTTATACACACCTATAGATATAAAAATAAATGTCTCTTTTTGAGTGAAGTGAAGTGCAAGGTGGAGGGCAATATTTTTTATCTTTTTCCGTATCTTGTGATTATGTGTTTTGAAATTGTGTTGTAATAATACAAAAATTGAAACTCAATACAAAGCTAAGATTGAATTCCCCTGAACATGTAAATCGAACCAATTATTCTCCAATTAGTATGTAAACATTACATTAGCATGCGTTATTGTACCGACAGTATATGTACATATCTATATAGGTATATATGTAATTAATTTGTATATTGATACATTATTACATTTGTACATATCGATACATTATAATATTGTCGTCGCATATACAAAACAAGTCATGTGACGAAATTGTCAAAACACCAATTATTGGTTCTAATAAAAGTATATTTTGTGTTAACATTATCAAAGTATTTTATTTTAACCATTTTTGAGTTTGTTATTTAATTAGTCACTTCGCGAGTCTGAATTCGTGAGAAGCGACTCAAAAAACTAGTTGTAAAAAGCAAAATATGAAGTCAAAAATGGATAAAAATTAAATACCACAAAAATTACCACCAATTCTATAAATGATATAATTTTATTTTATGCCAATTATTCAAGGTTACTATAATGAAGATAATCTTATTTATTTATTTATTAACTTATTAACTGGCTTACTACTACATTTTTATACATACATATGAAAAAGAAAAATAAAAAATATAAACAATATCAAAAAAAGTAACCACGACAAACGAGACAAAAATAATAAAAGTTATAACAAAAAGTAAAGAAAACAAAAAGTAATAACAAAAAGTAAGAAGAAAATGAATAAACAAAAAAATATAAATATCAAAAACAAAAATGGTACATAAGTTTCTAGAATATAATTATGGTAAAAACTTAAAAATAATAGTAGTAACTGGTATGTTTGTTTTTCTTATTGATGACACCTGGATGTTTCACTAGTCCATTGACTGTGTCGAATCACCCAGCTTTCCGTTTCTTTGCAATACAGCTGATTCTTCTGTCGTGCAGCATAGTACTCATAATGTCATTCTATTCTAACACACTACATAGAAGGTCCTCCAATTCCTTCCTACCCAAATGGATTAGCCATTTGGTTAGTATCGTCCGCAATTGGTGTGTATTATTGGGTTCTATTTTTTTTTCTGTAATGTAGTTTGAAAGTTTATTGAAAAGTCTTGGTCCAAGGAAAGTGTAGAATTTTTGACTAAAAGTGGTTTTAATTATTGTAACTATAAGATTAAGATTTGTTCGTGTGTTATGTGTATGTTTTGCATGATTATGAATTGTCCTGTGTGTAACTGTGTGTTGCACAGTCGCTCACTTAAGTTAGGAAATCACGTGGCTTCCTAACTGGAGGATGCTACGACGTTTTCCTTTGAGAATTGAATTGCAGAGACATATCTAAATAGGATAACCTAGTCTTCACACCATTTTTGTAAACCTAACCTACAAAAGTTTGGTAAAAATAGGTTGGTTAGGTTTGTTTGTAGTTATAATTGCGGCTGGCTTGAGCCAGTCGCATTATATATTTAAAAAAATTAGCTAAAATATTAAAATAAATGACTAAATTGGTATTTTTACCAAACTTTTGTAGGTTATGTTTAAAAAAAATGGTGTGAAGACTAGGCTATCCATCTAAATACTTAGCGCATGCGCAGTGGCGTAAACTAACATTTGCGAATTGTCAAAAAATAATGTTGCTAGCGAAGAACCTTACGAGTGGTTTAATACTAAAATACGAGATTTTTTCGGTGGATGATAACCTTACGAGTGGTTTAATACTAAAATACGAGATTTTTTCGTTGGATGATAACCTTACGAGTGGTTTAATACTAAAATACGAGATTTTTTCGGTGGATGATAACCTTACGAGTGGTTTAATACTAAAATACGAGATTTTTTCAGTGGATGATAACCTTACGAGTGGTTTAATTCTAAAATACGAGATTTTTTCGGTGGATGATAACCTTACGAGTGGTTTAATACTAAAATACGAGATTTTTTCGGTGGATGATAACCTTACGAGTGGTTTAATACTAAAATACGAGATTTTTTCGGTGGTTGATAACCTTACGAGTAGTTTAATACTAAAATACGAGATTTTTTCGGTGGATGATAACCTTACGAGTGGTTTAATACTAAAATACGAGATTTTTTCGCCGGATGATGATTTTATTGTTTTCATTGAATATGTATTTGGTAATTTTGTCAAATCAAATACCAAACAGAGTATTCAGCGATCCATACGAGACGCCGAAAATTCGGTGGAATTCCAAAAAAATAGAAGAGACATTTTGTACTGAAGCCTTCGCTGAGTGTCTTGTGTGCTGAATTAGAAATTCGGTGGCCGCAAGTTCAAATCTCGCCTTGACCATTGCCGTTCACCTATACACACTAGCATTTATCCTTTATTTCGGGAATGTTTGAGGATGTCTTCTTCTCTGGTTACAATCCTGGGATTGGTTTGCAGCAATTTCTTCAATTCTATTCTTCCGTTTTCCCTGTCTTTTGCGGTTCTTTTTGATGAGCAACGCACATTTACCAGCAGGTCCTCCAGATACTCTCGGAGTGGGCGTCCCCTAGAGCTTGTCCGCTCGGTCATATCCTCCATTATGGCGTGAAAGAGGCCCTGTTGTCGTATTACATGCCCGATCTATCTTGCACGCCTTTCGGACAATGTCCTGAGCAGGTGCCTTCCTCCTTCGATTCTTTGGAGAACCTCATCATTCGTTATATGGTCTCTCCAGGAAATTCCTACTAGTCTTCTCAATACACATCTCAAAAGCCTCCAGTCTCATTTTATCTCTTTCGGATAGGCACCATGTCTCGCAGCCGTACATCAAGATATTCCAAACATAGGTCTTGATGCGGAGTCTACATTGTTCGACTCTATTATTTTTGATCTTTTTATTTAATGCAAGTCTTGCTTGATGTACACGGCTGTCAACCTCGCTCTTAGACCGACCGTCCCATGTTATTTTGCTCCCGAGGTAGACAAACTCCTTGGTGTTAGCAGTTTAGTTTTGTTTTTGTTTATCTTCATACTGTAGTTATTTTCTAGAATATTTTCCATCGTTGTTAAGGCCCCTTGCAGTTAATATATGTTATTGTTATAACAAGGACAAATTCTTTCTATAAAAATAAAAAAAGTTATATACGTCGTAAGTATATTGTTTTCATTTTTGAAAATTTTCACTCGCTGCTTACATTAAAATACAAAAACAAAAGATGATGGATGAGCAAAGAGTGACATATTTGTTACAAAGAG
This sequence comes from Molanna angustata, assembly GCA_963576475.1. NCBI lineage: Eukaryota > Metazoa > Arthropoda > Insecta > Trichoptera > Molannidae > Molanna > Molanna angustata. The sequence goes on from OY754987.1 coordinate 21,079,713, forward strand.
TGACATATTTGTTACAAAGAGTGACATATTTGTTACAAAGAGTGACATATTTGTTACAAAAAGAGAACAAACAAAACAGAGATTTTCATTTAATACAATCAACAAGAAGAAAATATAAATTAATATTCATCAATTTTTTTTTCCTAATAATTTTTTAGAAAATAAAAACAACTTGCAGTGTATTAAGCTGGTCCCAATGAACCAGAATACAAGTTATATTACAATATACAGAACCGAAAGCCACATTATTAATGGCCTCATAATATTCATGCATCGTCTGTTGTTCGTATTTCTTAGATTTCGTCCATTCAGAATATTTTATTTATTTTTATACATCTTCCTGTAAACAAATATAATTGTACTTAGGCGGTCTTATTGCCATTAGGCAATTTCTTCCAACCAACCAGATTACAAAGTATGACAACATTGTATATGTACAACAGCAAAAGAATAAGACTAAAAGAAAATAAAGAAAATATATATAATACTTAAATATTATTAAAACAAAAAAAATAATAATAATTCATAGCAAGATAAAAGGATATGGTAAGGACAGGAGACGAAATTGGGATCAGGTGTTCAAGGATAAATAAAATACAAAGTGAGTTAGACGACGCAATATCCGGACTAAGGCTATTCCATAATCTTGCTTATTGTACTTTGAACGATAGTGTTGTACGTTCAGCAGATCGGAGTGGAAGTCCATGATTGGATAAGTAAGTGAATTTGCTTTTGAGGTTCTGTGGCAGGTTCGGGTTCGAGAGAATATTGTACAATAGTGACAAAATGTGTATATTGCGCCGCTGGCGTATCCTGGGCCAACGAAGCAGATTGCGGTAAGATGATGTGTGATCATTTTTTTTCAACCCAAAGATGAATCTGATACATATATTCTGAAGACGTCCAAGTTTATTGTGATGCACTTCATTTACATCCAAATACCATACATTGGCATAATCAAGCAATGGAAGAAGAAGTGATTGAGCAATAGTTATTTTAGAACGGAATGGAAGGAAATTTTTAAATTTATTAAGTGAATGTAGGGCAAAGAAAATAGATTTACTAACATGCGATATCTGTTCATACCACGAAAGGTCATCATCGATGAAGATTCCAAGATCTTTTACTACCCTGGTATAAGGAATGCATTGGTTATTGATATACAGCAGTGGGAGTTGCAAATTCCTTATAGATGATAGCAGACGAGAACTACCGATTATAATTGCCTGGGACTTAGTCGGATTAATAAGAAGACCATAATCCGATGACCAAGAAGAGATACATTTAAGATCTTCATACATGTGAAGGACTGCATTGTGAATATCGTTCACATGGACGTGATATCCCTTTCTTTGACGACATCGACCTCAGCGTTGTATATTTTCTTCGTCAGGCGTTCTTCCTTAATCCTTCCCAAGTGACCAAACATCTCAACGAGTTTATTTTTTGTGATATACGGTTTTACCGATACACATATAGGTATGTATATCCCTGGAGAGACAGTGCACTCTTCGTGAAACGAATGGTCTGAAGTAAGTCCGATTTTGGTATCGATACTACATAGTCACGCTGTTGGTTCTCGCATTATTATAGAATATTTACGTGTGCAATATTTAAAATATATTATAATTAGGTTTATGTGTTAAAAATATACATTATTTAAAGACCTTTTGTGCCTTTATTTAATATATCACATTTTCATTATTTTAATGACATCTTTCTTCATCTTACATTCTGTTCACGTACTTTTGCTCACGTTTCTTACCCCGTCATATCAAAGAGTTGAAGTATGCGGCTTTATCAATCAAATTAAAGGCTCCGTCTTAAATTTGGACCATAAACTATTAGTTTAATTGAATTTGAATGCACTTTATAGTGGATTTAAATTGGCAACAAAATCTGTCTGCATCCATAATCATGTCAGACCTTCTTTTTCTTTACACTAAATTATCTTTGACACTTTTCAATTTGATTATGAATTTTATTTTCATTTACCACGAAGTTAATAATTTTGTATTTTGTAAATTGTTAATTATATGCCAAAAATTAAACTCCAAAAATAATAATAATATTAATAAAAAACTTTTTTTTTTGTTAATAGCCCGCTCTTAAACGTTTCCCACTTCCATACATAAATCCATCCGCACATCTGTGTTGTTTGTTACTGGCAACATTCTGTTAAGGTTGTTGATAAATGTTCTTCCATACAAGAGGTTGACAGAAACGAATGGCATCATATGAATCCGAAATAAGTAGGTGTCATTTGGTGATCCGCAGGGTTATACACTTGGACTCTTTCTATTAATTATCTACATACATACTACATTCTAATTATTTGGAGACAGATTTTACAAATCTACTCAATTAACATCGTGTCGTCTTTGTATTATTAGATTTACCTAGATAAGTTTAAAACAAACATATATTTAATTTAGTCAGTGATTATTTTTTTCTATTTACTTGTTTTGAAAACTGAGAATGGTGGCTTCAATAAAATGATAATTGTATGTACAATGTTTTTGTATTATTATTGATGATTTTGGTGTGAGGGTGGCATTTACACTATTTGACTCTATGAATGGTCTACTACCATTTAAAATGACCTCGGACATATCGAAGAACTTCGGAGATTGAAAATTCTATAACGGACCAGGCAAAGTCACCAATCCTGACATTACGAACCTCTGAGCTTATCAGAGGTCCTTCTGATTATATTTTTTTTATTTCCTTTACCACACACACCATTCCAATATTTCTCCCATACCACTTCAATATTTCTTAATAATTCACTGAAAAATTAGGATAACTTAACTACCTGCCTATATTTTGACCAAACTGGCTACCTGTAGATGAGTCGATAACAGGGCGGTAGCGTGCTGGGCTAATCATCCAGTTGTCACGAGTTCGAATCTTGCCTCGACCGATTTTGTTCACCTATAGCACAAGCATTTACCTATGCTTAATTTAGGGAATGTAGGAAGATGAATATGTACTTGTTTAACAAGGACATATTCATTTAAAAAAATTGTTTTCAGTAACTTAAGTTTAGCTGTTATAATTGTATGGTTTGACTGTGTGCCGAAAATTTTTGTTTGAATTACCAAATATTTAGTAGTTTAGTTACTCTTAGCATTAAATTACTATTTAAATTGCATGTTTAGTAAAATGCAATTCATTTTCTCGCGAAGTTAAATCCTGTTCTGAGGAAATACTATCAATAATTGAACAGTAGTTATTTGCTACATTATTATTGTGGTTGTGTCATTTGTCTTTTAGTATATTGTACCTAGCCCACAATGGAAACATCATTCGTCGGATAGTCTCGCATCTCATTCACATTAACGAAGATGGCCGAAGGACATCAGTTCCTGAACCGAATACGCAGCGCTGTTCGCCATTCGCGCATCAACTGACGAGGCAATTGCAATGTCCATTCTTTAACAATTAGTATAAAATTAATATCGACCCAAACATCGTGAACATCTGTAAAATTTAGTCACTTATGTCACTTATTTGAACTGAAAATAGAAGCAAATATTGTAAGTTCTCTTTTATTATGAAACCCTTCATCACTCAATTACTATTTCTATTTCTACTAATTAACTGATTATCAAATTGCAATATCTTATATAGTGGTGTATTTAATTGGGAAGAATTTGAACACGCACTTAAAATCGCAACCTTCTGATATATTATATTCTTAATTAAATAACGATCCCACTAGCATTCATACCGCTAAAATATAAATTTTAAATGCAGAAATTGGTTCGCAACCCTGCCGCGAGATGGCTCATAGCGAGGCGAGGAGGAATGTTAATGCTGTGAAAAGAACCATCACTTTTATTAAATTTGTAAGGGGGGCGCGATTTTCTCAGATTTAGACGCCAGAACAACAATTATTCTTTCTTGTGAAAAGAAAACACCTAAACTGACAAGAAAGTGCCAGACGCCAGTGAAAATATGGCTAAATGGATTCTGGTACTTTTTTTTGCATTCATTCTTTCTTTGTCACTTGATACATAGTTGGTGGAACAACAAACAAGAATTAATAAAATAAAATAAAAATACAACTTTGTTTAAACCAATAAATTTTATTGAGAGTCTATAGGAGAATAAATAGAAAATTTTGAAAATATTTTCCCCAGTACCATCAAAAAATACGTCTTTGAAATTAATAAAAACAAAATTTTTACATCTAGGTATATTCTACAGCGTAGGTTTTTTTGAAGTTTTGTTTAATACTTTTCTTGTAAAATTTTAACAAGTTTTATTTTAATAAATAAATGAATGTACAAATGTATTGTATATACAATAAACATAATATTATGTACTATGGATGCTTATAGAAATATTTTTTACTGTGTTAGATTTTTTGCTGTGATTGTTTTTTAGAATATTGATTGCAGATTTATCGATACAATTATACAACTATGTTACAACTAAATCTGACAAAAGAGTTTTGTGCATAATTACATATTTTTACAAATAGGAATAATTCATTCGATCTTGTACTACGTTAATGGCAACAAAAGGCAATTTTCTCCAACAAATATGCGGAATCCACAATTCAGTTCACTATTTTAAATGAAAATATATGATGATGAGCTGCAGAGTTAAACTATTTTGTCCTATAGCAATGTCCCATTTAGACTAATCATTCTGTCCTTAAAGAACACATTTAAAACGAAAGAAGAATCCGGAGAACCCTAAAACCTTGCAGACACTGCACAAGTGCCAAAGAAAGCTAATTATGAGTCAACAGCTGGCTCACCGTTCATTTAAAGTGAAGATAAGAGTGAACCGAATTATCGACAAAAAGTCTTGAAAGCACTGAAGTTGCTCTTCGAGGCTGCAAGGTCCGCATGTCCAATGGATCCAAAGAAATACCAAGAACGACGAAAAAGCCTGCAAAAAAAAATATAAATGCAGATGAATGGTGGCAGAATGGTCAGAGCGCTGACGCTTGGTTAGTATTCCAGTGGTCGAGAATTCGAATTCTACCACGATATAATTCATTCACGTACATATAAATATAACACATACATTTGTGCTTATTTAAAGTAATATGTGTGGATGTATTTATATTTGATGCAAGGACATATTCATTATTTGTTAGAAAACAAATAATAAATATAAAACAATCTAAAATTATTTATTTAATATTTACCTTTTATCACATCATATTTATAATGACAACAATAAGTAGATTACTGCTGCACAACTAGGAAATCCTGTTCTAGGGCTAGCAGTTTACAATTTTTTTTTGACAATTATATGCAATTATGAACCAGGTGATTGTTCCCGTTCCACACTAAATATGTACACAATCACAACTCTCTGCAACCACAAACATAATATAGGCTCACACAAAACAGATAAACCAGATCCCAATGTCCGCCATAATACATGTCATAAATCCAATCTCTGACGCGATTTTTATTTCAGAGCCATAGAAAGAGAATAGTTAACTATGTTGGTGTAACTAATATGAATCACATGGTTCCCAAATGTAGTGTTTTTACAGAGAGTTTCATAGTTTTTTTTTTAACATGTCCACGTAGGGGACGCCAGCTATTAGGATTTGGGTCCATTTTACTCTTCCGAAGAAGCGCACTACGTAGCGTTGGGAGGGGTTTGCAATCTAGAAAAGAGTTTATTAATTCGGATTTTAAAAAGACCCGGGTTGTACGAAGGTGGAAACACAGAATTCGGAAGATCGTTCCACAGTCGGGCTGCTGTATCAATAAAGGAGTTCGAGAAGCGACTTGTTCGTATATGTTGTGAATGGGTGCTGCGATTGAGTAAAGCGAATTACGAATTATAGTGGAATTATTCCAAATTAATATTAGTTCTGTTTAATAAAAAACATCACAAGAATATTTTTCCTTGATCTTTATCTATGGCTTGACCTTTTACTGAAATTGACATTCCTGCAATTATATTTTTTGTGGCTGTCTGAAATGGTGACAGGAAAATTATTCGAAAAACAATTATTCGAATGCTCAATTTTACGAAAATCAATTTTACGAATGGCAATTATTTGAATCACATTTTTTCGAAAAACAATTTTCCGAACACACAATTATCAGAATTTACAATTGTTCGAATTTTTATGACGTCATGTTGGTAGTATTGTGAGAGGAATAAACCATAGATTTTTATTATAATATACTAGATGTCGTAGTTAGCAAATTTTGTATGAATCGAAAACAAATGACTCACTTTTTGCACGGAGTACTACATCTACATAGTATATTATGTTTAGTAAAAATCTATGGAATAAACAACATGGCGACGCACCGCGCTGTCAGATATCCTAGGATGTACACCTATTTTTTAAAGCTAAACCTACAAAACTTTGGTAAAAATAGGTTGGTTAGGTTTGTTTGTAGTTATAATTGCGACTGGCGTGAGCCAGTTGCATTATATATTAAAAAAAGTAACTATAATATTAAAATAAAATAACTAAATTGGTGGGAATACTAGATAAACATAAACTGGTGTACAAACTAGGCTATCCCGCGCTGTCAAACATCAGTTATTAAAAATGTGCAAACATACGTACCCAACAATAATACAACAAGTAATAATAGTCTTCATCGAATATATTTTACTGGCAACAAATATGTCAAAGGAGGCAACATAATGACACAAAAATATATTAAATTCGGTTAATTGGTTTTCCAACAAATGTTAGTTCGAATAATTTGCTTTCGGACAATTATCATTCTGATAACTGATTTTCGAAAAATTGTTATTCGTACAATTGCGCATTTGAACAATTGTGTTTCGAAGAATTTTCATGTAATCGTCTGAAATGTAGTTATTAACTTCATAAAACGTTATTATTTTACAGATTTCTGTTAATCAAAGTTATATGTAAATTTCATGTTAAAGAATATTATGTAATGTTATCCAAAAATACATCCAATAATAAATTTACATATAGACATGTTGAGACTAGAAACCAATAAACTTTACAAATCTTTTTTCGAAAACTCGAGGAATAAAAAAATAAATATACGTTTATTTGGGTAAGGAAAAAACATACGAACACTCCACTTAAACTTTTTAATAATATTCCAAGCCTACGTGCTGTATTTCACGTCTAGATATTTTCAATGTTTGACCTAGAGAGAATTTTCTAGAGATATCTAAATATTCCGGTGTTTGTCTTGTCGTAGGTGTTTCACTTTGTTTTAATATTATTTTAAAACTAAACTCGTTTCAAATTAGTCAAATATTTTTTATGGTTAAATACAATTTTTTTCTTTTATTCAACCGTCTCTGTCCACTCACATCTCTCCAAGTATCACTGTTCTGGGTCTTCTACATCCTGTCACCATCATCATCATTATCATCATCTGTGGCTCCACAACCCATGTCGGGTCTTAGCCTCCTGCAGAGCCCGCCTCCATGACTGTCGATCCTGCAACCCATTACGCCAGTTATGGACGCCGATGCTGTTCGTATCCTTCACAACTCCGTCCAGCCATCGAATCTTCGGCCTTTTTTCCAACTTTTCTTCGTCCCCCCGGTGCACCATTCATGATTCGTCTTGGGACGTCCTCCTCGCTCATTCTATGGACGTGTCTAACCCATCTGAGTCTTCCTATTCTTATTTCTGTCAGTATGGTAGGCTCCTTGTACAGATCATACAATCCAGCAACCCTATTTATCCTGTCACCAGCAACCCTATTTATATCATCGGACTCATAGAATAATAATTACATTTTTATATATTTTTACATTTAATATATTTTTTACATTTTTATATATTTTTTCATTTTTATATATTTTTTACATTTTTATATAATTTATTTTTTACATTTTTTATTCTCTTACTATTATTTTAAATTTATAAAAAAAATGTTTTATATGATTGGAATTTTGTCTTATTTTGGTTTAATTGTAAATTACTATTTATTCTGGTATTTGATTGTCATTTCATTCAATTATTTATTGCTATTAATTTCGTTTATAAATTGGTGTATATTATATTTTGTTTTTTAGTTTTTATTTTTATGTAAATTGCTAATTGAATTGTATAGTGTTTACTATTTGTTGTAATTGTGAATTTATACAATGACAATGATTAATATGAACACATATATAATTCCACAATTTATTTTATTTTTCTCCCGACGACCGTTTCGGCTTATAAGGCCATAATCAACTGGTGTTGAATACACAGTTCACATTTCTTTTATACAAAATTAAACAAAGGTTATAACAGGTAAATAGATAAATGTATGTATATAATGCTATTAATGATGGGAAAACCTGACACATAATGAGGTACTGGAAAAGGGGCAGACAAATGGGTATTTGTGTGAGAGGGAGAGAGAAGGAAGATATACAATTAAAATTAAAATAAGCCATGTGTATAGGAATTGGATTTTTTGGTAAAGCCCATTATTACTATTTCAGTATGTCAATTTCTTAATAATTATGGGTGGCAATTTATAAAATAGAAGCCCTAATGTATAAATATTTATGTGTAACATAGTAATTTTTTGTCATTATAATAGTTGTTTACATATAAGAACTATATATTCAACACCAGTTGAACTGTGTATTCAACACCAGTTGATTATTGCCTTATAAGCCAAAACGGTCGTCGGGAGAAAAATAAAATAAATTGTGGAATTATATGTGTGTTCATATTAATCATTGTCATAATGGAATTCTACAAATTAGAAGCCGTCACAATCGAAAGATTGAAAAGTGCGTAAATTTATACAATGATTATTTTAAATTTGTAAAGGAAAAAAATTTTTAATTTAATATCGACCTGGCAACTTGCAATAATTGTAACGGCGGTATTGTGGAAGTTGGTGTCTCTTTCTCGCACTGTGTCTGTAGTGCTGTGTGAGCGGGACATCAGCTCTGTGGGTACCTGTTGTAGTGTCAGGTCGATGCGGATATTATGAATTCTTCGATTTGTGTGATAGATTTTGTGTGATAGATTGTTTTTCTTTTTATTTGTTGTGTTTTTTAATACGAGTTTTATGTTTTATTTTTATCTTTTATTTTGTAATGGCCCAGAGGCCTTATATGTAAATATAAGTAATTTTCTGGTTTGCATATTTATATTCTTTTCTGTGATTTTGTTTTAGATAAGTATGTGTTTTTTATGCATGTTTGTAAAGGGCAATATATGCCGTGAATGATTTAATAAATAAATAAATAAATAAATAATAGTATTGAATACTCTGTAGCCTGCAGTGAACGCGACTGTTTAATGCTGACTAATTTGGTCAACATTTTGCTATGAGCATTCAGTAATCATTTGGCCGTCTGCGTGATACGTTCTCCAAATAGGGAATTTTTTAACTGCTTGCAAAATTATTTACGCAGTCATAACGAGTAGTACTATACGAACAATGTCTATCAGCAGAGTCATACATACATATATTGACACAAGCCGGCCGATAAAATGGCTTCACTTTTTCAGCGAGGTATTGTATGGGAATGAGTATTCGAAGTTTTATTATTATTCTATGATCGGACAATCGCGTAGGGGTTTTTCCTCTGATACTTCTCCTGTCTCCATTCCAGGATCTTCTTGGTCCATCTGTAGTACTTTACTCAACAACAAGTTCCACTGTATGTATTTATTGACACTAACTTGTATCGGTCACCAGGTAATCATTTTCAGTTTGTGGTAAAAAGAGATAAAACACTGAAGCTTATTTTTAAACAATTAATTTTTTCGACCTTAAGTACATGATGGAATTCCATTTTGACATTTTAAATATTAAGAATAAAAGCACGCCTACACTCACATAAATTTGAACAAAACACATGCGTGTAAACCTACACACTAGCCTCTTCTTATAGGTGGTGGAACCTCGTTGCTGAATTTTATGAGATGTTATTGTTGCCTGTTGTATTTTCGATTATCCGGTTTTGATTTATTTTATTAAAAATGTAAAATTTAATAAAAACATTTTTTTTTATTTGAAGAACGTGTATGTAAATATACATAAATAAATAATATTAATACGATCGTTTAATTGTGTTTAAAGTTCTCTTTATAAATTTAACCTTAAAGCAAATATAAATGTAAGAACAACAAGTATCTAGGTGACTCATTGACAAAATTGCGCTTCCAGAAGTATAATTTTATGAATAGAAACCCGTCGAAAATGACGTCATTGAAATTAAATAAATTATTTTCCATTATTTTTGCATATTACAATAACGAAAATTAACCACATCAAAAAAAGACATAATAAACATATAAAGATGTACAATTTTTCTTTATTTGAAAATTTACTGCCTCACTTGGCTGTTCTGAGGCAGCACTTTTTCAATTTGGTCTAAATTTGCATGTTATGGAACTAAAAAATAATAGTAAAAAAAAAATTAAATAACACGGAAAAAATAAACAGTAATTAAATTGTGATGGAAATAATGAATGGCACCAAGTCATGGTACAGATTCTCATGTTATTTATTTATTTATTTATTAAGTTCTACGCTCATGTGAGCATTTACAAATAAAAAAGTTACACAAGAAAAAAAAACAAGCATGTGCATCAAATCACATAAAAAAATTAACAAAACAACGAACCATTAATAAAATTACCAATTATAACCATTAATAACGAAATAATAATAAAATAATAAAGAAAAAAACTAAAAAAATAATAAAATATTTTCAAATATAAAAATTTATGAAACATAGTTATGAAGGTAGAGTAGTGAATTATACTGCAATAACTTTTCAACCAGTCTGAAGTTTTTTCTGTCGCGTGAGATATTGTGTTCTATTTTTATTTATTTATTTATCTTTACAGTTAACAAAAAGATACAAAAATAATACATAATATTCGACCTCACCAGGGCTGGCCTATATTGAGGTCGATAATTTAACATAAAAATAGTTATGACATTGTATAAAAAAGTTGAACAAAAAGAAACATAAATTTACAAAAATACAATAAAATACAAGCAGTCACCCACAGTTGGGTACCTGAGGTGAAAACTGCAACAATAATCTAACAATCCCAATCCCAATCTATGTCAGGTTATATTTTATTGTAAAGTCTAGGAGCAAGGTAGAGGTAAAAGACGTCCTTATTAGTGGAGGTCTTATCTTTTGTCTGTTTCAGGTACTGTTAGAGAATAAGCAGTCAGGTAAGAGTTCCGTCATGTGTTTATAATTGTATAATATCCAAAAAAAACTGTCTGTGTAAATTTGGTCTGTGGAGTATCTTTTGGATTTTTGGTATATAATTTTTATTATTGGTTCAATGTTATCTAAGACCTGCACATATTGTTTACCTGGTAATTTGAAATTTTGTCCGTATATAGTATATGTAGATAGCGACAAATGTCACATGGATGCGCAGTACTAATTTATTTTTTTCTTGGTTGCTATATGTGCAAACCGCCCCTTCACGACGAAAATGTTCAAGTCATTTGCCGGAAACTATATGTACCTACGTTTTTCTGCTAGTTCCCACCATATTCTACATATGTGCTTCGATATTTGAACCGTATCTATTAGACCGCGGATCTCGCATTATTCAATTTCAAATAAACACATTCCGAATTAGTAGTAAAAAATGCATTTCATAGTAATGTTGTTACAACTGTCAGTCAGATAAACAAATTCACATCAATCGTATTATATTACTTAAAATAAGAGAAAAAAAAACAATTTTTAACTTCGAAAACAATATTTTTTACTCTCCACTACCAACTATGGAATAGTGGAGAGTCATGATTTCACAATTTTTAAGCATATTTTTTTTACATCAATTTTCAATGGGTATCACTTTGAGTTTCATCGTGATGTTTTTGTGTGTATGCCGTATGCCGTACACAAATTTGAAAATTTGTGTCCTCTGTACAGCCCAAACCAAATGACTGATGAACTTCATATTGATACCATATGTGTGAAGTACATAAACTTAGAGCTGATTAGTTTTCCATAGACAACAGTTAATTATTTCTCTATGATTTCATCTGTTAAAACTTTAAAAATGCTCTCACGACCTGAAAATTTGAGATATTTTCATTTTATTTGAATTATTTATGCAATAAAAAGAATTTTCACAAAACTGCATTCAGAGTTTGCCAACCTTAAATATCTTTTCAATAATTATGTTTCTATTAATCGATATTTTCTATGAAAAATATATAGGAGAATTTTTATGTTTAGCAATGTTTAGTTACATATTTGATTTCATATTGATATTAGAGTGTAATATTAGCAGGGAAGCTTCATTGTGTAGTGGAGAGTTTAGTGTTGGCCACAACCCACTTGTTTTATTAAAAGAATTGCACATATAAGGACTGTTGCTTTAACTATATTTTTTTAATAAAAGGATTGTACATATAAGAACTGTTGCTTTCATTGTTTACGAAAACCCAATTTCTCAATAGATAGCGTTTCAAAAATGTTTATTCGTAACTTCATAGATGGCGATAGTAAAAATAACTTATTTTCAAACGATCTGTTTCTTAATATTAAAATATATAGAACTTTTAAAATCGCATTGATAAGGGAACTCCATAAGAAGGCATAAAGGGATCACGTAAAACAGCCGATGACAGGCCGTAAGCCCTGTAGGTGCCTTGAGTTCTTGGTTCTTCAATGATATTCCAACATTGTCTCTATTGAGATGTTAATAATTTGTCAAGAAAAATAATTGTTGATTTTTTTACAAGTATATTTTTAACTTATTTTAAGTAAATTCACTTATTTCAGTAGATTCCATCAATATTTTCATTTAATTCCAGATATAGTTAAAATGAATTATGTGCTGTATTGTCAAATTAAGTTCCTCCAATCTCATATTTATAACCAAATAATAGGAAAGTGTAAAAGAAAACAATCCAAGGTTTATATGACAGATTAAAAATGTCTTCCATAATTATTTTACTTGGTACTTTATGTAATGAAATGAAATGAAATTATTTATTTCCATTTTTTTACACACATATATATAACAATAACAAAAAAATATCTATATTTTAAAAATACTTATCATAAACATAGTATGTACAATTGTTCCTATTTGGAAATTTACTGCCTGTGGTTACATGTTTTAAAATACAAAATAATTAACAGAGATAATTAAACATAAACAAGAAAGAAAAAGAAAAGAAATATAATCAGATAATTTACCATGAACTCTCATTTATTTTAGCCCATATAATTGTAGTGGAAATGATGGATGGAACCAAGCTGTGGTAGAGATTTTCAGGTTATGAAGGCACAGAGCAGTGGATTATGTTAGGATATTTAACATGTATGTACGCCTGATACGCTAATAGTTGATTATAGTAGCGTTACTCGGACAAACGTATATACAGACATAGGAAATTATGTAAGTTGATATTTCCGACCGTGGTCTACTTAAGCGACATCTCTTTGTGACATTTTGAAGTACCTTCATAGTAACATCCTTCCGTATTAACCTCGATACCAAGGTAAATTTATTTATCTGCGTTTCCTGTATAGAATATCTTCCCTTTTATATTATTCGTAAGCACTGAATCTGAAACGGAAGACATAAATTAAAAAGACAAAACAAGGTTTAACGGTTAGGTACCTGTTTAAGAATAATTGATCGAATTTATCTTTTTCAGCTTCTCTGACACCACACGTTTCGCATACAGAGTCCTATTACTCTGTAATGAAAATCAAAATAGGAAATAAGAGATTCATCAAAATATGGCCATGAAAGCAATTTTTAAATGCAACAGATATACAAGAATAAACTTAATATTAAATAAACTTAAATCAATGACAGTAAAACAATACATGTCAATAATATACAAAATATTAACTATGACTTACGTACTGAGAAATAATATGCTTTCAAAATATATGCAATAAAATTTTTATTCAATGTCAATCAATGTTCACACTTCCCCTACGAGAGGATGTCAGATTTCCAAAAACGAGATTAACATGTACACAAAATAGTTAATCCCATAAAGGTCTTAAAATGTATAAAAATTTACCACCAAACACAAAACAAACCACTATTAATGTTCTCTATAGTTTGACATGATGTTTATATCATTTAATTTCACTCTTACTATAAAATATTGGTTCAAAAAAATATTTTTTTGTTATTAATAAGATGTATTAATTTTTATACGTCTTTAAATCAAAATAAATGTTACTAATACTACTAAAAGAGATTGTTATCGACCGCCACAGATCTACGAAGGCGTTTCACGAACATTAGTGAAAATATATTGAATCGATTAAAGCTAATAAATAAATGGGTTCAAGAATGGGCCAACACCTATCCAGCAAATAATGACTACATCATAATGTCATTATTCGTATTTTTATTCGGTTTTTTGATTCTCCCTACGTCATTATGAAATTTTTGACACGTGCCTATAGAAGATTGTAGGTATTTCAAATAATATGTTTTTTTTTACTTTTTTGGAGGGACCAGGATTTAATTATTCCTTTCTCATATACTCCTAATTAAAAAAAATATGTGAAATTAGCCTATTCACAAAACTTGTGCAATCTTACTTGTTTCTCATGTTTAATAGATATAATTTAACTAATAAAATATGTACATCATAATGATTATTTATTTATTTTAACAGAAAACATAACATGTATACAAAAGAAGAAGTATGTATACAAAAATTAAATAAATCATGTACAAATCCGTAGGTACACCTAACAATATTGTTATTAAAATATACTTACTTTGAAGTACAATGTTTAAATTACAGATGACAGATCGTTAGCCCTGTAGGTGCCTTGAGTTGTTAAAAAATTGTCATTGGTCAAATTTATCAAAAAGGTTTGGTAAAATAAAAAGGAAGAGCGCATTAAGAAGAGATGACCCCACCACCATATGGGATAATAGCTAAGTAGGAAAGAGAGAAGTTAGGTTAGGTAAGATAAGGTTTAGTAATTAGGTTAGGTTTGGTTATAAAGTTACAAATATACTCATTTATAATGATGGAAAGTGAGGAAAAGTGAAGATTGGATGTTCTTTCACTGTTTTAATGTCTGTCACGTGATATTATAATATTTTTCGTATATAATAAATAAAATAATCATTGTATTATTATTTAGACCTGTTTGTGCAGAGTGTGCTGCCTCTTGTGATGTGGACTTCCAGCTGTCTTTCCATATTTTCCAAACATCCTTCTTCACTCTATTAAATTGTGATGTGGACTATCAGCTGTCTTTCCATCTTTTCCAGACATCCTTCTTCACTGTATTTATTTTATGTACGGCAAGGTGTGGAATTTTTCTGGTCCATTCTTCTACATGGTCTTTTCAATGCCTTCTTCTTTAATAATAATAATGCCCAACTTTCGTACCGACGGAACATACAGTAAGACACGAAAACATCTGTAAACACATTTTTGTACTAGTCCACAAACTCAACTAAACGCACTTCAGGTAGCATGAATACATGCCCCCAGCAGTAACAGAAAACGACAGCTACAAATTATACTTGAATAGAGAGGTTGTGCTAGGGGCTTGCCCCGGCTGCCGATCTTGAGCGGTTGCCCCGCCGTTTGAGGTTGGATTCTCGGGGGCAGTGGTTGAACCCGATGGATGGTGGATATTTTGTGTTTGTCCGATGTTGCGGCTGCGTCCGGTGGCGAACAGGGCCAATGGGCTCTATAGCGTCGCCGGCGTGGAAGTGGATCGCGATCTCCCACACTCACAAGTATCTTCCTCTCTGTAACCCCATTTTTTGAGGTTACTGTAGCAGCGGGTGACGCCTATTTTTAGTCTGTAATACTACAGATTATTTTTCTTATCGTTATGGTAATATTGCATCAAAAAATCATTCTACAAAATTAACCGATGAATTTGAAATATATTTTGCTATATCTTTTTAAGTTTTGACAAAGATAGTTTGCAAAATATAAGTTTTGTATATTTATAAATGAATAATTTCGAAATGAAACAAGCAGAGAAACTTTGGTAAATAAACAATCACCTAAAGTGGCCTCTTTGGGACAAAAGATTTTACAATCTCCGCTACGATTTCTGTATTTATGTTATATCTTCTGTGCAATCATGAAAGCACTTAATACCCAAACTATTTTTCCAGCGATTCTAAAACATTCATTACATGTCAGTCTACTATCAGATAGCAATATCAACTTTTCATTAAGAGTTCTTATTGGTTTTTTAAATCAAATCTACTTATTCATGTTTCGCAAGGATTTCATTCTTTTTACAGCACAATCATAGAAATCCTAATTTGAATTATATACTTAAAGTCGGTAGGTATATATTATTGGTCTTTCTTATTTGATTTCATTAATAGCTTACTAAACACGCAACTAGATATAGTTAACAATAGTTAAGATCGGTATTCAAAAATCTTAATAACATATAAATGTATACTAAGATATGACTTACTAGTTAACCGAATTGTTGACAAACACCCTCATATACGCATTGGCTTTACAGATATAAAAAAAAACAAATAAATGCATGAAATCTTTGGATAACTGATATCGAAAAATGAAAACAAATACCGCGTTGTGCCGTGTTGAGTCAAATTAAACACGATTGCGATGAAGAATTACAAGGAAAAAGCTTATTCAATTAAATGAAGTATAAAATTTTTCTATCAATCTCAAATATGCGTCGGATCATATGTGAAAGATCCGCCATTTTGAAATACTTGGTATGACGCATTAGTCATGAGATTAGAAGGCAACCTCTCGAACTGTCCTAACTTGACGTCCATGAAATAAAGGTATAATAAAGATAGTCACAGTTTATAAGTAAACTTTTTCGTTAATCACGCTCTATTACCAAGTACTATAGATAATTAACGTTTATACGTAAGACGGTTAGTATACAACATTAAAACAAAGAATCTGTGAGTAAACAATAAAAAATTCTTCATTTAATGAAATACTAGCAAAACCCGACATACATTGTCCTGCCTGTGTAATATTATTTACCTCTGTACATATTTATTATTTATATATTTAATACAACAATGTACTAAAGAAAATATACTTAAGATAACTGCTTCACTAGACAGAGTCTGTTCCGTAGCAAAAAAAAGGTTTTTCCTTTGTATCTCTTATTTTATATTTAAAGGCTGTTATCTAGGATCTCAAATTGTATTTCCGTATTTTCAGTCCCTTCCGTCCATTATGTTCCTTTCAGTCCCTTCCGTCTCTTCAGTCCCTTGCATCCCTTCAGTCCCTTGCATCCCTTCAGTCCCTTACATCCCTTCAGTCCCTTTCATCACTTCTGTCAATAAATAACAAGCCTGATGTAGCTTAATGAGGGTACTATCAAATTCAAACCGGTAACAAAACTTTAAGCTCAATTTGATCGGTACTGAGTTTTACAAAAGGAAACAATTGTATGCATTTTAATATATTTTTTTTAAATTGATCTCAATGGAGACGAAGCGTGAATATATATTATCAGTCAGGTACACAAAATAATGTGTATTACAAAGGTTTTCAACTGTTTTGTCAGAATGTGTGAAGGAAGCATCTGGTCTTGCCGCTTTTCGTCGCCTAGTGTTGAATACATAAAGGAAAAGTTTTTTTAAGATATTGTGTGCTTCCTTTGTATTATTGTGTAAATTTGAATATTTTCGTGTTTTTTGTTGTTTTCATACATTTCATACTGTGAAAACTTTTTATTTTTTCAACTTTTGAATATGCTTATTGGTTATGCTAGATTCAAGAAAGTGCATTTATTTTTTTACATCTAAATAAAATCTACATACATACATATGAGGGCATATAACGTGTCGTCGGCTGGTATACGTGCAACGTCCACTAATTAAGCCTTTACATTGAGTTCCCTTATGCCCAAATTTTGAAAATTCTATATAATAGAAATTCATTCTTAAATATTCAAATGTTATATTATTTAACTTCCTTTTTAAATGCCTGAATTTTCTGTGCATTCCTTTTAACATTACAAAATATGTTCTATGAACATCATTCATTCTTTCCGTATGAATTGATACACATCGCCTTTTCCACAACCCAAAAACATTTATCTTCATTTCTTACACAAAATTCTGTTCAATATGCCATCCAATTTACATACATATTATTATTACTACGTCGTATATTATTTCTAAGTTTAATATAATATAACAAACAGTTAACACTATTTTCAACATGAAAACAAATAGACTGGGAAAATGACAGACAAATCCTTTTTTCTTTCGTTTGAATTTGCTAGTTAAAAATCGTTTTCGTTTTAATGAAGATTATAATTATGTCTGTTAATATTAATTTTATTTAAATAATATATAAAACTAACAGTTAATTATAGAATTAACAAAGGCATCCTTAATTGCAAATTATGTTTAAAACCTTTTTAAAACTCTTTTAGTAGGTTCAATTAAATACGTAGAATATTCTGCATTTTCTGGAGGGAGAAATAAAATATTTCAAAGAGGAAGAGAAGCCAAGAAATAGACAAAAAAGTTAACTATCTAAAGCAGTTGGTAAAAGAGCGCGATTAACGAAAAAGTTTACTTATAAACCGTGACTATCTTTACTACACCTTTATTTAGTAGACGCCAAGTTAGGACGGGTTGAGAGGTTGTTTAACGCTTGACAAACGCGTCATACCAAATATTTACAAATAGCGGATTTTTCACATGCCCCTGAGTCAAATCGAAAACGCTTAACGATATCTCCAAACGCATTTTTTTTCGTATGGGATTTGACGTTTGTTGGTTTTTATTGTAGAATTTTTTTTACAGCAAACGTCAAATCCCATACAAAAAAAAACAGCGTTTGGCGATATCATTAAGCGTTTTCAACTTGGCTCAGGCCCCATGTTAATTTTTGAAGTATGTAGATACTGGATTTGTACGATAATTTACTTCGAATTGATTTTACGCTGTAGTGAAATCGTCGACGAAGACCCGTTGAGTTGGCAAAATATCCCCGCTCGTAATGTTATAAATAAAATATTCAATTGTAAGTATGTAAATACGAATCGAATCGACACATGTGTAAAATAAAAGTGTTAGTATGTAACAAGGACATATTTTTCTGTAACGTGGTATGTATGTAGATGGCAGATACAGCTGTGTTCCAAAGTAATGTAATCTATCAGTGATTTATTTGAGAGCTTCTTTTTTCGTTCGTACATGTGTATGTAAATTTTAATACAATTTATTTGCTGTTTTGTATTATTATTTATTTGCGCAAAAAATATATTAAAATACTATCGAATATTTGTGTTAATCGAATATTTACGTAGTTGCATATAATAATAATAATAAACACTTCCTTGCACCCTACGCAAGTGGAGAGTTTATTGCCATATGGCAATTTCTTCCAAATAACCAGTGATTTCCATCCCAGAGAAGCAGTATTTGCGTGAGAAATGAATTTAAATAAATTTATCCTCTGCTGGGGATCGAACCCTTACATACGCAATTATTGGATTTTTTTTCCTTTCGTAAGTCATGGTAATTTGATTTATTTGTAACTTTATGACCTTAGCTAACCTTACCTAAACTGACTTTATTTAACCTGACCTAACCTAACATAACCTTTTTGTCAAATTTTACCAATGACAATTTCGAATATTAAAGGAGAACTAGAATATCAAGTCAGGGTTTACGACCTATCATCGGCTGATTAACCTAATCACTTTATTCGCTTGCACAACGTTCACTAATAATGCCTTCTTGCCAATTTTTTTTTGAAGTGTCGAAAAAACTCTTTAAAAAACGCCAGTTAATAATTAAGTGACAATGCTTTCGCCCAGGTGTTACCTCTGAACCACGCCAGAATATTTTAGCTTGTTTATTTAGCTTGTACCAATGTGTATTTAAATCGAATATTTTTATAGTTACATAGTATCAGCAAACAATGTGTTTGTATTTTGTATTTGTATTGGTTTATCCTCCATAGGCTCCCAAACAGAGCACTCGGAGTCGTCATTGATTAAAATTAAACAAATATATAGTAATAAACAAATAAGTGTTTTTCATATTGCGTCGAGCATAGGTAAGGCATTCCTGAATATAGACGCCAGCCAATGTGAGTATGCCCAACTTTTTAAAATATTCACGGCAGGAATCTCTTGGGCGTAAATTAAGAATAATCCTAACCGCTCTCTTTTGCAGTACAAAAACTCTGTTAGAGTCAGTCGCCCTCCCCCAGAACATCACACCGTTTGACATAATACTATGAAAATACGCGAAGTACACACATCTCGCTGTAGCCTGACCGCAGACATCCTTTACTTTTTTGATGCATTGAACGTTGCGCAACCGCATAAAGTGATCACGTTAACCAGCCGATGACAGATCGTAAGTCCTTGAGTTCCTGATTCTCCTATAATATTCCAACTTCTCATTAAAAATACTACAATTTATATACATAGTATACTCGTACTTCGTCTTGTTTTATAAAATGTGGAAGATTTGTGTGAAAAAAATATTAAATCAATTTCTCCTCCGTTGGGATAGATCTATGTTACGAATGATATATTGTAAAATAGTGGTTTAATGGGAAATAAATATACATGGAACGTATGGACCAAAGCATTTTTTTGGAAAATTGAAGGGAAGTCGTTTGCTAGCGTTTTTACATTTTGACCTCGCCAATAAATAAACTCACCACTTGCGCAAGGTGCAAGGAAATGTTTACTATTATTAAAATGGTAACCAATTGTCGCGATCCTTTATGTCACGATGATTAAAGTATGATTTTTTTACTTTATTTTAATTACCCAAAATCTCGCCTAAAATTTTTGAAACTTTAGGTGCTATACAGTTTGTATAATTCCAGGCGTAAATTTTAAAAATACAAACAAAATCTAAATACATTCATTCATACTATCACGGTATATACCAAAATATGGGGTAACCAGCGTCAAGTGTGCGGGTGTGCATTATCTTATAAAAGGTATTGCACGTGCAACACATTCGTGTATCCCACACACTGGAAACACCTAAAATGGCACTACATTCAGAATGGGTGGTGAACCTCATTGCTGAAATGTTATTGTTGCGGTTAGCGCACTGCGCTAGTTATCCAGTGGTTGCGAGATTAAATCCTATCTCGACCGATTTCATTCACCTTTAGCACAAATTTGTATTTATTCTTAAAATTAGAAAATGCAGTAAGATGTACATATATTATATTTGTACTATTTTGACACAGAAAAATCCATTAAAAATATGAGGAAAAAAATATTAGATCCATTTTATTGAAAAAATGCTATTTACTTACTTCAAGATGTACTTCAGTTTTCAACGCTCACCAATGTATTTGCAGTTTGAAATGGCCAATTTTCAATAGAGATATGCGAGTCCCTACTTCTGAATAACGTTTATGGATGGAATTACTTTTGTCTGTAAATGCACATTTGCAACCATGTCCATCGTATTCAAACTAGTTCCTTAACAACCAATGTCCACATTATCCTCCCTCTGTTTATCTTAATGGTAACTCTAGAACTCTAGACTATTGCGAGGGATATATCTGGTAATGTGCACATTATGACCACAAATATGTAAATAGTTTGGTTATATCTTTTAAGTTTTATTTCAAAAATGTTATACTTCATTTTTTTTACTCAAGCAAATGAAAGTGATCGATGGCATAAACCTTCGGGATAGAGTACGAAACAGGGAGATCCGAGGGCTGTGCGAAGTTCAGGATATCGTAAGATGAGGTAGACAGAGAAGAGAAGTTCTGGAACGAACAAATGTCGAGAATGACCGATTCAAGAACCATCGAAGTGATCAGAGATTGTGTTGCTTAGGAATGCAGACCACCAGTACCTACTCCCAAGAGATGGAAGAACAACTGGCTAACACGACACAGAAGGGAAGCTGACGCAGGAATTTGACAGGCCTTAAAATAGAAGAAGAAGAGAGTTTTTTTTGTGTCATCCCGTGGATTATTTCGCACCAAAGCCTCGCATCTTTCCATCCATTCCATCCTGTTCAGTGTATTTTTAGCTACTCGTAGGTGCTGCAACGGATAGCCAGAAGAACCAATGTGTCAATTCTAGACGAGCTGAATATCGAGGATCGTCTATCGACGATATGTTACAGACGTATCCTTCAATTCTTTGGACACATTGCCAGAAGGTAACCAGACTGCCTCAAGAAGCTTGTTGTGATGGGCAGCGTGGGAAGGACGGAGATCTTGTGGTCGCTCACCGACCAGATGGAGCGATTTGGTTCAGTCCACAATGGGGTCTTCGGTGACTGGTGCTCTGCGTTCAGCCCAAAATAGATTGGCATGGAGGCAGGCCATACGTGTGGCGACAGATTACAGCCGCTATCCTCAGTCATGAGGAAAAGGACGAATGATTGATTGATTGAGGTGCTGCAACCAATATCTTTGCACAGATCCTCAAGATACACCCGGCGATTGGCCCCTGAAGTTTACCATCCACACAATTATAATACTTAGGAGAGCATGCTGTCGTATTTTAGTGCCCATGTCTTTTCTGATATGTTTTTGTGCTTGAGCTTCAATGGAAATAACTCCTTTATAATTATAATGATCAAATCATTTTTTTATTAAAGCAGTCTTTTTAGGATGAATTGCTTTAAACAAAAAAAAATTATTCGTCTTCATTATCTTATATGAGTTTTTAAATATATATTTTTGAAAATCTGAGTATTTTTCTTTATTGTATTATATTTTAACCATCGTTTATAAGAAAAATATTCACAGATATAAAATGCAATAACTCCTAATTAACTAATAATGCAATTAATCCAATAACTCTTACCTTTGCTTAAAAATAAATAAGTTAATAAAAAAAACTGAAATCCAAAACAATAATTCGATCAGTATTATCAAACACGTTCGTATTGACAGTAAGGGCAGAATATATAAGACATGCGAGTGAACGATCATGACGTATGCTGTGGAAACGCTAGCAAACACTACATATACGAACTCAAGAAGAACACTGACATTGAAGAAGAAGAAGACTAATAACCAAGGGGCTCCGATGGACAACGGAAATGAAGGTTCTCTAAGGTCAATCACTGGAAAAACTCTCCGAGATAGTACGTCCGATTCTATAACTTTTTAAGAACGTTCCAGCTAAATTATATATGCTATAACGCTGAAATATAAATGTTCCTGTTTAGGAACTTCCTTACTCCAAATAAGTCACAAATCAATTCAATTCCCAA
Source organism: Molanna angustata (assembly GCA_963576475.1). Taxonomy (NCBI): domain Eukaryota; kingdom Metazoa; phylum Arthropoda; class Insecta; order Trichoptera; family Molannidae; genus Molanna; species Molanna angustata. The sequence goes on from OY754987.1 coordinate 21,102,859, forward strand.
TTCCATATCCACATTAAGTCGAATCAACTGTCAAAATGTCCCAAATTTTAGTTAATTCCTAATTGGAAGCGTACTAGTTATTTCCACGGAAGTCCGGGATATTTAAAGTAAGTTGAAAAAAAAAATTAAAATAAACTGGAAAAAAATAAAATGGATAATTTACACGTGTAAAACCTAAAGAATATTAGAGCAGATCAATTGAAATGTTAGGTTAGGCGACATCACGGGGGCATGACATAAATAAACATGGCCAAACAGTGCCAATGATAATTGGACTTCGTCATCTCTTTATCTGTATAGTTTTTGTACCAATAAGTATAATAAAATAAGAAAAAGAAGTATTGTTATAAGAAGTATATTTTTTTGTCCTTCGATGCTATTAAAAGATAGTTCTTCTGATTGATTTTATCATTTTTTATTGTATCCAACTTTTTAATTGTGTCTGTGTTTCATTTAAGTTAAATCTTATTATATTCAAACAAAAAAGTGATCAAATTTAAGTACCTCGACAGTATAATTAAAGAGACTCTTGACCCAGATGAAGAAATTAAATGCAGTATAGTGGAACTAAAAGCTATTACAGCTATAGCAGAAATAATGCAGTGTTCAATAGTTATATTATATATGTGACTTTATTTTATCAGTGGTACGTTATTAACAAAATAACTGAGGCAGCAGTCATTTCATTTCAACTATTTTCTTAGTAAAAGAACAAATGTACAAATTAATGTAATATTGGTATGTGTGTACTTAGGGCACAATATTTTTAAACGTCTTTGTTTTCATGTCATAAATACAATAATAATAATATACTCAATAGTTTATACATATTTCATACACCGTATAGCAGGTATATGAAGTATTTAACCAACATGATCCGAGATAACAATAGATAGATGTTTTGTTTACTTTTATCGTATGAATATGGTAAAAATTAATTTGCTCTCCCTCTTTTAGTTTTTTTTTTATATATATAATGACATTTACAATTCAAAGATACAGTCAACCATCGAAACCCTCAGGGCGGTACTAATAACGAAAAAGTAGCGTGGTTGAACTATGGAATAGAGTCACTAAAACCTAACGGCCAAAAATTATACTAATTACCAAGTTTTAAAACTTCTATTTTATTCCATGGTTTATATCACCATGGTAACGCTAAACCATCCGGTCCCCTAGTTTAGTGGTGGAATAGCAATAGTGAATTCGTGAGCTGTCAAAAGTCAAATAGACCGCGCGTATTGTATTTTGTCATTTTTAAAGAAATACTTTTTTTAATTATGGACAACAATCTGTTTAATTATAGAATCGGCGATTTTGAAAGATCGTTTCAAGAAATTGAGCAGGTGGAAAGTTTTATGATGACGCAAAATTTATAAGGTGTGTTGTAATCCGTTTGTTGATTACGACGACATTAATTTTAGAAGAAAGTACAGATTTTCAAAGGCAGGAGTTAGACATCTCGTAGATTTATTTGGAAGAAGGCAAATTAATGAAGATATTTATTTTCCATTGACAATTGTTTTAAAATAAATGTAATAAGTTATGTTGAAATAAGTTAAATTATTGGGAATTCAACCAAAACGTGACGATACATAAACAGTAAACCGTCAAAACCATGCAGTAAACAATGACAAACATAGAAATACGATAATTCTCGATAGATGTCATAGATGACGGCTAATAAAGTCATAGAGAATGAACAAAAAATAGCATAAAGTAAAGAAAAATTCCGAAATTCCCGTTAAATGGCTGCGTTTACACAACATTCATTCCGTATTCCATGGTTTACTTAGTCCTTGTACATTTTTACATTATTAGTAAGAACCCATTAAACCACGAATTAGTGCCTAATACGTGGTTTACGTAGTGCGAGGTTTAGTTGGCTAAAACGAGTTTTAACGAAAATGTTATTAGTACCGCTGTCAGGGTTTATCTGAGGTTGACGAATTCAGTTTGGTAATTTTAATATAGATTATTCATAAAACAAAAATAAAATAAAGAAACAAATAAGTGAGCAAATAAATAAATACATAAATCAAAAAAAAACCTATATACATACATATAATGGTAAAAATAATACGATGCAGGTTTCGACCTATGATAGCCGGTCAACTCAAGGAGTATACTTCTAGAGCACATAGCTGTCGTCATCGGACGTCATCATATACCTTTTTAAGTGGGTAAAATATTTAGGGCACGTAGTGCATATATGCAAGAGCTCATCATCCATATCAGTTATCCTCTGACATTCCCCGTCACTTTCCTATCCCACACTATCTTTAACCATCTCATAATCATTATTTCTTTGCATTCTTTCTCTTCTGTTGTGTTGAATATAAATTAATAATAGTGGATATACATAATTGGATGACAGGCCTAACTATAGATTGTACCACTTTGCATATATATTTTAATGAATGTAACCTGTTCCTCTGTGTATACCCCAATAAAATTAAATATTTTGGACTCTTTTATATATATTTTTTTATTTCACTGACAACACCAGGAAATAAATCGGAGAAATGTGTGAAAAGAAACACTTCGAAGTGTGTTCATCCGTCTGCTTTGCCATCTCTACGAAGAAGAACAGAGGAAGAGGATGGGAGGGGGTAGAAAAAGAAAAATGAACAGGAAGATATAAATAAGGTCACAGAGCAGGACATAAATCTTTTCGCCATCTTGAATGGGGCTCTGGAAAAGGTCATCGTGGAATTAGGAGGTCACTCTCTCTCTCTCCTTCACTATGACAGGATACTTCTCACATTCGAATACAAATGACAAAAAAACAAAAGCCTTATTAAATTTGTCGACCCTCGTAGCTCAGCTGGTTGTTTAACTGACACATGAATCAAATGTCCCGGGTTCGATTCCTGGTGGAGAAAAATGTTTTTTGTTCTATTTTTAGTGTGGATCTGCGAGACAAATTTACAATAGCTATATTTTATGAATCAAGCTAAATACATTTTGAAGGTTCTTTAAAATAATTTAATTTAAACTAAGTAATGTATTTAACTATTTATTTTTTTTAAACATAAGTAATTACTTTAAAACATACAAAATAAAAAGTTAACAGGTAGCAATAATGACCGACCAGTCAATATTGAGTTCTCCACAATCAATTTATACAGGTTAACACCCATGTAGATACCTAATTAATAATATTGTTACAAGTATGCATCGAAGTATACACCACAAACCTAGTAGGAGACAAGACAAAACAAATAATCATCAAGTATTATTTTATATTCTCAGAATTCAACTGTAATTTAAGTTTTAAAAAGTTTTTAAAAATACAAATGTCTTTGTTAATTAATTCATTTTGTTTTTATATTCAGAACGGATAACAATAACAAATGTGTCAAATATTTCAAAGTGACCCCAAGCTCAGGAAACTCGAAATTAGTTTTTTTTTTATTTTCAAATTAGTTAAAAGGCTCATCACTTTCATAAAATGGCATTGAAGAATTGTCAAATTTTCATAATTAAATATTTAATTAAAAATAATTTGACAAACTCAAATCATGAAAATGCTTAATCCAACTGTCGATTTGTTCAGGAGAACTTTGTTCTCTTAACATATCGACAATGTATCAAGCCAGAATACGCGAGAATTGTATGGAGAGGTCTACTTTTTTCATGGCTTTTCCAACTTTGAAGTCAAAAAACACCAACTTAGAGGCTTCGCAGCATATATGTTCCATACACGGATTTACTCAGAATTCGGAGTAGAACATTTCGTGTGTCTGTGTGTGTGTGTGTGTCTGTGTGTGTGTCTGTGTGTGTGTGTGTCTGTGTGTCTGTGTGTGTGTCTGTGTGTCCGTCCCCCCCTTATAACTTTTGATCCGCTCAATTTACAGAGCCTAAAATTTCAGAATATATAAACAGTTACAGGCCTACAAAACTTTTATACTCGGAATTTTGAATTTTTGTTTCAGTCAGGGGTTATCAACTTTTGAATTTTTATTTTATTTTTCCATATATCTCAGAAACCATAAACGCTAGAACGCTGAAAATTGGTACAAACATAGACAAATACAAAATCTCAAATTAGTTTTTTCAAAAAAATTCCAGGGTTTCTCAAACATTTTTTATTAAGAAAAATATTTTTTTTATGATAAATTTATGAGTTTAACTGCCTATATTTCCAAGACTTTTACAATTATCGAAAAAAGCCGAAACACCCCAACTAGATAATTTAATTTTCTATAAAAAATATTAACATTGTAGTAGAAGATCTCAATTTTTTTTTAACAATTTTTTTAAAAATTGAATTTAGTGACGACATCGCTTCATACATTTTGTATGGCAGTCGCCTATACACAATATGTAAGAAGACTTAATAGTTTGTTACTTCATCTCCAAACATACATACATACCATCATGCAATTTGCATATTCTGGGTAGGAAAAAGGATCTTACTCCATACTATCCTATCTTGACATACATACCTACATATGTTGTATAGAAAACAAAATATCTGAAAATATTCAATAATTTGTATCTATGGGTTTATAGTTTGGTACATATTCTTCAACTATACATACTATCGCTATCGACAGTTGGATCTCATGTGTAACATGCAACTAGTATTTTCCAACTGTCGATTTGTTCAGGAGAACTTTGTTCTCTTAACATATCGACAATGTATCAAGCCAGAATACGCGAGAATTGTATGGAGAGGTCTACTTTTTTCACGGCTTTTCCAACTTTGAAGTCAAAAAACACCAACTTAGAGGCTTCGCAGCATATATGTTCCATACACGGATTTACTCAGAATTCGGAGTAGAACATTTCGTGTGTCTGTGTGTCTGTGTGTGTGTCTGTGTGTGTGTGTGTCTGTGTGTCCGTCCCCCCCTTATAACTTTTGATCCGCTCAACTTACAGAGCCTAAAATTTCAGAATATATAAACAGTTACAGGCCTACAAAACTTTTATACTCGGAATTTTGAATTTTTGTTTCAGTCAGGGGTTATCAACTTTTGAATTTTTATTTTATTTTTCCATATATCTCAGAAACCATAAACGCTAGAACGCTGAAAATTGGTACAAACATAGAAAAATACAAAATCTCAAATAAGTTTTTTCAAAAAAATTCCAGGGTTTCTCAAACATTTTTTATTAAGAAAAATATTTTTTTTATGATAAATTTATGAGTTTAACTGCCTATATTTCCAAAACTTTTACAAATATCGAAAAAAGCCGAAACACCCCAACTAGATAATTTAATTTTCTATAAAAAATATTAACATTGTAGTAGAAGATCTCAATTTTTTTTTAACAATTTTTTTAAAAATTGAATTTAGTGACGACATCGCTTCATACATTTTGTATGGCAGTCGCCTATACACAATATGTAAGAAGACTTAATAGTTTGATACGTCATCTCCAAACATACATACACACCATCATGCTATTTGCATATTCTGGGTAGGAAAAAGGATCTTCCTCCATACTATCCTATCTTGACATACATACCTACATATGTTGTATAGAAAACAAAATATCTGAAAATATTCAATAATAATATGTATCTATGGGTTTATAGTTTGGTACATATTCTTCAACTATACATACTATCGCTATCGACAGTTGGATCTCATGTGTTACATGCAACTAGTTCATACAAAATTTTAACAGTGTGTGAATTTTTAGTGAGGAATATAGCGTTGACCACGACCCACTCGTTTTCCAACTGTCGATTTGTTCAGGAGAACTTTGTTCTCTTAACATATCGACAATGTATCAAGCCAGAATACGCGAGAATTGTATGGAGAGGTCTACTTTTTTCATGGATTTTCCAACTTTGAAGTCAAAAAACACCAACTTAGAGGCTTCGCAGCATATATGTTCCATACACGGATTTACTCATAATTCGGAGTAGAACATTTCGTGTGTCTGTGTGTGTGTGTGTCTGTGTGTGTGTCTGTGTGTGTGTGTGTCTGTGTGTCTGTGTGTCCGTCCCCCCCTTATAACTTTTGATCCGCTCAATTTACAGAGCCTAAAATTTCAGAATATATAAACAGTTACAGGCCTACAAAACTTTTATACTCGGAATTTTGAATTTTTGTTTCAGTCAGGGGTTATCAACTTTTGAATTTTTATTTTATTTTTCCATATATCTCAGAAACCATAAACGGTAGAACGCTGAAAATTGGTACAAACATAGACAAATACAAAATCTCAAATTAGTTTTTTCAAAAAAATTCCAGGGTTTCTCAAACATTTTTTATTAAGAAAAATATTTTTTTTATGATAAATTTATGAGTTTAACTGCCTATATTTCCAAAACTTTTACAATTATCGAAAAAAGCCGAAACACCCCAACTAGATAATTTAATTTTCTATAAAAAATATTAACATTGTAGTAGAAGATCTCAATTTTTTTTTAACAATTTTTTTAAAAATTGAATTTAGTGACGACATCGCTTCATACATTTTGTATGGCAGTCGCCTATACACAATATGTAAGAAGACTTAATAGTTTGTTACTTCATCTCCAAACATACATACATACCATCATGCAATTTGCATATTCTGGGTAGGAAAAAGGATCTTCTTCCATACTATCCTATCTTGACATACATACCTACATATGTTGTATAGAAAACAAAATATCTGAAAATATTCAATAATTTGTATCTATGGGTTTATAGTTTGGTACATATTCTTCAACTATACATACTATCGCTATCGACAGTTGGATCTCATGTGTTACATGCAACTAGTCTATTTATGTTCCTTTAAATTATACTTTTGTTTTTATTTTATATATAATTTTATGCTAGTTCTATGTTTTTAATAATTTTGCTTTGAATGTATTTGTCATGTCTAACATGCTATTATTAGTAGTTGCATGTAACACATGAGATCCAACTGTCGATAGTGATAGTATGTATAATTGAAGAATAAGTACCAAACTATAAACACTTAAATCCAAATTATTGAATATTTTAAGATATTTTGTTTTCTATACAACATATGTAGGTATGTATGTCAAGATAGGACAGTATGGAGGTCAGTCCTTTTCTCCTACCCGGAATATAAAAACAGCATGATGGTATGTATGTATGTTTGGAGATTTAAGTATCAAACTATTAGGTAAGTTTTCTTACATATAATATTATTGTGTATAGGCGACTGCCATACAAATTGTATGAAGCAATGTCGTCACTAAATTCAATTTTTATAAAAATTGTTAAAAAAAATTGAGATGTACTACTACAATGCTAATATTTTTTATAAAAAAATAAATTATCTAGTTGGGGTGTTTCGGTATTTTCGATATTTTTAAAAACTTTGGAAATATAGGCAGTTAAACACAGAAATTTACCATAATTTTTTTTTTCTTAGTAAAAAATTTGAGATTTTGTATTTATCTATGTTTTTAACAATTTTCAGCGTTCTAGCTTTTATGATTTCTGAGATATATGGAAAAATAAAGTAAAAATTCAAAAATTGATTACCCCTGACTGAAACAAAAATTCCAAATTCTAAGTATAGAACTTTTGTAGGCCAATAACTGTTTATATATTCTCAAGTTTTGGGCTCTGTAAATTAAGCGGATCAAAAGTTATAAGGGGGGACGGGAACACACACACACACACACACACTCTCACACACACACACACACACAGACACACACACACACACCCTCACACACACACAAAATTCACATTAAATGTTCTTCTCCAAATTCTGAGTAAATCCATGTATGGGAACATATATGCTGCGAGGCCTCTAGTTGGTGTTATTAGCATGCAAAAGCACATCATTTTATAAAATGGCATTCAAGAATAATCAATTTTTCGTAATAAAATATTTAAATCAAAAATAATTTAACAAACTCATTTCATTGTAATCCTAAATATTTTTCATACAAAATTTGAATACTTTATGGAGTGACTTGTTGTGAGGAGTTTAGCGTTGGCCACAACCCACTCGGTTTTAGTTGTAAATATCCCATTATTTTTTATAAATTGTATAGACTATAACTCTATCAAATAAAAATAAAATATCGCAATTGTTTTCAACTATTCCAGCCCAGAGAAGCAATATTCGTACGAGAAATGAATTTTATCATTTTCTCCACTCCTGGGGATCTAACCTAGGACACCCACACAGGAACAAAAAGGCTTACCAACTGTGCGACGGCCGTAAGCATAACGTATATAATATATTAATTTGGGTATTATTTTTTTGTGTATTTTTATAAAACTAATTACCCCCCCCCTCTCCATAAACAATATTTTTAATAACAAAGTAAATTCTAAATGGCCGTCACGTCTAAAAAATTATACTGATGGGTCAAAAATGTATCCAAATGGACCATGTGGCTCCGCAGTGTATGTACAGTGTACATTCCCTCCATAAATACTAAACATCTTTTTAAGCTTCCCCCAGGATCATCTGACTATTCAGCGGAGTGGTTGTAGATAAGAGAAACATTAAAATTTCTAGACTCTCATCCCCACATAAAAATTCTGATCTTTCTGATTATTTGGGTTCCCTCAAATCTTTATCCAATGAACTCTCTAAATCTCCTGACAGTGAACTACTTTGCTCAATCAGATAATAATATATTATCTTATTGAAAAAGACTAAGAAATTATATTAGCATGGATCCCATCCCACATAGGTATAAATGGGAACGAGATCGCGGATGAATTAGCATAACAAGCCTCCAGTTTTGACGCCTCTTATTTTAACATCTCCCTTTCTGTCCAAGACACAATTCATTCTCATTGTAACATTTCCAAAAATTAATGGCAAGACCTGTGGAAAATCTCTTATGAAACCAAAGGAACATACTACTATAAAAACAATAAATAATACATACATACATACCATCACGGCATATCCCACAATGTGGGGTAACCAGCGAAAGGTGTGCGGGTGTGCATTGCCTTATAAAAGGGAGCACAACACATATGTGTATACCCACACACCAGTCTCGTCTCACCTAAAAAGGCACTACATTTATTTATATTTATATAACACTTCTTTGTACATACATAAAATTACATAGTACAAATGGCGGACTTATTGCCTGGAGGCAATTTCTTCCAGTCAACCATCTGAGATTAAAAGTACATAACATAGTTTCGGCATATACATAATAACACAACCAGTATAAGACAGCAAAACAAAAAGTGAGAAATTACACAAATTCAGAAAGGAGAGGAAAATCAGAAAGGGAAGGGAGAGGATGAGGAGCGATCAAAAGGGATGGAAAGTGAAAAAAGTGCACATTCAGAATGGGTGGTGAACCTCATTGCCGAACTATGTCAGATGTTATTGTTGCCTATTGTATTTTCGATTACTCATCAAATGTCATAACATTTTATTGCCATTCATCTTTTTACCATACATATTTACAAAAAGCACTGCAAATTCATCAAAAGACATCATATGGTTTATTTTTATGGTATACTTTGAAGTTCCTCAACATTCATACATAATTGGTAAATGGACAAAAGCAAAGCAATGTAATAAAAAAAAACAATCTAAAGATGTATTTTAAAATATTTATTTCAAAAGATAGTCGAATACCACCATTCTCTAAAAGATTATTCATGATTTTACTATAGTTGAATACCACTGAATATATTAAAAATGAACAAAATGCATTAAAATAATATAAATTACTTTCAAATATACATAGCTGTTCCTTTATCGGAAAAAAACACAAAGATCACGCTTTTATTTCTTCGCATACAAAACATTTATACATGCATGCTATAATAGACATACTTTTTAATATTTTAAAATGAAATCCATATATTTGACACAAGTTTTAACAATCAACATTTATTATTTTTATGTATCCAAACCATCCATAGAAATTTACAATCATCATATTATTGTGTTACCTTATACCTTAATTTCTTACATTCTTTTTCTGCATATTACATTTTATTCAGGGAAACAATATGTATATTATGTTCCGCAAGTTTTTTGTATGGGACGGTATTTTAGTATAGGTAAAATATTCAGTAAAATTAATAAATAATACAACACAAAAAAATGTCCAAAAGAGAGATCTCTAATATCTCGAGGAAGAGATTGGGTCATTGCTCAATTGACACTCACTCATATAAAATAAATATTATATAAAAGAAAACCCTTGTGGCAGGCCACATCTCGAAATTTCTTTCGAGCGCGCGCCTAGCGACGGCAAGTACATTTGTTTATCGCTAGGCCGAGTTCATCGCCCGCAACGTCAAACAAGTGACAATACTCCTCAACTGGGTATGACACTTCAAATAAATAAGTCTAGAAAGTTCGAGGACATTGAACTTGCTACCCCCAGCGCAGCACTATTTAAGGGAGTCTACACCTCTACACGTCGTCACTTTATTTCCGTATTTCCGTCACTTCGATTCGTCACATCACGCCGCCGTTCTCGACCACGCCGTCTCGCCGACACTTCATCTCTCGACCTCGCGAGCACGATGGTACTTCACCATGCGAAGATTCGGACACTTTGAACACACCCGCTAACTCGCTCGTTATACCTACTCATCGTAAGAAAGTTCCGTTGTAAGTTATTTCATCAATTGTAAATTTACCCTTAAGCAAACTATTAATTGTGATCAATATACTCATTGTTACTTATGACCATTCTTTCTTCTTCTCTCTAAACCACTGTCCTTGTGTTCTTATTTCAAATCATATCCACTTGGGATATAGTAAATTCTCTTTACTGGTAACCCCTCTGGTTACCACTTATATTTAATAGTAACCACTCTGGTTACTAACTACTTTCGATTGGTAACCCCTTTGGTTACCAATCAGCTTTATTGGTGACCCCTCTAGTTACCACATATATTTAATAGTAACCACTCTGGTTACTAACTACTTTTGATTGGTAACCCCTTTGGTTACCAATCAGCTTTACCCTTCTTGTGCATGCGGGGCAGAAAGATACACTCGATCGCGTGTTCTTTGAATGTCCGATGCACTACGAATATAACATCTATCCCAACTTAAAAGTCCCTCTACCAGTAAACATGTCGCATATCTTATCACTTAACTCTCTTGCTATTTATTCCGCAATAACTAAATTTATCTTAATCGATGGTATTAATCTGTAAGTTGTAACATTCACTAATATATTTTATTATTTTTTCTTCCATTTGGCACAAATGTGGGTTGCCCAATATTACAAAAAAAAAGCCTTGTCCGTTATATATTATGACACAGTTACACAGAAAACCAAGATCGTCCGATGTATAAATTATTTTGACTAATTCTGTGTCATTTTAATCCCCATACGATATTACATCTGACATATTAAGTATTGGATTATCAGGGTTGTCACATAATTGAACGGTTGTTTATTTAATTTTTAGCGTGAATTTCATTTGTAATTTAATTTTTTTTTAAGATTTATAAAATTCAAAATTCAACTTTAGGACAAAGACATTTGCAATACCTTGAAGTCGAATCATCCTATTTGATTCCATTGGATTTGAAAAAGGCTTAAAATATTTAAAACAGAATTATAAAATGGATAAAAATATATAAACAAAACTTTAATCAATGAATTACTTAACCAAAACTTTTTATTTTTATGTATTTAATTGTATATGTGTGTCCAAATATTTTAATAAACTGTATTTAAAAGTAAATTAACGAAAACACTTATTTAATAAATACAATATTTATTTAAAGACTACTTACACTCGGTTTAATGCAAGGAACATTTTCAAGTAGTTACAATGAACAAGTTAACAAATCATTTATACAAAGTCAAGTTAAAATTTTTCATTGTTAAAAAGCAAATAAGCATGTAGCTAAATTTTATAAAAAAAACTATGGTTAAAAAAATTATATACAAACAAAAAGTAAACTATATCCGAAAATTATATTAACATAGACTGGGACTAACAATTATACAATTAAAAAAATAAAAGATGTCAATTAAATAATGTAAAAAAAAAAAAATTTAAAAATCATAAAAATAAGAGAAAATTCCTATGGACCCCTAGTTGCTTAATCTCAGTGTACATTTTTACTAAACAAAAGGAGAGTGGGGTCTGAGACAAAATCAAATGAGACGGCAGTTTTATGTTGACAAAATGAAAAGTCGAAGAAGGTTCTGTAACGAACACGTATCTAGAATGACTGTTTGGTATCGAATGATGGACAAATCAAAATACCTTTGATTCCCGCCAAAATCCTTCCACAACTGTTTCCTTCCCCCTAGCGATCAAAACCGAAAGGAAGAACTCGCAAAAACGTCGTCTCGATGTAATCATTCAAATTCTTCGCTCGAATAAAATCGTATCGTTTCGTCGATCTATACATGTCATCATCGTTTTATAATAAACATCAACATCATCATCGTGTGTGTTATTGTGTTATCGTGTTATACTTTTGTGGTGTTATACATATGTGAGAGAAGAGGACTCGAGGAGTATCGTAACAAGAGAACGAGATCAAAGGTTAGTACCGCTCCTTGGTCATATCCCATCCAACACACATTACATCGTATGTGTTATTGTGTTATCGTGTTGTACTTTATTTTGTTATATGTGAGAGAAGAGGACTCGAGGAGTATCGTAACAAGAGAACGAGATCAAAGGTTAGTACCGCTCCTTGGTCATATCCCATCCAACACACATTACATCGTATGTGTTATTGTGTTATCGTGTTGTACTTTATTTTGTTATATGTGAGAGAAGAGGACTCGAGGAGTATCGTAACAAGAGAACGAGATCAAAGGTTAGTACCGCTCCTTGGTCATATCCCATCCAACACACATTACATCGTATGTGTTATTGTGTTATCGTGTTGTACTTTATTTTGTTATATGTGAGAGAAGAGGACTCGAGGAGTATCGTAACAAGAGAACGAGATCAAAGGTTAGTACCGCTCCTTGGTCATATCCCATCCAACACACATTACATCGTATGTGTTATTGTGTTATCGTGTTGTACTTTATTTTGTTATATGTGAGAGAAGAGGACTCGAGGAGTATCGTAACAAGAGAACGAGATCAAAGGTTAGTACCGCTCCTTGGTCATATCCCATCCAACACACATTACAGATAAACAATTCAATTCATAAATTTCGATATACAGTCCATTATTTATTTAGCCCGATTTGCAATCGGCGCTAACAATGACAGACTCAAGGATCGTCAAAGTGGCCAGAGATAATATTCCCCGGGAAGCCAGATCGCAAGGACGTCCTCTCAAGAGATGGAAGGACAGCTGGTATCCTCGTCACAGGAAGGAAGCTGAGAACTTTAAAAGACCAGCAGTTCTAAAAAGACAGGATGAATATGAAGATATCTCAACGGGTGCCATGTAGATGCATACCATGAGTTTTCTCGTGATAATTTTGTGTATAGGGTATTTCTTATGGCGTTCTGCGAGGTTTTTGGGTTATCTATTCAATCCAAAATGTACATAAATTCGATCGACTTCATATTGATATTTTTTCATAAACATCAGTTGATTTCTTCAGTATTATTTCATGTGTTTCAAAACACTGTCAAACTCTGAAATTTTGTTTGTAAATTATAGAAATGTACTCCAAAACTATGCACTCGGGGATAATCAACCTATCAAGAAGAAAAAAAGTTAAAACATTCTATGTTTATTGTAATGAGGTACCTAAAACGTGAACGTATTATTATAGCAGGTTGTTTTAATAATAATAATAATGATAATAACAATACACACCCTCAGCTGTAACAGAAAATGATAACTACAAACTATACTGGAATAGAGACATAATCACAGACAGAACAAACCTACATAACCGACCAGACATTACATTAATCGACAAAATACATAAACACACATATATTATAGAAATATCGATACCAAATACAGCAAATCTACAAAAGAAACATTTAGAAAAAAAAGATAAATACATACCGTTAGCAGAACAGATAAAATCACAGTGGAAACAAGAAAAAGTAACAATAGTTCCAATAATATTATCATCTACAGGCATCATACCAAAAACACTTCAAAAAAATATAGACATACTAAAGTTACCCCCATACGTAATCACCAACATACAAAAAACTACAATTATCAACACATGCACAATAGTCAGAAAATTTCTACAGGTACCACTTTAAACAACTACACACAACCACACAGACACACAAACACATAGCCTCACAACTTGAGTATGCTCCGTTGTGAAGGAAATTACCGGATCATAACTGAGATGCATGGAATGAACACCTATAGAATCTGCGGGCGAGCATATAGTTTTATTGTTGAAAATGTGTTTTTAAACTACTCTGTAGCAAGAATCACGACTACAACAGTATGCTGTAAGTTTGTCAATTCAAGTTTTGTTATTAGCTCGCTGAGATCATGCACAGTGCAACCGTTTGTTCTTTGTCAAATAAATATAGCCATCTTTGAAAGAGGAATCTGCCAGCCCTGAAAAATTTCCCATATTACTTTCTCGGCGAAATATCGCCCGGGTTTCCAGAAATTTGCCGTGGGAATATGATGTTCTTAATTCCGAGGATGAATGAGCATACCAACAATGACACATGTACAGACAAAGTGTCGTACACGTCCCGTCTATTACGAAGACTTATTTCTTTTTGGGTACAAAAAGAAAACAAAGAAAGAAAAAAAAAATATATATATATATAATAAAATAAAAATGGCGGTGAGATGTTCCCTCAGAAATGACTCCATCGCTTCGTGCGAAATTGAAACACGTAGTTTATTTGCGAAATGGCGAGTCATCCTGTGACGACGTATATGGAATATTTTCCAGTTATATCGCGCGAAACAAGAATCCTCCATGCATAGCAATTCACAACGTCAACCTTGAAGCCTTCTGACCTTAGGTATCATTACTTTTAAAATTACCATATCCTAAAAAAATAGAGAACGGAATCTTCTGGAAGAGTTTTTTGGTGAGGCATCAATGGCTTATCAAGTCGGACACGACCTTCAGTAATGAAGAATACGATCAAGAAGAAGAATCAACGTTTAAGAATAAGTCTTTTTATCTTCATATTTTTTTTCCAACTTGTTATTGCATCTACTAAGCAAAATTCGCCTTCAACAAAAAATCTAAGATCTTCGAATCAAAGAATATGGGCCTTCAACTCCGAAAAGATCTACTAAAGTCATATGTGTGGAGTCTTAGACTAATTTATATATATTGTTATCTTATTGCTTGATTTTTTTACTTATAATTTGTATTATATTATTGCATATTGAATTGCTTGTCGACCTATGTTTTTTTTTTAATTAATTTTTGGCGTTCCACCAAGACCTATGTTTACTATGATTATAATTCTTCTTTTTGAATTTCAATATTACAATCATGTAGCTTGAAGTGGACTTGTTATTAAAATTGTGATAAAATTGTCCATAGTTAAAACAGGAATTACTCCTAGTTAGATACACAAAAGTTAATTGGAGGAACTAAAATACATAGTACTTTCCAACAACTATTTTATTTTATTTTATTATACATACATACATACATACCATCACGCCATGCCCCTTGCGGGGTAGGCAAAGAGAACCGAACGCCACATTTTTCTATCCTGGCACGAATCCCTCGCCTCATCCACATTCATGCATCGTCTCATTCATCATTTTATTATATACACTATAAGTCATAAATTACATGTTTAACATCCTGTTCAGTCAAGAAATGAAATAATAATATTAATAATATTTTTTTTGAAAAATAAATATTATTATTATTATATTTCAATATGATTGTGAGACATGGTGCATAGGAGAATGAGACCGCAAAAGAGGCCTTCGAAGTGTAAACCTTCCACCTGGATATCTTGACAAGTGTTATAGAGTATCTGCTGACGTTCTTTCTCACCATGAGTTTTGTAATTTTATAGTAATATTATTGTTCGTGGCGAATACAGGATGACCACATTGTCAATTTACTACCAGAATGTCAGGAGCATGCGAACTAAAACCAATGAGTTCTTCTTCAATGTGTTACTCAATTACTACGACGTGACTACGACTGTATTAATTACTACGACTGTATTACTAAGACCTGGTTCTTGGATTCCATCGGTGACTGAACTGTTTGATGAGAGATACATCGTTTATCGAAGGGACCGTTGCTACAACGACACTGGTCAAAGATTCGGCGAAGGAGTGCTTATAGCTGTGCGCAAAGACCTGTCGATAACTCTGAAATTATCTCATGATCCTTCGTCATCTTTTTCGTCAATGGTTTTCCCCATGAAGCTCATTTTAGGCAAACCAAAGTGCTTTAGAAGTTGAATATCCTGTAGAAACTACAGAATGATAAGGTGATACTACAGAATAATCCTGTAGATACTACAGACGATGAGCGGTTTCTGGATCTTCTATCCTCCACATTTTCCGTTGAAAAAAACTTCAACAGGTTATCGGGGATTTTTCCAACATATGTAAAAAATATGCTCTACACAGCTGTAATTTTTGTAACAATTTGTACATAAATGCATATCACCACAAACCATTCCCGTCTTACCTAAAAAGGCAACATATTCAGTATGGGTGGTAACATTATTGCAGAACTATGTGAGATGTTATTATTCTTCTTGTATATTCGATTACCCGGCTCTTACGAGACACCCAAAAACGATGATAATGGAAAAAAGAGTGAAAACACTATTCTAAGCCGGTGTCTCACAGCAAATAACAATAAGTAGGTATATGTAATTTAAAAAACTAGAAACCCTAACCTTACCAAAAAACAATACGACATAAACTGTGATTTAAGTCAAAGATTGTAATGAAATATATGTGTTCGGTACATGTGACAACACCGTCCAACCTTTCCTTATCCCCAAAAAGTATCTACCTACATCAGTAGTCGTCATCACTAGCGTCTACAATCCGCATTTACCATTCCGCATTCTGTTTCTTGTTGGTTCTCTGATTGGTTGAGATCTCGTAGTATGGAGTCAAATGAGCTGTGAAATTTTATATTAAATGCGAAAAATTAAATAAAAAATGTAAATTTAATTTACAATAATTTATAATTCAATTTATAAAGCAACTCGCTCACGCGAGTCGCTATTATTGTTATAAACAAACTTAAACCTAACCTAAGAATGCAGAAAAGAAGAGCTGAGACTAGACGCTACTGTCATCATCATTATTGTCTACAACTCGTCGGCCCGTGTGCGTCACACATTGACAGTTGAAAAAATTAAATACTTTCTATCAACTAAAAACAACGCGCCGCCGTGCGCAATTATACCCAAACCGTATTTGGAAGTGCTGTTTTAAACGAGCATAAAGTAGGTGCAATATTCCTTTCTCTCTATATCCAACAATATGTTTTATTAATATTTACTATCATCAGACAAGTAGTCTGATGATAGACAAGGTTTTAAGGGCTATCACAGGGAAGACGCTTAGGGACAGAATTCGCAATGACGACATTAGGCGGACCTGTGAGACCGAGGACATCATACGATGGAGCTAGGAGAAGATTCAAGAGGGACCATGTCAAGAGGATGGACGCATCTCGATTCCCATCCATAGCGGCAAACGAAATCCCACCAGGGCATCGCCTCCCCAAAAGACCACCGAAGAGGCGGAGGGATAGCTGGACCTCAGCTTCACAGGAATAGCTTTCTCGAAAAACAGATCTACGATCTAATGTAAGAAGAAGAAGACAAGTAGTCAAACTGTTATGTCTGATATTTACACTGTATATTGCACCAAGTCCAACTGTCAGGACTAGCAACACCACCAATAACTATCACTCATTCCTGCCATAGAGTCATACAAGTTTAAAAACCTTTGTAATATACAGTGCTGAATTGTATTTTCAAAGAATCGACGCCTTTGAAATGTAGTCCTGATGACGTATGCTTCAAATTCCCTGGATGTCGAGGAGGACGCGTATTTCTTTTTCCGTATGCCTCGAATTACTTATTTAGTTGCGCTAATTCACCTACAAACTCGTGTTCAATTGAAAAAACGCGTCCTCCAATTGAGCGCGGGTTTGCAGCGTAAATTGTCCTTCCAAACAAGTGTTTACGATGAGGCAAGTATGTGATGAAAGCAGGAAAACCAACCCTATAATACTATATTATAATTACTAAATAATCGTGAACTCATCCGGAATCAACCTTAGTCCTTTTTAATTATGATTTTACCATCAATGCATGTAAGTGAATCTTGAAAAACTACAATAATACAATATCGTTAGAAAAATAGGTCAAATATCCAATACTAGAAATGTTTTTCTTTCGGAAATCGGTTTTGATAGTACATATATAGGCACAGACCCTTCAGAGTGTACACTTTCCATACTGTGTAGATTTGTAATATGTTTGAATGTTCTCCATATGAAAATCCAATCTTTAAACGAATGACCTATCACGATTTCTAAATGAAGTCCATTGTTGGAGTAAGGTCAAATCAGTTAAACTACCTCAATTTATACGGTCTGCACAAGTTCTATTGTTTTACAATTTAATATTTATTTGAATCTTTCTAACTTTCAAAAGTAGTTTGATTTATCACACTTAAATAATTTAATGCAGATTTATAAATAATAGAAGCCTTCAGAAAAACACAATGGAACTATTGATAATAAAACCCATTGAGACCTTCATAACGGAACTTTTGATATCTAATATAACTGATAATTTTAATCATGGAATATATTAAGATGGTGTGGCTAAATGAAAGAAGAAGATGCATTTCCATATTTATACGATATTTGGGCACGAATATGTAACCCAAATATCAGAAAAAGAAGCGGACTAGTGAAGTTAATAAAAAAATGACGACAAATTTGTGGATAAACAAATATTATCGATCAATGGAAGGAAACGAGTCAGAAAATGTAATGTTTAGTTATAGAAAAAAGTTGTGATTAATTACTTATCTAATGAAGCAGACAATTCAAAGAACAGTATCTCACTAAAAGTGTATTATTTCGATCTGGCAAATTTGGGTTAGCTAGGTTTGGTTTCGTTGGCTTAGTTTAGGTATGTTATCTTAGGCTACTTTATGCACTATCTACTCAAAAACTATGGCTACGTTGGATTTAACTTCAAAGAACTTCTTCTTTTCTGCCGTTTTAGGTCCTTCTTATTATTTATAAACGGTATAAATGCCTTTTACATACATAGATAAAAACACATATTGATGATGAAAATATATAGAATAAGAAAAAAAGAAAAAAATTATGTATACACTTAGCAAAAAAAACTTAAAAATAAACAGTAATACAGCAAATTAAAAAAAACAATCTATGTAAGCAAACATAAAAAAACAAATGCATATGTAGGTACTTAAAATAAACCAAAACAGTAAATTCAAAAATAAAAAAAATAAAAAACAATATATCACTTAAAAGTAGATCTTACTTCCTGCAGAGGCTCGAAACAGCATATATTTCGGAGTCATGAGATCTCCTCTCTGCCTACTGCCTACACTCCGTTTTCGCTCGATTTTGACAAATATATATTCTGATGACTTGATTGAACTTTGGAGGATGCGATATAATCACGAACTACAGGTATTATATGATGAACCCAACATTTTACAAGTCATAAAAGTACGTAGACTGCAGTAGTTGGGACATGTCAGCCGAATGAATGATGATCGTATCCCCAAAAAGGTTCTTCATACCAATCCAGAGGGCAGAAGAAGTAAAGGCAGGCCCAAGCTAAGATGCCTGGATGGCACAGAAGGCGACATAAGGGCGATCGGAATAGTAAACTGGAGGAGAGTGGTGGAGAATAGGGACGGCTGGAGAAGGATTCTGGAGGAGGCCAGGACCCACGCGGGACTGTAGCAACAATGGTGATGATGATATTCTGATTGCACTATTTTTAAAATATTTTTTCTGCATTTGCGGTTTCGTCATTTCCGCAACGTCAACAGGAGCCCTGTTTCGTGACGCATGCGGGGTAGACGTATATACGAATGAGGGTAATAAGCGACACGAGTTCTGGATCGTAGAATCGCCATTATTGGCAAAGAGACGGTTATATTTGTGTGATTTCCCATAGGAAAAACTTTTGGGACTCTACATATCCAACAGGGAGATTCCGCACCCCTCACTCTTGGGATCTCGTCTCTTTGCAGAAGGGGACCTTAAAACATTTCGATTTAAAATATCTCGGAGAGAGAGAGAAACCGTTTGCGTCAATACCACATACCCTTGTAACAAACAATGTTGAAACGGACCAAAACTAATAATTAATTACGGGATATTTGTTTTTTGGAAACTATGGACGTATTGTGTCGTCATTTAACGCTATACGAACTCTTGACTATTCACAATACTGTTTTGAGTTTTTCGTTTCCACATCCATGATTGGGGGGCATTTAAGCGATGTTTACAAAGCAATTTAACAATGTAATAAACTTCAATATGTAATTATTATGATAAATCGTTATTGCGAAATCAAGTTCTCATCATGGTGGCATGTAATAATATTGTAATATTGTTAATCTTTGAGTATCAGAGATGCCACTAACTTGATAGCATTCAAAAAGCGTCTCAAGTCACACTTTCTATCCAAATAAACACAAATTCACGTCTTTTTCCCTTTATCCCTCTTCCTTTCTACTCTCCTATCCTCCATCCAATAAACATAGTGTATCTATCTGATGTATTTTTTTATTCTTATTTTTGTTTTTATTCATACATATATTTTTTTGTTTTTTTTTTATATTTATTTTTTATTTTTAATTTGTGATTTCTTTTTTTTCTTTTGTCTATTTGTATTCTTATATTCCTGTAACTGTTTGTATATATTCTGGTGGTTGACTGATAGAAATTGCCTGCGGGCAATAAGTCCATCACGTTGATTAAGTCAATAATAGTCTTTAATTATTATTATTAATATTTCCTTTTTATCCTCTCCTAGAGATTAATGATTCAGATACACCATCATTCACGTGTTTTTATTAATTTTGTATTATTAGGTCCTTGTGTGGCTAATTGTCTTATTTTATGGATTTTTTGTAACTGTGACTGTTTGTAACCATAAATAAATAAATAAATAAACTCACTTCTTCTGCGAGTCTTACAAAAACCTGTAATATATTCAAAGCACCCTTGACGTAATTTTTTCACAAAAACGGCGCTACAAAAATCATCCCAATTTAATTATTTATTTATTATTCGTTTCCAGTCATTTGCACCAGGGTTTGAACCAGTCGGACAAGTCAAGTAAGTAAGTCAATTGCACCATTACGATAAAGTAGGATTTCTGTTCAGAGAAGCAAAATTAACACGAGAACACCTAGTTCACAAATACTCTGGACTAGCCAGGAATTTTGCTTGACCAATAATCCTAATAATTAACTGAAACCGCAAGAGAAAACAATATAATTTTGATATATCAAAATCTCGTGACACGATGTTCGTACAGGCTGATCTCCAAAATCGCCCAACCGATTTCAATGAAATATTTGTATGTGTATGGTTGGTTTCACCTTAAATGATAGGATCATTTTGGACCCATCAGATGGCGCTGATATCGAGATCTAAAAAAATATTATAATTTTTTCAACAAAAAATGTCTGTATACGGTTCATTTACAATCTAAAAAAATATCATCTTTCGACTTGTAGAAATTACTTCGTTGGCCAAAGATACGAGATCGTCGTACATAACATTCACATACTGTCATTACTTTATAACATTATTTATATACAATCCCTAATCACCGCAATATTTAAAAAATATCGTCGTTTTCTTGTCAAGTCACGGCCTACCCCTTCGATCTACTTAACGTACTACACTAGCTATCCCCATTCACAATACATAAGTGTTTAGCTCTTCTTTTCAAGTACAATCAGCTAGACTATGGAATGGTCTAAGTACCCTAAGTGATGAAGTCACGTCATCTCAATCCATTTAAATATTTAAAGGTAAACTTAAAAACTTTATCTGTCAAATAGTTCCTGAATTTCTTCTATATTCTTTCGTTATCACCATATTTTCCTCATCGCTAGGATCAGTGTTATTTTTTTAATTATCCTTTTTTTAAACTCTCTTTTCCTTTTTTAATTTTTGTATTTTTTTTCTTACTGCCCTTTTTTATTTTTTTATGAATTTATTTCTCACTACATAAGTATTGTGCCAAATTAACTTTAGAGACTTCACGTTGCTTGGGTTGGTTGGAAGAAATTTCCTTATGGCAATAAATCGCCTTTGTTCAAAAGTACATAAATTATGTAAATAAATAAATAAAAAATATGTTATTTTTTTATGATAAACACATATGTACAACTACAAATTTTATTTTCTATAAAGGATCGTTATTAATTTTTAAGATGTGCAAGCTGTTCTTCCCCCACCACCACCCGTTCTGCTTATGGGGACTAATAACGGCCCCTTGCAAAACTGAAAGAACACATAAAGAACATACGAAGAGTCCAGAGAACTCTAAAACCTTGCAGACACTGCACTTAATGTGCCAAAGAAAGCTAATCATGTGGAAACAACTGGGTCACTGCTCAGTGACAGTGAAGATAATAGTGCACCGAATTTAAGACAGAAAGTCTTGAAGATGAGCAAGCTGGCAAAAGATGGCGGTGTGAAGTAATCCTTTGAAATCTGTATTAAGCATCACAGTCAAATTTACTAAATTACTAAAATATATAAAGTGAGGTCTATATAATATGAAGTATATTTTTATGGCGTTCACCGACTCATACCCTTTCTCTAAAGATTAGCATATAAAGGCGTAAATTATTATTTTTAAATCTTTGTGTTTTTTTGGGATCATTCAGACTTCACACATAAACTAGATATTTTTAAAATCCCATCAATTACGTGTACATCTGACGAACCGTTTGAAAAAAGATGTGTATTTATTCGTTTGAGATACCAGGAAAACATAATTACTGAGAGGTTTTTTTTTTTACAAAGCTTAATTGCTCTCCTCGACCACACACCATTTCAAAAATACTTTTGGACAGTTCACCGCACACTTTTCATCGTTAACAATAAATATTTTCTGAGAGGCGCCGGCTTACAAAAATCCACTCTTTTCAACTGTCATCGGTTGTCCCGTGAGAGCCGAATAATCGAAAATACAACAGGTATAATAACATCTCAAATTTCAGCAGTGAGATTCACCGCCCATTCTAAATGTAGTGCCTTTTTAGATGAGACAAGACTGGCATGGCACGCATGTGAATGTTGATGCACAGCCTGTCGCTAGTTACCCCGCTGGTTGTGGTATATGCCGTGATGGACGACGTGTCTCTTTTTAAGAAGAATTATACTTTTGAATTAACAATCAAGAGCCCAAACTACCTGTATTCATAAAGTAAATAAAAAATAAACAAAACAATAAAAACATATTTCGGATATAACATTCTTAAGTAGGTACACAAAAACGATTTTCTGACAATGCTCACTCCTACATTGCTAGAGAATCAGAAAAAAATGTCAGTTATACGAGAATATTTATTTCGCGATCTATGAAATTTTCTTATTGGAGTTAGTTCTGAGATTGTTACAGTAGATTTGTTGTTGTGCCATCACTTTTCAAAACATAAATCAGTAGTTATATTAAAGGAAGAACGACTGACAAAAAGAAATTAT